>CAJQUW010003252.1:600000-1034360 GCA_907163375.1 Prostheceraeus crozeri
CGAAGTAAAACTGATGTCAGTGCACGGTTTCTTATCCTATACCTATGTCGAAGTTATCGATAGTCACGTGACTACGTGAGTAATTTTCTATGGTCTACGCAAAGCTATCGTCGACTGTCAGCCTGATTCTTAGAGTGAGAATTTATCTCAAATTCTCATCTCTGTGGTAATAACATCCATGAATCTGACTGAAGATATCTAATGATATCTTACTTTCTGCTGCAATCATCAACTAAAATTGATGAATAAGAAACGGAGTGTAAAAGTAACGCTCGCGACACATTTCTAATGAAGTGTGTGAAGCAGAAGAGAAAAATATAATATTAGATCCAACATTACTATAGGTTTATGCTGAGTAGTCATTGATACTTGACGGTAAAATTTATCATCTATCTTGCGGAATCAATTGCCTATATAACTTAATGTGACAAATTAGTAACGCTCACCACAATTAAAAATTGCTTGATAAGACCGAATGTGTACCTAAATATAACTACATAATATATGTATTTAACTCCATGATCGATAAGAGGGAGTATTTGAGGTTTTAGAACAGCGCAGATATCTGCACTTAAAGTGATACATTGTCTTATAATTTATTATTTGGTTTTGGGTATGATTTTGAGAGAATTAAAGTTAATGGTGCATAAGGAATTTGAATCAGTCAAATTTACAATATAGAATGGCTGAAATTGATTTTTTTCTAAATTCGCATGCTTCTAGAGTCATATTTTCAGAAAATCATGTCAGTTTACTGAGATTGCAAACTTGAAAATTTATCCGTAGTGAACGTTTTCCGCGTTTTGGCCCAATATGCGGAATAGATTACGACTAATCACCGTTCGATAGAAAGTCGAATAATTTTGACTGAAGAGTTCGTCCGCTGGAATTCCTTGATCGCCATTTGCACCACGATAATACAGAACAGCAACATATGCACGAAATGATGATTCAGTTAGTGTGATTGGTATGCTAAGAGAATCAGCTTTCATTTGAGAGTAATGTATGATAGCTTGTGTTAGATTGTTTCATAAAAAATGGATCACCCTTAAACATCGCCTTAACTTCAACTTTGTCTAACTCCGCCAAACTTGAACGAATTTCTCTGAAATTTGGAAGATATGTCAGTTGTGCTTACTAATATCATTGTTGGAAATTTCAAGCATGAATATTGAGTTGTTTTCCTGTTATAGATAAAAAAAGTAGTAGATAATTTGATCTTCATTTAGCAATGTTACACAAAATCATACCTCACTCTTATGAAATTAAATTTGCTTCCTTTGTTATGTAATATGTTGTTCTACAAGCCAAAAGCTATCAAGCAAAACAAAAATAAAGAAAATCGGTTAATCAGAGCCAGTATAGCACCATTATTCATCAACAATAATGTAACTGCTACATGTGATTAACTGGACTTCATGTTCCATAGCTTCCTGACTTCGTTGCGGTGGTGTTGGCAGCACTCCTGATTGCTTTCAGCTAGAAATCTATCTCTTACCGGTTGAAAACAATACAAAGCACAAATGAACAATAACGAGATCGCATTCACAAAAGGCAAAGTGTCAGCCTTGCTAAAACTAGGGTTTTCTTTGCGAGCTACAAGCAAGCGACTAAATGTCCCTTACACAAATGTGAATCGATGGCATAATGATGATTTTCGATTCTGTCGTAAAGAGGGCTCTGGCCGTCCACGCAAAACATCCAAACGTAGAGACCGCCTAATTTTGAGATTTGTTTAAGTTGATCCAAGTCTCTCGTTAACTGAGATGGCTGCACTAGTCTCGTCTATTTCTAAGTCCACTATTCGTAGAAGACTTATTGAGTCGAATTTCAAGAGCTGTAAGAGGCCCTCTCAGATCGAATTATCAGATCAGCATACAAAAAGACGTCTCAGATGGGCAATGAGTCATTGTCACTGGCGAAATCAATGGGATCGGGTTGTCTGGTCTGATGAGGCATCAGTCCGTCTGAAGGATAGTGATGGTCGATTGAGATTATGGATAAAATCTGATCAGGAAATTCCGAGACATATACATCGTCCCCGGGTACAAGGTGGTGCGACTCTACTGATTTGGGCTGGCATTTGGACCAATGGCCGCTCTGAACTTCACATACAGCAAGGAACCATGAATTCTAAACGCTATGTCAATGTTTTACGAATGAACATTGGCCAAATGACAGATCAACTTGGTGATCCATCGACTTGGTTATTTATGGATGATAATGCTACGTGTCACAGGAGTAGTAGAGTCAACTTATGCAAGTCTCAATTAGGGCTTAGGACATTATCTTGACCAGCTCGTTCTCCTGATCTGAATCCCATAGAAAATGTATGGAGTATTCTAAAACGTAACGTTCGTCGTTCACTGCTACCAACAGATGGCGTATCACAACTTACGTCACTGTTAAAAAGAGAGTGGAGAAAGTTAGATCAGTCAAAAATCAACGATATCATCGAATCAATGTCTAGACGAATTGGTAATGTCATTGACAATAAGGGTAGGGCCACAAAATATTAGCTTCTTAAGAACCGTTACTGTATCGTAGCTTATCAGATTATATAAGGACATTTAAATATATTAGGGACATGAAATAACATGAAAAATGCTTTCTGTATCATACTTATATTATATTTAGTCAAATTTTAGGATGATCCACTTTTTATGAAACGGACTGTAGTTTCCAAGTCTCCAATAACCAGACCTTCTTCGAATCACATGTTGGCCCAACTCTCAAGCGAAACACATTGGCTGCACCTGGCCGTCTTTCAATTGGTGGGTCACGGTGCCACATTTCCCCATCTTTGTCATGATAATCATTTCTTCCAAGATCTTGCAAATGAGTTCGTTGAGAAAGTATTGGAGGAGCCTCGTCATCCGAGTCGGAATTTTCACTTGATGACACATGACCACCAGACCTTGCATGAATATCAGCAATATGTGTAATCTCGTCTTCTTCAGATTCACTGGTACTTTCATTGTCGATAGAGAACAAAGAACGGGTTGCACTCGCAGCTGCTGCTCTTGTCGGCCGCGAAGATGCCATGATAATGACGAAGAATGAAAGTGCAAGAAAGCAGCAGTGGTATCGCTGACTGAGAGTCACAATAGCCAATGAAAACAGTTCGGAATGCGATCACTTGTCACTAAATCGGTATGTACAGCCAAAACGCGAGCACTTTCCGTGTAGACAAGAATGTCACAGTCAGACAGCAGCAGCAAGCGAGGGAAGAGCACAGTTCTCGAAGCGCAGGCGGGCGCCACACACACATTCAGCGAGCGACGGGCGAGCAGAGTTGACTGCGCGCTACAGGTGCACTTATTGATTGTCCTCTACTTCAGCAAAATCTACTGGAGAAGGAAAGATGTTGTTTAGGCCAGTTCTATGTATTATTGTACAACATACCCATACAATAAAAGTCACGAATTATAGGCCCACACTGATGCGTATAGCAAAAAATATATGTGTGAATATATTAAGGTGACTCTCAGAATCACCCTTGGCTGTCCGAGGGGTCGACTGGGGTATCAACAATGTGCGCGTCGAATTCTTGATGTCAAATGGCGCCACCACGTCACGGATGAGGCTCTCCACAATATAGCTGGCAATTCCAAACACATTTGTTCAAGATCGTCAAGAGACGCCTCCTTCTGCAAGATACGTCATGCGCTTCTGAAGGATATTCTCGATCGGAGAATTTGTCAAATGAGGCTGAGCGGGATCTCGCAAATATCTTGTCGGTGTCAGTTCACTTAGCGGAAACCCATTCAGCAGAAAGTCTAGGCCACTATCTTGCCTGGTCTCTCTATCGTGTTAATAAATGCACATAATACAGTGCTCGCTAAAAGCGTGAATACAACTGAAAAATAAACATATTATCTACTATTCATATTATCAAAGCATCATTGACTGTAAAGTCGTATAGCGTGGTCATTAGTTAGTGAAGCACTGAATCATCATAAATCATTTTGTGATGAGGTCACTGGTCTTGAATGCAGCACAAATACATCGAATGACTGGCAAAACTTTTTTTCTGCAGTCGAAATACTAGTTATTTTCTTACTCGCATCCTGACGAGAAATCTACGTCAATTTAGTCACACACGAGTATTTTAATGTCATCCACGCGTTCTCCATCGGGTTGATTGAGGCCAGATTTCATTGATTTTAATTAATTTCCATACGTTTCTTTACGAGTGCTGCCCACTGGTTTGTTTAGGCAGATCCATGTGCTTTCAAGTTTGGTGAACTTAATAGCGTAATGATCTAACATTCATTTAATCACTCTTGCTATTTTGATTCCACTTTTAAGTAAGTGTCGTACATTTCAAAATACTTAAAATCACATTGTGGAACAGTAATTAACAACAGAATGAAACTAAATAAACGATACATCAGATGTGCGGCTGGCAGGATTCGAACCTACGACCAAAATCAACTAGACTTGCACTCTGCCAACTGAGCTGCGAGTATCAATTGTGACAAAAAGCGTAAAGAAGAACAAGAAAAAAGTCATCTGCGGTTTTCATTCATAATAGTTGTAGTGAACGGGATGAAAGAGTTCAAATACCTAGTCGTCGAACAAAAAGGCTGCAAAAATCGATGAAATCTACCAGATTTTAGTGGAATAATATCATTGAGAATGTGGTTCTCGTCATAAGCAGCAGAGGCGAACATTCTCACAGCCGCAACCTTTTTGCCTCGTCTACAGATCAGAAAAACGACCACAATCACCATGGCTTCTAAATGGTACACTGCAGATGATCCAATGACATTTTCTGAAGTCTATCAAGCTCCGAGCATAGATGTTTAGGCAGCATTACAAACGCTGACGAGGCATACTCCAAAACCGGTAGAATAGTAGCGTTGTAAACGACGAGAAGTTGATCTGATGACATGATCGGCTTCAAAAGTCGCAAGGTGTAGAATCGGAGTGAAACATTTCTACACACAGTTTGAATATGCGAGGACCATGTAAATTTGTTGTTTAGCAGCACTCCAAGAAAACGCAGTTAATCTACGTATTCAGCATCAGGAAGACAAACATTAATGATTGGATCAGACCTTGAATAACAAACTGACGTGCATTTTTCAGGTTCATTCTGAGGACGTTATATTCTGACCATTGAAGCATGTTTTGATATTCAGTGGTAACATGACGATTGTCAGAAGTCTTAAACAGAGGGATATATATTGTTGTCGTCGACGTATTGAATTATTTGAGCACCAAGATTAACCGGAGTTGGAGTACTAGCGACTGTACAAAAAAGCATCGGACCCAAAACTGAACTGACAGAACGCTAGTTGATGTTCTCACTGAACAGCCTACGCGTAGCCTGAGTTCGTCCACACAAATAGCTATTACCAACTGTATGAAATCCTGTGGGAAATTGAATTGAGCCAGCCTCCGAATTATAAGCTCATGTGATAGAATGTCGAAAGCTTTGGATAGATCCTACGCGATATGATGTCTTTGAAATTGGACATATGCGTGCTATCCTCCACCTTCTCGGATATCGCTTTTCTGAAATTGACAAGCTAAAAATGTAAGCCAATGGACCAGTCAAAGCTTCATCAGAAAGCAGGAATCAGCACCAACGTGATCTGGCGTGCGGTCGGTTTCTGCGACTCCCTGTTGTTTGTCTATCATATTTAGCGATTAGCTTAATAGCATCTCAATTGTGTGGATTTATATATAATCGGAATCCCCGTTCTCTTCCGAGTCGATTTGTGTGATCCTTTTTCAATTCTGCTGTCTACGTGAGGAGCCTGAGTGATTCAAACATTAAAGTCGTGAGTGTGACCGTCTGCACGTGCGCAGAAAAGTTTATTTGCTCTCCACCGTCAGCGCCACGCGCTGAGTTTCAGAAATTTTACAGAAGCACCAAAGCTGCGCAGGTGGATAATTTGCTGGATAGCTGTGCGGTCGAAGCTGACAGATTCGGCTGTAGTGCGCAGTCCCGATATTCTTTTTCCACTGCCGAGTTCCAGCGCTGCTTGACAACCAACATGTCATACATGACAAGAAGTAGAACCAATTATCATGCTGCAGTTGTTTCACTAGAGAATATTTTGATTGAAGCTTTTGATTGACTCTTCCAAGACCGAGATAAGATGGGTGCATCAATTAGAGAAGACATTACATCTTTGAGAAGTACAATAGCATCATTGCAAGATTCTAAAGTTTCTAAAGTTTGAATCGGTCAATAAAATATTGGCGAATCAGGATAATTTATCACAGGAATCTCAAAGTATTCATGTGTGGAACAACAAAGAAGAGTGTTTTTCTGAAGCCTTATTGGAGATGAAAGAAAGGGTTTCCCGCCGATGCAATGTCATCATTACCGGAGTAGCTGAATCTTCAGGTGGGAGTGTTGATGAGTGGAAAGCGTATGACACGAAAGAGGGTTCTTCGATTCTCAAAAGTCTGAGTATCTCAGATGTCTCAAATCGCACAAAAAATGTGACACGGCTTGGAAAGCAATAAAAAGCGCATATTAGGAGTTCGCTTGCTTAACAGACGCTGAAACAAAGGAGGAAGTCCTGAAACAGTCAAGACAATTAAAGCGATGCCTAAAATATTCATCCCGTCGCGGAGGCGGTGTCTGCGCCTGAACTCACTTTTCGCTTTCTGTTGTCAGACTTTCTCCTGTTCGCCAGCCTGTTTGTGGACTCTGTTTGGACGCGCTTACCGCATTTGGATCTTCTTTTCATCTGCATGCATATACCCCCACACTGCATCACTGCTAAAAATTCCCAAGTTGACGAATTCATAACTAGTAATATTGATGTATTCCTAAATCAATATCCTGAGTCTGACATAGTTATCTGTGGCGATTTAAATCGATACGACGTCAGATCAATCTCAATTCATCTCGACTTTGTAACTCGTCCTGTAACTCAGCCTACTCGAGGAGATGCAAGACTTCACTACTTTATGATACGCAGCGATCGTTCTTCTAAGTGCAAGGTGATTGTTGCTGCTCCCATTTCAAAGTCAGACCACAATGTCGCAAATGATATGCCAATGTATCCATTTCGAAACAAAAATGCTGGTGTAAGTCTTCTCTTTGATCTTGGTCGAAGCAACATCATCACTTTGGTAGCTCATGTTTCCAGCTTTAATTGAACACCTTTTTATTTGTCCGATGCTGATTTAGATGCTAAATGCAATTTTTGAACTATATTTTACTGCAATTGGTAAAGCTATACATTCCTGTCACGTACATGTGGAAATGAAAGAGTCCGATAAGGAGTGGATTACACCACTCGTAAAATCTTCCATTCAAAAGCGCTGGGATGATTACCGTCGTAAAATTTTTGCCTTGTATCACTATTGGAAAGGCAACGTGAAATCCCAAAATAATACATGCTAAATGTTCCTGGTCTTCCATTGCATATAAAGACTATAGATCTCTGAAAGTCATCAATTCCAGCACTGGCAACAAGCGCAACGACAGCATGTACTGGATTATCGGCCAGTTCGATTCGGCGATTGCAGCAGCGAATAGCAAACGAAGTCTTTTTCGACGGCTTTCGTACAAGACAACGACTGCACCCTCACACCGACTGTACAGACCGACGTTTTCTATGAAGAAATCTCGTGGAATATCGACATTCCAGTTTTACGTGTCTGGGAGCTGCTGTCTGAAGTTAATGGAAAGAAGGCAATGGGGAGTAATGGAATTCCCTCAATACTATACAAAGCGTCCGCAATTCCACTCGCCGGTCCTTCCGCTCACATCTTCAATCTGTCGATTAAGGAGAGACGCTGCTCACAACGATGGAAAATGTCCTATATTTGCCCGCTTCCGAAAAGTATGCCTCCTGATGTGAACAATCTGAGACCGATCTCCCTCCTTCCATTGCCATCTAAAATCTTTGAACCCATTGTACATCAGTCAGTTCATAAATTCTTCATCAAGAGTTCAGGTCCTAGTCAGTTCGGTTCCACACCCTATCAAGTTCGGTCACATGTGCTTTCATAGCTCTATTACACCATACTCTTACTTCACTCGAGTCTCCTGATGTATCTGGGGGTCAACATTATTTCTTACGATTTCAGAAAGGCTTTTGACACCCTATCACACTCCTTGATTCAAACTACCCTACGTACTAGTGGATTTCCAGAAGCTTCTAATGAGTGGATGGGAAGCTACCTGGCTGACAGAAATCAAGTAACGCGTATTGGAAGTGTTTTAAGCACCCCGCAGTGTATTGTCAGGAGTCAGTTTTAGGGTCATCGCTTCTAGGGGGGACTTCTTTTCCCCGAAACAGGAATCTTTCAGTACATCGATGACACAACTTTGTGCATCCCTCTCTCAAAATTTGATAATGCTCATGTCATCCTAGAGCATGAGAATTTGATTCAATGGTTAGCCGACAATATGGTCTCAAAGTAAATCCGAAGAAGTGCCAGTCGATTTGCTACACCAAGTCTGCTTCGGCAAAGGATATTCCACTAGATGGCGTTTTCTGCATAAACGAGCTGAAGCTTCTCGGAGAAATTGTAAATGAAAACTCTCATGGTCGTCGCACATACAGAATTGCTTTAGCCTACTCTGAGAATTCTGAGTTTAAAACAAGGCTTTATACTCTCACACGTCTGTGCTGCATTTTGGTTAAGCATCGGCTGCTATATCGATGCAAGAACAGAGTTGAACAAAGTTAACAAAAACCGGTGGCAGCGCACTTGAAGTGTCTAAACAATGGAAGCAACACTTAGCGCGAAAGTTTGAATTCAGTTCCGATTTGAGACATGCTTGGAAAGTTAGCGAAGGTGACAACTGCTTCAAGGGCGCAATGAGGCTCGTATATCAAGATGATCGCAGATAGATACTGTCACAAGAATGTATGTAGAATTGCCTCTCGGAGAATTTATGCCCTACGAGTTTTAAAAACAAGACTCTCCAAGTCAGATTTATGTACTGTTTATCACTCCAAAATGCGCTTGCTTCTTGAATGCGCCTCGCCATCCTTTGTACGGCTTCCTTACGGACTCCAGCAAGATCTCAACAAAGTGCAACTTCGATGTCACAGAGTAATCTGCGGCATATATGATACCATCACCTGTAGCCTACCTGTGGGATGTTCGCAGACTTGTAAGACTGCAGACGCAACGCTGCACTCAAACTTCTCCTAAATGCTGCAGGGCAAGAGAGTCATATTTCCGCGGGTATACTGCCGCCAAGGTCTCACCGATCAAATTGACAACTCCATCTTTAAATCTCAACATCTAGATTCCACGACTCTTTTGTCCCTCATGCTACTTTTTAATAAACAGTTGACTATTCTTGCTCCAATCAATTTTTTGCATTTTTCTTCATTTCTTGTTTGCTTTCATTATGACCTTGATTCTCTCCTTTTAGACACTTTCTGTATATTCCATCGAATTGCTTGTGACATTTCCTGTATGAAGAAATTTTGCCATTAGGATTTACAGTGTAAACATTTCTACCACTAGAAGCTTTGTACAGCAAAGAAGGTACACCATCACTATTACATTAAAATATTATTCATTAAAATTATATACTCATTAAAAACATCGTAACATGAAAACTATCGTAAATGAAAAAATCGTATATGAAAACATCGTAAATGAAAAACATCGTAAATGAAAAACATCGTAGATGAAAAATATCGTAAATGTATACTTGAAAAACATCGTATTGATCTTACAAAGGCATAGTCTCCATCATGGCTCATGGCTCCTAGTAATCTGAAGCCTAGCGTCACTTCCAGTGGATATCTATTTAGGATTCTATGGATGGACATAAATTAGATACCTTTTCCATTTGATATCGGATATGTTGATTTTTATACCAAACTCTTGGATTCCATGTGGAAATTACTTGGGCAGTCCCTGACTTGGGATATTATTTTTCATTTACGATGTTTTTAAATTACGATATTATTATTACGATGTTTTTAATGTCACGATGTTTTCACATACGATATTATCTGTTTACGATGTTTTTCATGTTACGATGTTTTCATATAGAACCCCCACGGTGCGCACAGATCAACTTTTTGGGAAAGAAAAATGTCCATAAAACGGAAAGTTGATTCTAGACCAAAATTTTGCAAGAATTCTGAATTTTTAAGTTCGAAAATCTTTCATCTAGCTATTCAAAAGATACAGCCGATTTATTGATCAGTATCGATCTGATTGACTATTGGTGATTGATTTTGTTGAAAAATGCATCTAGAAATGCTACAAGAATGAATTCTAACCTGATTTGCAACGTAGAATTCGAATATGGCATCAAAATCTTTCGCTGATGAGTCAATATGAAGATAGAGGCAAGATATTGATCAGTATCAATCAGACTGATTGGTGTGATCGATTTTGTTAAAAATGCATTTGGGAATGCCAGAAGAATAAATGCTACTACCGAAAATGTTGCGTTGAATTCAAATTTTGCACTCTTATAGGATAAGATAAAGGCAAGATATTTATCAGTATCGATCTGATGTATTGGAGTGATTGACTACATTGTACAGTATACTACATTGTACAGTATGTCACATGACTACTAACACAAAATGATAAAAATGAATGTACATGTATAAATGAATGTACAATAGAAATGATGTACATGTAGAATTCAAGAAATAGAACTATAAGCGTGTGTCAACAAAGTTGTATTGTTAAACTAACAAAAGTAAAAGTAAATTGAGCGATCATACATGGCGCCCGTTGTAAGCGCAAACAGCTTTGCATAGTCTCGGCGCTTATTCATCATGACCAGTTGATTTTCTTTTGTAGTGTTCCCATATTTTCAGGAAGTCATAGTGAACAGCCTTGCCGCTTCGCTCCAACCACTTGCCTAAACATGCATCCGTCATCTTGCAAAACTCACGCACATGGTGCATCACGGCGTGAATTTTTGGCGTCACCCTGATGTTGAGATCCCGGTATGATTCTGCAAATCGATCGATCTGTTCGCGGAAGTCATCGCGTAGCTCTGTTCCATAGCAAGCGTTGACAACCTGCAACAATTGATCAGGATATACATGAAGGAAATGAAACATGAAATTCGAAATTTCGAGAATGTTTTCTTACCTGGAGAAAACAGCGCAAAGTCCTCACATGTGGAAGGCAAGTGATGGGACACATGGCAGCAAGCACGTCAATTTTGTTCAGTAGCTGCATGCATGAATTGCCGGTAAAACAGCCTCCATGTTGAGGATTTCTCTGGACATGACACTTTTGTAACCAAGCATCCGCTTGAGGCCAAACACGGAGGATTGCCTCAAAGATTGTGCCGAAAGGTCCTGTCAGCAAATGCAATTCAGGGGGTGGCAGCATCAGTAAAATTGGAGAATCAGGGTTCGCTGGCTTTACTATCGAAGGATGAACCACGCTTTCGAAATGCTTTGATCTTTTTGGATTTTTTCCATCCTCTGAGAGACTGAAAAGTTCTTGGTTCTCCTTTCTCTATCAGAGACTCCTTATGTGAATTACACCAGCAACACGGGTAGGTGGCGCCGTGACTCATCAGACCTAGAAGACAGTTGCCGAGCTTCAAATCACAGGCTATTGTGACATTCATATCATCACTACAGCTAAGACGATCAAGATCTGACGTGATCCAAAGCTTCATCACATTTGAATAATTTTCCTGGACGTTTGGAGCAACTGATACGATGGTCAACTTTTAACACCTGTGTGCAAGTAGTCTGATGACGATGTCTGCTGAATCGAGTCTGAAATTGTCAACGAAATCTTCAGGAAACCACCGCCGCCGTCAATGAGTACTTTGATCATGGAGTGATGTTTGTCTAGTCCTCTCTCACAGCAGACTGCTTGAATAAGTCCTAGAATGTCTTTGTAATAGACTGCAGGTTGTGACTGGGTCTGTGTAACAACATTCTGCTCAATGCTTTTGAAGTCTAAAGGTTTGACATCCAAATAGTCGCTGAGAGATCGGTCAATATCTTTCAAATGTCTGGAAACATTCTGTTCTACAATGTTCTTGTCTACAGATCTTATTTCGGAACACAGTTTCAACGTCTTTCTATGACTCAGATTCAAATTATTTTGAATATTAGAAATGTTTCGATCAGTCAATGTGGAAGGACTGTCGTCAAGACCGGGTCTGCCTGGACTAACTTGTTTGCATAACATCAAAGGTCGACCACCCCTAGGTGAAGTTACTGGTGCCATGTTTTCTTTGTCTTTCATGAAAGAATGAGTGAGCTGCTCTGCCATCCTATCGTTTTGACAGTCATCAATAATTGATTGCATGTTATTCGTCAAAGTTGATCTAGTGCAGATGTGCTTGAGCCTCGTCCTATTTTTGACAAACACAATGAACAAAGTTTGATATCTGCATCAGCTCGTGAGGACGATCGTGGCCGCCCTCTCATTCTATTCGTGGAAGAATCATTGACTGTACAGTTTGAATGAGCCGCTACGCATACAAGACATTCACAATCAGTTGTTATCGATGATGATCTGGTAGCGTAATAGTTGGCTTCTTTCCCAATAAGGCTGTGATCGAACAAATCAATGTGTCTACTAAATTTTCCATTAGAAAACTCGGACAGAGCTACTCGACATGTACCACAAATTGCTTTTGGAAGACGGTTGTCCTCTTTCTCATAACCAGAGAAGACATACTCATTGATTAGTCTGTGATTATCTTCCGTGAGAAGCCTCATCGATGACTTATCTCTGCGAAAACAAAGTAAACAAACTCTTTGTAGACTTTCATCATGTGTTAAGTTGAACTTACTATGTGATGCACATGCCATGATACATGTATGATGTGCCAATGAAAGCAGTGACAACAATCAAGTAAAACAATCTCAAGCTGTTCGGTGTAGTGATCGGAATGAACAATGCTTGCGACGTAAACAAATCGACGATTGCAGATAGAGACCACCCACGCGCATGCAGCAGCTGCATGACTGCATTGTCATTTCAAGATTAGTCACACTCCGCCTTAGTTCTACCGACAACACAAGGAGGATCAATCGACTTTTTAGTCAACAAAATGTACCGTAGATGACCAGTACATCCGTTGCACCAGTGCATCAAAGGCTCTATCGGTAGACTGGACAAACACAGACACAAAATTCTCATTTATTGAGCCAACCGCTGTTTCAACAGAATCAAAATGATTGATAATAGAATTGTCGTTTTACTGATGTTGGGTGACAATATACAAATTTAGAATTGCAAGAAGATCGTGCGCGATTTTCGGAAGAAAGCGTCAATAGCCCTTGCACTAAATATGCCACGTACGTGAATGTCCATATGCACAGGCTCGAAAAAGGTCCTTCAACTTGACTTAATACACTCCAAAGCATTCTAAAGCCTGTTCAACTTACAGTTTGACCTTACATATTTCGGAATATCCGCAATATTGCAATTCAGACTTTTTGCGAGCACTGTACAGCCAATGTTGACATATTCTTTCATTTCTCAATTTACAGGCTATTTAGCTATTTTTTATTGCCATATAAATCAGAGCTTTATGTTCCATTTCAACATTTTGTTTTGAAATGTCTCCCTGGCCTAAAATTATGATTTAGTGCTATGTTAGCTTCATTAATGCTCTGCTTGATAGAATAGAGGAGTCAATGGATTTCTGCATTGTTCAGTATGATGTCGCATATTTTCAGCAATTGATCGTCTGAAGCGATTTCAAGGGGGTGTCATTTATCTCTTTTTGTCGATTGCCATGTGTATACTTTCTCATTTTATTTCAGAAATATTGACACGAATTATTAAGACGAGACAATGATCGAAGCTTTCGCTAGGCTATGGGCACAAATTTGAAAACGAGGGCTAAGTTAAGCCGTGGATCATGGAAGGCCGCAGCCTCACTAGGCCACGGCTTATCTTTGCATTTATAAAACGAAGATGAACCGCGGCCTACCGAAGTCGTGGCTTTGAGCCGTGGTCTATCTCTGACACATAGCCACACCGATGAAACGCTAACTCTGACGTCATCTTGATGTCATTTCAATCAAGGCCACTATCTCATTGGATTGATTATCAAGAACGATATCGAGAAGAGGTTTCTGGAATTCTTTAATCGAACATGGAGTCAGACGCACAGTCAAGAAGACGGAACTTCTCTGAAGAGCAGAAGCTATATTTAATTGAGCTCTGCAAAATCTACCCTGGTGTGAATGATAAAGGTTATGATACCAAGTCCATTCGAGTAAAGGATACAGCCTGGTTCGGCGTGTCCGCAGATTTCGATGCGAGGTTTCCCGGAGTCACCGACTTGGATGGCTTAAAAGGCCTTTGGAAAAGGTTGAAGGCAAAATCCAAGAAGGAATCTGGCGCTGAGAGAAGGGACATCATAGGAACAAGGGGCGGATCTGCAACCATCAAGCTGGATGAGGTCAGTAAGGGAGCAGCAGCGGTTATGGGCGAGACTATCCTGCCACTTCGGAACGAGTTCGACGACGACGCGCTACAGCCAACAATCCAAGTTCAACAGAACCAGATATGAGGTAAGCATAACGACATCTATCTAATTCACACATATAAGCATATAATGATGCATATTCATCATATATTAGTGAAGTGGTAAATTCTTATTATTTATCGTAGATGTATACTGCTTTTATAGTCGAGGATAGCGCGAAGAATTTGAAGTTCCTAGATATTCCCAAGCGAAAGATGAAGCGGGATCCCAAGAGGAAGTAATTTACTATCAAAAATTATCATCATGATGTACATGTACGTGTATATGCATACATGCAAGGTGGCGTAATATGTAATGTTGGTTTCAGGTCAAGTAGAAGTGAAGTTCCACCTCCAGATGCGAAGAGGATGAAAGATGATGACCCACTCCTAGTAATGGCAGAGAAGGAGCACGAGTTGAAGATGAAGGTGCTGATGCTAAAGGAGTGGAAGCTGCAGAATGAATGCATTTGCAAGGGATACGGCCTTCCCAAGGACTATGTTCCAAGTTGCTCCCATCGGTCATTTTCGGGCGACTTGGAAAGTGATGAAAGCGATTAGACATCTTCCTTGTTTTTGTAAAAATTAAATGATGTTCCTGGACAGTAGTAATCCCATCCCAGGCGCAAGGACGGTGCGGTGCAGTGATGAGTCATCATGCTGACTCAGCCCCCCCCCCTCTGGAAGGAAGGCGAGGGAGAAACCCAAGGATGTGATGGAAGGATGGGTCCGACAGGAGAAAACTGTTCCCTACCCCCCCCCCTTCTGGAAGGAAGGTGAGGGAGAAAGCCAAGGATGTGATAGAAGAATCGGTCCTAGAGGAGAAAACTGTTCCCTACCCCCCCCCCTCTGGAAGGAAGTAAGGACTTTTTCCGGTAAGGGATGGGAAGGAAGGTGATAGGAATGTGGAAGGGATAGAGTGAGAAAAGGTGGGTGTTGGTGGTGTTTGGGATGAGAAAAGTCGGAAATCGTCATGAAGGAGGGTTCGGATGGGAAAGTGGAGTTTAGATTTGGAATGTACGTGAAATGTTGGGTGGGGAAGGAAGGCAGGAGGAGTTTTCCTGAGAGGCAAGGGGTGGAGCGTCAGAGTTGGAAAAGTCAGGTTTTGGATGTTTTGGGATGAGAAAGTCCATTTTTCGACATGAAGGAGGCCTCGGATGGGAAAACGGAGGCCAGATGCGGAATCTACGTGAAATTTTGGGTGAGGAAGGATGTTTCCAGCTCAATCGGAGAGAAAATGTTTTGAGGACGTCCCCCCCCCTCCTGTCAAACTTCCAACTTTGGTGTTAGAGATCGTAGAAAGTCGTGTGATAGCTCATTTGAAAGCTAAGAGTGAGAAAAATCCAGTGGAAAGCTCAGTTTGGTCCAATTTTCCTGGGTTTAGGGAGGAAAATGGCAGGAAAACGTCAGAGTTGGAAAAAGGCGGATATTGGATGTTTTGGGATGAGAAAAGTCGTTTTTTGGCATGAAGGAGGTCTCAGATGGGAAAACGGAGTGCAAATTCGGACGTTTTGGCCAATGTTGGGTCTAGGAACTTCTTCCCAGGTCAATCGGAGAGAAAAAGTTCTGACCCCCCCTCGGCAGCGATCTTCCAACTTTGGTTGTAGAGATCGTAGAAAGTCGTGCAATAGCTCATTTGAAAGCTAAGAGTGAGACAAATTTAGTGGAAGAGGACTTGTTGTGAGACGCCTTGTTCCTATCTGCCTTCGTATAAATGTGAGACGTCATTGAAAATTTAGGTCATTGGCGAAAAAACGACAGTTAGAATTTTACGAAAATCGCTCTAGCGGGTGAATTAAGCCTCGGACGGGAAAACAGAGACCAGATTTGGAATCCGCGTGCCATTCTACATCTAGAGGGTGAGTTTCAAGTCAATCGGAGAGAAAAAGTTGAAAAGTTGGTTCTCCACATGAGATTTTTTCCTGAAAATGTTAAATTGTGTTCACCTTTGGCGCTCAATAGCGGAGGATTGAAAGTGAATGAAGAGCTCGGGTTTCTTTTAGGGGCAAGACCGCACTTTTTTCTCTAGGATCCTATCTTTTCAGATGCGTGGAAGGTTTCATTTCCAAATGAGAGTCTGTTGAAAATCGAGTTTTTGTGCATTTTCCAAGATTTTGGAATTTTTTGAAAAAACGGAGAATTTTTCAGCTCGGCTCCTGGTCATCGTAGAGGGTCGAGGGATGTCTTAAATGAAAGGGGAGAGCGAGAAAACATGGCACTCAAAATTTGAAGTCAATCGGAGCAGTAGAACCGGAGATAGACGGGTCTAAAGTTTTTGGATGATGGATATTACGTCATCAGCTGATCGTTACAAACTATATAAGTGAAAACTCTGCTTGTGGAAATCAGTTCTCCTCCCGACTGGGTTGGGGTAGGTGAACTGCGGAGCTCTGATGATAGCATTGGGAAATCTGAAAACCGGGTTTCCGTAGGAAACCGACTTAGAAAATTTCATTGCTGATATCAGCTAAGGCGTCAGACTTAGAGGTTCGCCAGGAGATGGCCTTCGTCTCCAGGCCATAAAAGACTCCAAAACTTTAAAGGCTTGTAACTTTGCTTCTACAAGTCCGTTTGACTTAATTCAAAAAAGGTTCGGTCGCTATTGATCAGACCTATATGGACAGACTACCTATAAAATTTCATAAGTAGTGCTAAAAAGTTGAAAAATTTAAATTCACTATTTTTGGAGGTTTTCTGGGGTTTTCGACCCCGCTGAAGTCAATGAAGGCAGGTATAAGTGTGTACAAGCCCGTCTTCTCATGTTACAAGCAGCTTTTCACTGAAAGCGAGCAAGACACGGAGAGTTTTGCTGTAATATTCCACTGACAGGGTGTTCCTTCGGGACGGCGGACGATGCCGTAGTGATAAGTGTGGCAAGGGAGTGTGTCATATTTGTCATGACATGTAGCTACTCACTTATGGCCAGTGAGTGCAGCGTACAGCCTCACTGTAACCGTATTGGTCCGTGAGTTGCCGCGCACGCCAACTTCCCAGGATCCTAGGAGTCTCTCCTGAGACAGACTGGCGGAATACATTTTGCTACACTGCGAGCAGCACGCACGTCTTGTTTTTGATGCAAAACATAACATGGTGTCAGAGTTTTCGTAACCTCACCGCCTCATTTTCTCCACGTTCGTCATGGCCTCATCGTCGTCGCTCCCTCCGCCAACCATTGACTGGTCATCATCCGACCTTGACACTGCTATGCGAAAGTTCCTCCGCGCCTGTAATCTGCACTTCAACGGTCCTCTGCTTAAAGTGCCAGAAGCCGTCAAAGTCAATTACCTCCTCCTCTGGTCTGGATCGACAGGACAAGACATCGCCGATACTTTCGATATTCCTGCAGGCGATAAGGTCAAACTCGAACCTTACATAACTCGCTTCTCATCCTATGCCAAGCCACGAAGCAACTTCCGTGTGTCAAGATTTCGACTACTCGGGTCTCGACAGCAGTCTGGCGAATCTGTTGACTCCTACGTCAAACGACTACGCGAACTTATCGCTCAATGTGATTACGACGCTGATGAGCGAGCAACCATACTGGTCGACATTTTTATTTTCGGACTACACCTTAAATCCGTGCAGTCCACACTTCTCAAGGAAGGGAGAAAGCTCACCATCGAAGATGCTTTACATGTCGCGCGAACAGAAGAAGCTACACGACAGCAGGTAGAGATTATTCGTGGTGCCGATCCTCGAGATCAGTATGAAGAGCGCGTCGATCGCGTCAAGACTGTTAGTAAGCCTCACAACAACTTTGTGAAACCTACAGTTACCAATGCAGCTCAGAAATGTGGCAACTGTGGTCGACAACATGAGCGTGGAAATTGTCCTGCCTTCGGCCAAACCTGTACTGGCTGTGATAGGCTGGGACATTGGCAACGATGCTGCCGCTCATCGCGACGTCAGAAGACTCCGACTACGTCTACAATAAGCGAAGTTCAGGAGAATAGCAGTGAAATCTACTTTGAAACGCTTCATATACACAGCACCTCATTAAATGACGTACGACAAGCGTTTGTCGACCTCGAATTTCAGTCTGGAAATGTGACAATGACTCTAGCTTGCAAGCTCGACACCGGAGCAGAAGGCAATGTCATTTCGAAGCGATTCTTCGAGCCATTCAACTCATCTGCTGAGTTAATGCCTTCTCAGACTCGCATCGTCGCATACGGAGGTACGCCTGTCCGCCATCTTGGGGTATGTTCATTCAACCTCCGTCACGCCGACAAGCATTCCATTGCATCTTTCTTCGTGGCTGACACAGCTGGTGAGATACTACTTGGTTTACCCACCTGTCGCAAACTTGGACTTATCTCTTTCCACCTCGATGTCGAACTGAGACCGTCACAGATTTCGCGCATCGCATTGGACGATTCTTCAGGCCCTGGAGATGCAGAAGCTCGCCGCCAGATTCTTGCCGAGTACAACGATGTCTTCAAAGGAATAGGGTGCTTCAAGGAGACAGTAAGAATTGTGGTGGACCCCTCAATTCCACCTGTGATTCATCCTCCGCGTCGGATACCGATATCACTAAAGGAAGAGTTCAAGCGCGAACTAGACTCCTTGACCGAACAAGGTATCTTGTCCCCAGTGACTCATCCAGCCGACTGGGTCAACTCATGCGTCTGTGTCTCCAAACGCAACGGTACTCTACGCCTTTGTCTTGATCCACGAGACCTCAACCTAAGTGGTTCAGTATTCTGGATGCACGATCTGGATACTGGAATCTGAAGCTGGACGAGGCTAGTGCCGATCTGACGACCTTCAATACTTCATTAGGCCGCTACCGTTTCAACCGCCTTCCTATGGGAATTTCGTGTGCTCAAGATGAGTTCCAGAGTGCAATCGACCAGACTTTTGGCGACATCCCGAACGTGTTTGGAATCGCTGATGACCTCGTCATCGTCGGATTCGAGGAAGATGGCCGGGACCATGATGCTGCCCTCCGATCCGTCCTCAACCGAGCCCGCAACAAAGGCCCACGATTCAATGAAGAGAAGGTGATCGTCCGCGCCAGGGAAATTCCTTTCTTCGGTCACTTGATTGGTGCCAACGGTATTCGTCCTGACCCCGGCAAGGTCAACGCCATTAAGAGCATGGACCCGCCAAAAGACTTGAAAGAGCTACAATCCTTCCTCGGCATGGTCAACTACCTCAACCGCTTCTCCCCTCGTCTCGCAACACTGACAGCACCACTGCGTGAGATGTTAAAACGCGACAACGAATTTGCCTGGGGTCCCGAGTTTCAACAGGCGTTTGAAAGTACGAAAGAAGATATATCCAAGACCACAGCACTACGATACTATGACCCTCAAAAGCAGATGATACTTCAAGTCGACGCATCGGGAGTTGGCCTTGGGGCTGCTCTTCTCCAGGACAATGGCCCTATTGCCTACGCGAGTAAGGCATTGACACAGACTGAAATGCGATACTCCAATATCGAAAGAGAAATGCTCGGAATCGTATTCGGACTTGAACGGTTTCACCATTATGTGTAAGGACGCCATGTAATTGTACACAGTGATCATAAACCGCTGGAAGCGATTACTAAGAAGAATCTAGCTAACGCACCGCCCAGGTTGATACGAATGCTGTTGCGTGCTCAGCAGTACAATTTTCAAGTCACATACCGTCGCGGAATGGACGTGCCCATTGCTGACGCACTCTCAAGAATGTCCCCCAGCAGCAGTAATAACGTCTCCGAGATCGACATTGCCATACACCACCTTGCCTGCCACCTGCATGCGTCTCCTACATGCCTGACAGACATTCGACGCGAAACAGCTCGAGATGCAGAACTTAACGCCGTTGCTGATGCTGTGAGCACCGGATGGCCAGCTCAACGCTCTGACTGCCCCTCCACATTAGCCCCTTACTGGAATTACCGAGATGAATTGGGTCTGCAAGACAGCCTAATCGTAAAAGGTCATCGCATCGTGATTCCGAAAGCCGTAAGACGTCGCATTCTCACACAACTGCACGCAGCTCATCAAGGAATAGAAAAGATGAAACTTCTCGCCCGCTCATCCGTATTCTGGGTTGGAATAAGCAATGACATTGAAACAATGGCTGCAGGCTGTGGAAGCTGCCAGAGACACCAGCCAGCACAACAACGCGAGCCTCTTATGCCTTATGACGTTGCCCCCTGTGCGCGGCACACTATCGCTGCGGACTTATTTCATTGGGAAAACAAAACATTTTTACTAATCAGTGATACGTATTCTCGCTTTCCCATCATTCGGAAGCTTCCTACACTGTCCTCAGGGGTCGTCATTACCTTACTCAAAGCCATATTCGACGAGCATGGCTTGCCTTCGAAACTCATAACGGACAACGGCCAACAGTTTGCCTCAGCAGAATTTCAGACATTTTCTCATTCCTACGGTTTTCAACACGTGACATCATCTCCACATTATCCAAGGTCAAACGGCTTCATTGAGCGCCTTGTGTGCACAGTTAAGCAAATCTTCACAAAATGCCGCGAAACAGGTAACGATCCCCATCTGGCCATGCTGCTTTATCGCGCCACCCCTCTCGCGAACAATCTCGCATCACCTGCTGAGCTTCTCAATGGACGCCGATATCGCACTACATTGCCTTCCCGCCCCGCACCTGGAGATTCGCAAGTCCGCGACGCCCTAATTGGAATCAAGGAAAGGAACAGCCTTGTACATGACAGACACTCAAGGGAATTGCCGCCGTTAACAAACGATCAACCTGTCTACGTTGGTGATAACAGCTCCAATACGTGGAAGCCCGGCACAGTTCTCAACACCGCTTCGCAGCCTCACTCATACATCATCAAGACTGATAATGGCATTATCAGAAGGAACCGCTGCCACTTACGCCCGTCAGTGAAATCTGACAGATCTGCCCCGCAGCTATCCAGTGAAAGTGATCCCTCGACGGACTGCAGTGATGATTCTCCTTTTCTCGATGACCCTAGTGTTCGTCGGTCAGCACGTGTCCGGTTTCATCTAGACAGACTACAGTATCGGTGACCTCATATGTTAACTTTACGATTCTATCCCTTCTGTTTGATGTGTTTGAATGCTTTTAAGAAGGGAGATGTCATG
The DNA here is from genome assembly GCA_907163375.1 of Prostheceraeus crozeri. NCBI lineage: Eukaryota > Metazoa > Platyhelminthes > Polycladida > Euryleptidae > Prostheceraeus > Prostheceraeus crozeri. Next base: position 621,507 of record CAJQUW010003252.1, read on the forward strand.
ACATGTAGCCACTGCACTTATGGCCAGTGAGTGCAGCGTACAGCCTCACTGTAACCGTATTGGTCCGTGAGTTGCCGCGCACGCCAACTTCCCAGGATCCTAGGAGTCTCTCCTGAGACAGACTGGCGGAATACATTTTGCTACACTGCGAGCAGCACGCACGTCTTGTTTTTGATGCAAAACATAAGAATATTTCAGACCGAAACCGCTGGGGCAACTCATTTTGAGCATTTGACACAGTTCTCAACGTAGCACTTTGAACGCCAATCGGTTGAGTCTTAGCTATCTTGTCATGGGTGGCATCTAAACATCTCCATTGCAAAACGCTGGTGAATCACGGCTTGCTATCCCTCTCTACGGCTTGCTATCAAGCTGATCAAAGCAACGACTTGGGATTGTTTCCTCTTGTAAATAACTCCACCGGTTTTTATGTCAAAATCGGGGCCCGGATACCAACACAGTGACATGACGCACGCTCTGTCCGTCCGAGGTTGGATTTGTGGGTCGAGGCCTTGGAGCTGGGATAAGATCCCCTCTGAGTAATGCCTGTAACGGATTCAAGAGCTTAACACCTAAACGGTTGCTGGCTTGCTATCAGGCCTTTGTGAAATCTCGTCTAGCCTCAGTAACTCAGGGTTGGCAACGTCTGTCGTTTGTCATTGTAACTTGGTAAAAATGAGGCGGTTACTGCAGGCATTGACGTCAATCCTTTTCACGTCATAGCGTAACCCGTCTTTGTGTTGGGAGTTGGTAACTGAAAGCACGGTGACTGCCGATGCCCATACATGGTAAAACCGCTGTTGTCATGTCAAATACATGGCCAACTAAGGAAGGTCTGAATCATGGCTTTGTGTCAGAGGGGTATATAAACCGCCGACTCTCATTTAATTTCATTTCAGTCATGAAGCAAACGCCCAACACTCTAGTCAGCTCTCCTGACAAGCCTCGGTTGAAGCCGAGAAATTTATTTCAAGAGTTTCAGAGGGCTGAAGAGCGAGAAAAGATTTTTAACAATCTTGCTCGTATAGGCGCATCTGATTGCGCCGATGATGATGATAGGACTCAGTGGCGCTATATACCACCCCCAAGTAGTCAGTTAGTGGCAGTAGAGGTCGATGCTGCTACCATAGAGAGAATTAAAGATTCTCTCAGCAGAATCGGTCTAAAGAAAGGTGGCTGATTACGATCCCGAGAACGTCCAATGAGCCCTCTTAAGGGCCAACCTTCTAATGCAGCTAAAGCGGTCCCAAGCCCGCCACATATCTTCGGATATGGAATGCAGAGGGGAAGAATAAATGATTATATGGAATGAAATGGGAGGACACCCTTGCACCACATGCAACACACCAGACTTCTCTCTTCAGTAGTGAACAAGCTCTTGCGAGTGTAGTCAAAAAGTGTATCATGTTGTACAAAGTTTTTACTGCCACACAGGTTGATAAAGTGAAAAAAAGAATCTTCATTTAAATTAGAATCATTCTGATTGGTTGTTGAGGAATTCATTGTTAAATAACTATATAAGTGAAACGATTGCAGCACTTCTCATTCACGTTATACGATCGAACAGTCTAGTATGGCAAAATTTTCTGAAGGCTTGAATATTTTCTACAAAATTTTCGAAGTTGTTGACGAGCGGGATGAAGACAAGTGTGAACAAGAGGAGGAGTCCCGCAAGAAAGTCTTCATTGAAAAAGTTGTGTGGACTGATGGTTAATTCACGCCAAAAACGACGCATGTTAGAAAGTGCCCGACGCACCAAAACGGCCAAGGTGCTATAAAGTGTACAGTGACTTAGAGGTTATTCCGCTTGACTTTTCCTCGCTGTAAAGTATATGTGATTCAATTATAAATAAACCTACATAATAGATGTCTTTGTTTTGCAATTTACTTATCTTGAAATGGAAATAAATGGAGGAATTTAGATATGGGGTTAGTTAACACATTTATTATCGGTCTACTTTTCTATCAAAAGGGATTACACCATTAGAGAAGATAGAAAATGATTTTGTATACGTGTGGTATAAGAGTGACAAGCAGAACTCATGCCTCATTCTCAGAAAACGTTGCTTCAAATGATTCACCTAAAATCATGTTTCATATGTTGAATGATTTCTAGTAACTGTGTTAAGTGTCTAGATGATAGGATATCTTATGCTAACAATAGCACCCAATCGACACTATGCTTACTCGATGATCATTTCGAAGTCATGTAGTTTATATGAAGGAAAAACAACACTGTCATGATACACATTTATTGAAAAGAAATAAAAGCAATACGTTTTGTAATAAGACGATACATTAAGTCTACCAAGTCAAACTCTTCTTGATTGCGGGGCTGACTAAAAGGAGAGAAGAGGTCTAGCCAGCTCCGGAGAGTCTCAACACAGCGCTCCATCATGATTTCTTTTGGAGACACACTCAGGAAGGCAGCCCTGATTGTATCACTACTGTCCTCTTCATCGTCGGAAATGATGATGATTTCCTCATCCAACTGCAGCGGCTCACCATCGTAAATGGTTTTCACTTGCCTCTTGCGTGGGGCATTGGGCATGAGTAAGGCATAGGCGTTCGGTGGTGTATCCATTTTAATGATATTATGAGGAAATGGTCATTGCACCGCACTTATATAAATTCTCTCTCCCTGCTTCGCGCTCTCTCATTGGACGACAGCCATCTATCAATCACACTGCATCATTCTCATATATAGAGAAGAGTGTCTTGCATTTCACTATCATAGCCATGTCCGACACAGAGGTACCATTCACACCTCTTGCTAGCTCAACTCCTACGAAGAAGGAAGTTGAGAGAAAGTTTCAACAAAAAGAGGAAGCCATAGACGAGTTTTCAGTGTACGATTAAAGCGTTCGACCACTGCAGCCTTGTATGCACTTTTCACACTAAACAGCTCAATGTTGTGTTCGCGAAATAAAGCACGCACATATCTGTTTTCAAACTTTTTCCCTTGATCAGTCTGAATACGTGTGGGAATGCGTCCTTCACTGAAAATATTTTGGAAAGCCTCGGCCACTTCTTCACCACGCTTTGTCTTGAGTGGTTGAACCCAAGCATAACGAGAAAATAAGTCAATGACAGCTAGGAGAAAGCGATAGCCTTTATTCTTTTTAGCTAATAAAGAAACATCAGCCAAATCTGCTTGCCATTGCACATCAATATCATGAACGATATAAGAACGGGTAGGATAACGTTTTCGAGCTTGTGTGTGCAATGTATATGCAGGTTGAGGTTTTAATCATCTCTTCACTTGTTTCTGTGAATAACCACTTGCTTGTGACAACTTTTTCACTGAAGCATAACCTGCATAATGCTTTGGGTCATAGTAAATTGAATTCAGATGTTCATCCATCGTCTATTAAGAGGGATCTTTTATTTGCCTCAAAGTATTAGTCTTTATCTCCACTAAGGTTTGCGTTTGTGTTTGAGTCCTGCTTTTCCTACTTTTTTGAGCCGTCTTGTATGAATCACTTTTACAACATGTACTTAAGCAATTCAATGACACATGAATGTTTTGGCAACTCTGAACATGGGATGCAACATAGCTTCTTCATATTAGAAGTCTGTGATAAAATCAAATGATGGATGACGTGTTGAAGGTTTTGGTATACGCTTCGGCAACTTCTCGGATGTTTTCAAAGTTTGCTTGATTCTCTTTTTAGGTCTCTCTACACTTTGCAACTTTCTCTTCCTAGGTGTAGAATCATTTTCCATTTCCTGTAAGGTATCACGTCCAAGAATTGCTTTTCGAACATTGAATTTCTTCATACTTTTTAAAAAGAACTCCCATCCTGTAGGTGTAAAGTGACGACGACGATCACGAGCAGCATGATTAATTAAATCTTCCACTCTTGAGTCTCTAATGACTGCACCATCATCACCTACCACTTCACCTCGTTGTGTGATTTTCAAGTTAGGTTCGAGACTTCGATATAAGCTCAGTGCGCGATTGCGACAGGGTTTGGGTGAACCAAGCGAAAGATCATTGCGAATTGTTTCTTTCAATTGTTTCATTTCTTCTAAGGTAGAACTCTGCTTTATCAAACGATCATATGGATTTTTACTTTGTACAGCTTCTTGTTCATATTGCTGATTAAGTTGTGACATTTGATTTGCCCAAGGTTGATGAACACTCTGCATTGTAGTCAGATGTATATATTCTTCTTGTGGAATAGCAATCATGCGTTGAATACCACTCATAGCAATTTATATATGATCATGGGTTTCTCAAAGAGATGACTGCGTAAGCGATAATCCTCAGGAAACTCCTGGATAAAGTCCAAAAATAAATATTTATAAGGTTTTTCCGTAGCAGCCTCAAATACTTCAATCAAGGCTTTTGACTTGCGAGGAAGAACTTGTCGAGATAGGAATTCAACTTGAATTTTATCGCGAGGATTTTTAAAGATGATGTAGTAATGCGTGTTTAGACTTCGAGTCCGTGCTTCCTTTCCACTTGGAAAAAGATTTTGCATAATAAAAATGATAAAGCATGGTTTGTGATGAGCAGCCTTGGTAAACATAGTAGTTACTTCTTGTGAGTTCTTACTCTCATTAAGTAAATTATCAAGAATGATAATATCATAGGGTTGAATATCAGCAGTGCTGATAATCCCCGGTTGAACCAAGTAACCTTTACCAACAAATTCACGATGAAACGTATGTTGATAAATTCCATAGCACCAAACAACGCGATGCGGTATGCAGTCAAAAATCTCATTACGTCGCTCCAACAATTGCAGTGTTAAATGTGTCTTCCCACTATGAGAGGGTCCTACGATACACATAGTGCGATTACAGCGTAAACGGAAATCCATGTTAATTTTGATGAAAAGTCATACCATTTAACCTAGTATCTGTCCATTAATGGCTTTATTCGCGAGAGCACCAGCTAATCCTCCCAAAGCAGGACCGGCAGCTGCCATGATGATAGGCGCTAAAAGTGGTAAGAAGCCACCGCGCTGTGATAATAGTTTGCGCTTTGTAGGAATTGATGTTTTTGGATTGCTCAAGGTGCGAAGAACTTTACCATGTCTGGCAATTGATTTGCCTTTTTCCTATTTAATGTCATATAACGTACTTTTCGTATTTCCGCACACATTTTACGAATGAAGGCATTGTTTGCCAGCTTCATTGCCTCACACCGACGAGATGGTTTTAATTTTAATAAGCGACGAAGAGTGAGACAGAATTTTTTGTTTGCATTTGATTGACACTTTTGTCTGTGCGAACGGTGAGATGAACGACGTCTAGCCATTTTTACAGGTGGATGTTAGAGTGCTCTTTGCTTAAACACGACAGCAGGGTCGAAACATTACCGTCGTAAACGCAATGAAATAGAGGAAGACATTGAGTACAGCACTAGTAAAAAGCAATACACTGAGAACAACCACAGTACCAGTAGGATAGTCAGAAGCAGATACATGTGTGGGTAGCTGTAATGTATCATTCAGTGAGGTACTATAGTCCAATGGAAACAGTTCAGCTGTGTCGTTTGCTGATATGTTATGAGCCAAACATGAACAATCTGTTTGTACGATGATGCTTGTAAAGTTTAATGCCTTTGCATCAACTGTGCTTAAGTGGAAAAGGCTTCCCATAAGCAACGTGTAGAATACATAACCCCAAGCAAGGTAATGAAAGAAGACCATGATGTATCAGTGATGAAAGTATTCGTAAACTGATTTGGTTTAAAATTATAAGATAGCATATAGTCAACATCTTCAAAGTTTGCGTGAATGATGATAGCATTACTCAAACGATGTATCATCTCTCTACAATCCCTGGATGATAATAGTTTTTCCAACATAAGAATCCACTGCCTTGTATAATCATGCTTTCTCTTTTCAATGAGACGGCGGTACAGTAGTGTCATGGTCATAGATGACTGTTTTAAATTCGACAAGGATTGCATCAAAATCATTTATATACATTGACTGTTGAAATTATTTCTTGATCACAGATGGGGCACAACATAGTTTCTAAAGGTACATAGCACGTAGAACACATAACAGAATGACAACATGGTAAAAAGAGAAGGGACCGTTCCCCTTTAAAACACTCAACGCAGTTCCGTTCACATAATAATTTAAACGTCTCTTCTTCCAATTTCTTTCTGAAGTCACTTTTATTGATAGAGCTACTTGTCAAATCAGTTGAAAATGCCACTTTTTTTCTTTTTCACTTCAGATCGCTCCAATTTCATCCTCCTATTTTCACTATCATTGCATTGCAGCATGGAAAAATCCTCTATCCATCTTCGATCCAAATGATGATTCATAGCATGCTCATCTAGATCCATTGGTCTTTCAACTAAAGCGCCAGCTTTAATATTTCCATTTACATTTGTAACACTTTCTATAGCCTTCAACGAATAGCCAAGCTCTCTTGCTACAGACCATGAAGTTGGGAAACGAATGCAACTTTTCATCTTCAAATAATTTCAAATGATGATGAGTGTCAGGAATAAACACTCGGTTGAATATGCTTGATATGACTTGTACACCTTTGACAGTATTGATGACTCAGTGTAATCTAATACTTTACTTTCACAAATGTGTGTCACTGTATAACTATTTGACTACACTAACTTTGCTTTTGCAAACCATGATACACTTTCTGACTAGACTTACGAATAAACCTTCGATGATCAAACTTTCTAACTATACATCAACCTGTGTTGCTGTATAACTTTTGTACAACATGATAAAGTGTCTGACTACACTAACAAGAGCTTGTTCACTAGCAAAGAGAGAATTCTGATGTGTTGCATGTGGTGCAAGGGTGGCCTCCCATTTCATTCCATTTCATCATTTATTTTTCCCCTCTGCATTCCATATCCGAAGATATGTGGCGGGCTTGGGACCGCTTTAGCTGCGTTAGAAGGATGGCCCTTAAGAAGGCCCATGGTGCGTTCTCGGGATGATTGGAGGAATATGGGACTCAAGCTTGCCGCTTCGTCTCCGGTTGTTGACGGAAGCAAGTGGGCGCTTCTCATTAATATCTGTAAAGAAAGAGTTGTTAGTTATCATCTTGACTTCTAAGTTACTTATTTTAACTTACAAAGCTTCTCCGGACGTGGTTCATATAGGAATCCTGTGATGTCATCCGAGTGGTTGAATGTAAAGGGAAGACAGTCAACACCCTTCTTCAGCCTGGAGTAACACCGCTCGCCTCTTCTTCGCTCGTAGAGAAGTGGCTCCGCTACCACCTCTCCCCTCTTCATTGGGATGTGTAGACGACTTGATCTCTGTCGCTTCTTATCACTGCCTTGTACCTTGCAATGTAGCTCCTGATTGCTCTCAATCACCTTTCCCAACTGCCTCCGCAACCCTTCGATCTCCTCTCCCATCCGCCTCATCTCCTTCTCTCTTTTCTCCTTCTCAGGTAGCAAGCCTTCTTCTCTCGCATTGCGCGACAGGTTCTTGAACCTTTCACGCTCCAACTGGCCTTCTTTTTCACTTAACGCCTCCGTCAACTTCTTCAGCTCCTGTGTCATTCCCGAAAATTTTCTGATTCCTGCTTATAGTAGAAAGTATCTTCCTTCCACCTAGCAAGATCTTTTTCCAGCTTTTCATGCTTAGCAAGCAGTGGTGCTCGATCTTGAAATGTGCGACATTGAGTTACAATTCCGCTACTACTCGCTGACTGTCTCCTTATCATGATCAACTTTGTTGGCTCCTTCCTCAGCCTCCCTTTCACTCTCGCTACTGGTCTCGCTGAGATCAGAAGTCGACTGTGGTGCTGACTCGCTCAGGGCTGGAGTAGCTTCTGATGGCACAATTGCAGCGACTGCCTGCTGATTTTCAAGCGTCTTCAGTTCTATGGCAAATAATCTTTCTTTCTCTGCCTCTGTGGAGTGCCATTCCGTCGGTGTCTCTATTAGACGCGAAACTTGGTGTTTACTGCAAAAGTAGCGCAGCCCACCCACCTGCTTCTTATTCGCACACTTGTGCTTTTTAAATCCGTCACTCTTAAATACTTTTGAGCAGGAGCACAACTTGTACGTTGTTCGCACATTTCCGGCTTTAGGCATTTTTCTGAAGTGAAAAGGGAAAAACAATGATTATAAGTCGGTAAACGTTTGATAGCAAACGATTGATTCCTAGTTTATGAAACTCTAAAACTTCTTAACAAACTTTGTCAGAGTACTCACCGCTCGTCTTGCAACATGAAACAGGAGTGAAGACTATAGAAAAGTCGCGGTTTATATACCCCTCTGACACAAAGCCATGATTCAGAACTTCCTTATTTGGCCATGCATTTGACATGACAACAGCGGTTTTACCATGTATGGGCATCGGCAGTCACCGTGCTTTCAGTTACCAACTCCCAACACAAAGACGGGTTACCCTATGACGTGAAAAGGATTGACGTCAATGCCTGCAGTAACCGCCTCATTTTTACCAAGTTACAATGACAAACGATAGATGTTGCCAACCCTGAGTTAATGAGGCTAGACGAGATTCCACTGCATTTTTCACTTTTAGCTTTCAAATGAGCTATTGCACGACTTTCTACGATGCCTAACACCAAAGTTGGAAGATCGCTGCCGAGGGGGGGGTGAGAACTTTTTCTCTCCGATTGAGCTGGAAAGAAGTTCGTAACCCAAAATTTCGCGTAGATTCCGAATCTGGCCTCCGTTTTCCCATCCGAGGCCTCCTTCATGTCGAAAAATAGACTTTCTCATCCCCCCACCACCACCCCTTGCCTCTCAGGAAAACTCCTCCTGCCTTCCTTCCCCACCCAACATTTCACGTACATTCCAAATCTAAACTCCACTTTCCCATCCGAACCCTCCTTCATGACGATTTCCGACTTTTCTCATCCCAAAACCTACCCTTTCCTCACTCTATCCCTCCCACATACCTATCACCTTCCTTCCACATTCCTTGATGGAAAACTCCTTCCTTCCAGAGGGGGGGTAGGGAACAGTTTTCTCCTCTCGGACCCATCCTTCCATCACATCTTTGGCTTTCTCCCTCACCTTCCTTCCAGAGGGGGGGGGGTAGGGAACAGTTTTCTCATCTCGGACCCATCCTTCCATCACATCCTTGGCTTTCTCCCTCACCTTCCTTCCAGAGGGGGGGGGCTGAGTCAGCATGATGACTCACCACTGCACCGCACCGTCCTTGCGCCTGGGATGGGATTACTACTTTGGACGAAGCCGTTTCCTATCCATTTCCATGAAATATTAAATTTGTTAAAATAATGAACTCTACAATGAAAATTATGATAATAAATGTTATTACATGTATATATAAGTAGTTCTTTAATAGGCTGTAGGGCGTAGGGGACGATTAAAAACGAAGATTCCGTCCTCTACTTCCGTCCTTAATGATCGAAATTCCGCTTTATATGGATGAAAACCCGTAGCTCACCAGTATTTAGAGCTGCCTCTGCCGAGGTCTAACTTTGACAAGAAAAAGAGAGCCGCGGCTTAGGCTGTGCAAGCGAAGCTTCGTTTTAAAAAGAGAAAATAGAAAGCCGCGGCTTAGAGAGAGCCGCGGCTGAGAGAGTGAGCCGCGGGTTAGCCCGCGGCTTTAAAAGTCGTGTTTTATTAAGTGAAAGTTTGTTAGACCGTGGCCTAACTGCGAATCGAGCCGCGGCTTAACTTAGCCCTCGTTTTAAAAATCGGCCCTATGTGTTTGGCTTTCTGCTAAGCGAGGTGAATCCATCTCGTCAGGTGTAATCGATGACTTTTCATTTTCAGACAAAATTCGATCACCGCTGCTCTTCCTGCAAATGCTTCAATACCCTGGTTCTGCCTCCTATCCATCTTATAAGAAAACTTATGGCACATGGCAAGTCTACTATAGGTTGAATATGTTCATATTTTTACACACTGAATAAACTTAGAAATTGATTCAATGAGGAGATAAGACAGGACAACGTTAAGACGTGAAAGAGAGCATTCTTATTTTCACCATGTTCTCATTCTCTTCATTTCATGGATATTTGCATTTGAAGAAATTAAAAAAAAATACATCAGCATATCGCTTTATCTCAGTTAAAAAGTCAATAATGGTGGATTTTAGTTAGAAGGGGAGTTGTTATAAGTGCTCTATTTACTTTTTCCTTATCATGAAATTCAGGCCAATGAAATATCTTCCATACACGCTTACTTTCCGATTGACTTTGTTTGTTAACGTGTTTATCGCTAATTGTGTTAATACAAACTTCTTCCTCCGAACTTGTTGCGTTGAATTGTATAAAATTGTACACCAAGAGGATTTAAAGAAATTTAGATTTTCACGATCTTCTATTTTAACATATTTTCTGCCTGAGTAAATAGTGTGAGGAACTAGTGATAGGTTAATCAAATAGTGATGTCGGACGCATTCTTTCATGCTGAATAGAACTTGAGCAAGTGATGTAAATATACCGGTAATTTTTTAATCAAAAATTAGCAGTAGATGTAATGGGTCATTTTTGAAAAAATTGATTATCTTTGAGAGCTAATAATATTCCGAACTGTAGTAAATAAAAGAAAAAATATTGCAAATAGAACATTGCTATTTCACAGGAATTTTCATCATGTTTCAACAACTACTCCGGGATCACGGTTCGATTAGCAAAAACTGAAGTGGAGGAGCAATTCGATAGCTCTTCCATAAATTTATAAGTTTTCTAGTACTTTTCATTTATAAGACTCCATGGAGCAATTTGCTTTTGCTCAGATTTTTAACCGACTAGTTTGATTACATATGCTTCTATATTTCCCAGGAAATGCAAAGTATATAATGATTATCTAAAAAAAGCCAAAATCAATTTTCACAAGATCATGCATACAATGCATGTAGTTAAGGTACATAGATAACCACAGAATTAGATTGTTTAACCAATTGATTGTCTGTTAGATTTTAGATTCAACTAGCTAGAAGTGAAAACTGATTCAGAACGAAGGCACATGCAGGAACTTACTAAGTGGGCAAAAAGGCGTTTTTTAATACCTTGCAGAGATAGGAAAAATGGTCGTACGTCGCTTGCGGATTGCTGTAAATTCCTTCAAATTCACATCATTGCGTAAATCATCAGGTGCACGAAAAAACCTTCACAAACGTCTCTGTAGAACTTGATATTTTCTGTATCTCTGCTGTGTGATCAGGTTGATAACAGTCACTGAAACGTTGCACAATTTGGTGTGTTTAATGTTGAACTGGCTACTTATTGTTTGATTTCTATGGAATTATGTCAGAAGATTGTGCCATTTCATAGGCATTACATGTTCCAATGCTTCCTTTCTAGTCAAACAGAAGAAGAGACGACCGGTCTAATTCTGTGTTGATAACTCAGCTATCAAAAGCATTCATGCTCAGAATACTGAAACATCAGATGCGAAAACTAATAGGAATTTAGTCCGAGAACTACTGAGTCTCCATGGGGTTCTAGAATAGGGATTATAGTCCGAGAGCTACTGACGCTTTCTTCCTAAATTCGCTCTCGAGCTTCTTGTCATTTCTAATTTGTAGATTGTCACCCAACATCACTAAAACGACAATTCTTACGATATCCATTAGTCCCACTAACGTAAACCAAGCAAAAAGTCTGATTTTTTGACGTAAAGACCCGCATTTAACAGTGGTTCTTTACTAACACAGAATAACAGCTTTCAACCTGCGATGAAACTGCAATGAACCATTGTCCAGGTCTCGCTAATTCATAATCCAGGACAATGGCTTTTCGCGAAAAGTTTCATCAACAATAGTAAGTGAATACTTAATGAAGAAGGTGCGATCTCGTCTCTACCGCGGACTTGGCTCGATTCCTGGGTCGTTCGAGTGCGGTCGGGGAATCAAGGGTGTTGGTGTCTTTGACTTAATAGTTGTCCTTCTCTTTAGATTCAATCTCTCATTCGAAAATCGTAAATTTGGCGAAGTACGCATTTTCTTAAAGTTTGCCAATTTCTGCGATGAATGTAGTTCTTGATTTTAGCTAGGTGGTAACTAGGGATGCGGAGTCCCATCATTTTGATAGGACTCCGATTCCGGGTGGCAAGTATATAAGCTCAGTTTTTTGAAAAATTAACTGGTAGCCTACATCATAGATCCTTATAGGCTTACCTGAAACGATATTTAGTGATCATTGTATCAATTATCAATCATTTTCGATGAAAGTTTATCAAATGTCGCTTTCATTTGCATGCATACAACTCTGCTCCTCCTCCCATCTTCTTGATGTGTGCTTCATACGGTTTTTCTGCAGTCTCTACCAGGCACGAAAATCCCCATCCTTCTCCAAAAAAAGGAGTACACTTTCGATTTTAATATGCGCTTTAGAGGAGCCATCACACACGATTAACGTAAGGGTAAGATGTAATGTTCTCAAGCAAACTAGTATTTCATTTTTGTCTCTGATTTGACCTTTGGCGCGTAAGTGTGATCGAGGCTAGGAAAGCTTTTCCTCTCTACTACGTAAATCACCGAGTGAAAAGACAATCCTTTCTTCACTATCACGGTTCATTCCCTCAATTATTACAAGCTTTGCATGCCCTGCTGTCTCTGCACTTTTGTTTGACGGAGAAAGTTGACATCAAGACAGTGACAGCTATGCACGAGAATGAATAATTTGCTTGTGTTATATTACTTAGGATCTAGTAATAGGCCGCAGTCTGGAGTCCCATCATTTGATAGGACTCCGATTCCAGCAAAAATGATAGGACTCCAGGACTCCGACTCCGTCTCCGCATTCCTGGTGGTAAGTCTATCACATGCATGCTAGACTAAAAATTCTCTGCATGCCCGTGGAGGCTGGCTTAAAAGATGACGTGTTGTGGCAGCATTATGTTTGGCCCACACTTTTCCAAGTAGGGTTCCTGTCTAGAATTGAAAGTGTAGACAGTGTTAGTATGTTTGCTTCTTTCGGCTTGCTCACTTAGGGAGCAGATGTTTCCAGCCTTCGGCTCGTCACACGCCCGTGTCACCTGTATTCTCCGTCATCCATCAGCATTGCTCATTGCGTTAACTCAACTATTTATATCAACTCTTCTGTGTTCATAAGAAGCCATATTTAAAGCCTTAATAAGCCCAAAGTGAGCTGTAGTTAATGCTCATGAAATGTCACCTATAAAATGTATGACATACAGTGAATGCTGGATACAAGTACGGTACTACACCAACATCCATGCATAGTTCTATACATACCAGCAATTCAAAAGAAATGGAAGTATCTTCATGAAAGATATCATGCAATAGTAGTCATTCCATCCCAGGCGCAAGCACGGTGCGGTGCAGTGATGAGTTATCCCCCCCTCAGGAGAGAGGAAAGAAGTGGCCAAGGATGTGTTGGGAGGAATGGGTCCGAGAGGAGAAAACTGTTCCCTACCCTCCCCCCCTCTGGAAGGAAGTAAGGACTTTTTCCGGTAAGGGATGGGAAGGAAGGTGATAGGAATGTGGAAGGGATAGAGTGAGAAAAGGTTGGTGTTAGTGGTGTTTGGGATGAGAAAAGTCGGAAATCGTCATGAAGGAGGGTTCAGATGGGAAAATGGAGTTAAGATTTGGAATCTACGTGAAATGTTGGGTGGGGAAGGAAGGCAGGAGGAGTTTTCCTGTGAGGCAAGGGGTGGAGCGTCAGAGTTGGAAAAGTCAGGTTTTGGATGTTTTGGGATGAGAAAGTCCATTTTTCGACATGAAGGAGGCCTCGGATGGGAAAACGGAGGCCAGATGCGGAATCTACGTGAAATTTTGGGTGAGGAAGGATGTTTCCAGCTCAATCGGAGAGAAAATGTTTTGAGGACGTCCCCCCCCTCCTGTCAAACTTCCAACTTTGGTGTTAGAGATCGTAGAAAGTCGTGTGATAGCTCATTTGAAAGCTAAGAGTAAGAAAAATCCAGTGGAAAGCTCAGTTTGGTCCAATTTTCCTGGGTTTAGGGAGGAAAATGGCAGGAAAACGTCAGAGTTGGAAAAAGGCGGATATTGGATGTTTTGGGATGAGAAAAATCGTGTTTTGGCATGAAGGAGGTCTCAGATGGGAAAACGGAGTGCAAATTCGGACGTTTTGGCCAATGTTGGGTCTAGGAACTTCTTCCCAGCTCAATCGGAGAGAAAAAGTTCTGACCCCCCCTCGGCAGCGATCTTCCAACTTTGGTTGTAGAGATCGTAGAAAGTCGTGCAATAGCTCATTTGAAAGCTAAGAGTGAGACAAATTCAGTGGAAGAGGACTTGTTGTGAGACGGCTTGTTCCTATCTGCCTTCGTATAGATGTGAGACGTCATTGAAAATTTGGGTCATTGGCGAAAAAACGACAGTTAGAATTTTACGAAAATCGCTCTAGCGGGTGAATTAAGCCTCGGACGGGAAAACAGAGACCAGATTTGGAATCCGCGTGCCATTCTACATCTAGAGGGTGAGTTTCAAGTCAATCGGAGAGAAAAAGTTGAAAAGTTGGTTCTCCACATGAGATTTTTTCCTGAAAATGTTAAATTGTGTTCACCTTTGGCGCTCAATCGCGGAGGATTGAAAGTGAATGAAGAGCTCGGGTTTCTTTTAGGGGCAAGACCGCACTTTTTTCTCTAGGATCCTATCTTTTCAGATGCGTGGAAGGTTTCATTTCCAAATGAGAGCCTGTTGAGACGTAGCACTTTGAACGCCAATCGGTTGAGTCTTAGCTATCTTGTCATCGGTGGCATCTAAACATCTCCATTTCAAAACGCTTGTGAATCACGGCTTGCTATCAAGCTGACCAAAGCAACAACTTGGGATGTTTCCTCTTACCAACTCTACCGGTTTTCATGTCTGGCGATCAAGTCATGGACGGTGCAAGTCAGGGAGATTTTCGGTGTCATACTTCCTACGGGTGGGCGTTTTTTCGAGACAGCGATGAGTACTGCACGGGACGTTGGCAATGGTAATCCTTGTGAAACCTCTCTCCGTCATGTTTCCAAGTGGTTGCCTTTCGTCTCAACGTTGTACTCTGACCGCCAGGGCGACATTTCGCTATCTGTCACAGGTTATAAAACCAGGTAAAATCTTGTCACAAACGTTGAGTGTGTGAGAGCTAGTTCCATGACATTGAATCGCGTTGGTCGTAAAAGTCCATAATCCAAAGCTAGGCTCCTCTACGGTTGGATTTGGGGTTTTATATCACATGCGTTAACCGTTCGTGTAGAATACGTGAAGCACATGTTCGCTTAAAAGTCTAAACGCAAATGTTGAAATAAGTTTTGTAAGAAGTATTTGACAGGCTGTTGTGAAACTTAGCGAACGTTGAAAGAAGTTTTATAAAATGTTTCTGCAGTCACACTCGTTAGCGCACCAGCTTTACTAAATGTGTTGTTTGCCTTTATCAAATTGAATGCGTGTGTAGACTGTTTTGTAAATAAAGACAGACAGCGTGTTTGCACTCTACATCGATAGCATACAAGTATGGACATAACAACCTGTAACGTTGTAAGTCGAATGCATATGAGTTAGGAAACACTCAAAACATGTGTGAGATATAAATCAACCTGCTAGATGAAGTGAAACACAAAAGTGTCACAACTATTTTACGGGAAATAAAGGAGAACTGTGCAGCGAAAACGTTTACACTCATCAGAGACAGATGAACATATAGTCCAACTTTCTGACATTCAAATGAAATTCGTAAACATGAACCGCGGTGTAAGAAACTTTATGACAACAACTTTATGTTGGTAAAACTTTTATAGATTGCAGCCACATTTAAAGTTGATATAAAAACCTGTAGAAACATAAGTCTGAGATGCAGTTCAACGACTCATACATTGAACTCACAAAATGAACAAGTCTGTGTAATTAACACGCTCATCAGTAGGAAACAGCAAAGCATGCAATATCATTGAATGATCAAGACTGAGTGACATAACGGAATTATTTCATGAGTATGAAACAGCGAACATTAGGACTGTCCATGAGCATTAAAGGTTAAAATCAAAGTTTGCTTTACATGTGCATAACAAATGAATACGTGTCTCATTTCTAAACGAATCTTACATTGATAATAGAATCAGCATTGAAACCTGCATGAAGTGATTTTCTGTGCGAATGCAGACGATGTGAAAATGACACACGGATTGACATTTAACATTGCTTGCAATATTCAACACGCTGCCATTCAAAAGCAGCTAAAATGTTTATCATACAACCTATCAGTGAAACAGATGTTCTCCTCCTGTACACACAAAGACTCACGAGTGCACTCTGTCGCCTGTTTGTCGCGCTAGCCCCTCAGCAGATAGAGTAGAACACAAAGATGTACGCTCTCTCTCTGGCACCCGTCTGTCACATTAAGCAGAGATGTATCGCATCTGTCCCACGAGCAAGGATGCAGGAACGTATCGTCATCTCAGACCTCCCACCTAGCTGATTCCCACACAGCTCATTGCTATCGCGTCGGAGAGATCATCGTGGGCGACTGAAAGGATTATCACGTTGACAATTCGTTACTGTACACTCCGCGAGCGTGCAATTAACCATTTGCTGTTAAAGCATGGATACTTCCGATTTGTTTAATTCTTCAATGCCTTGCTAGCCAGTTACAAAAATGTTGGAGATATATAAGGGGAGACGTTTGCACTCATTCATAAAATACAAGTCGTTTGATGCAATGTCGTTCGATATCGCTTTCTTTGACATGAGCCGAACCCTTCAGCTCCGCTGTGGATGCAGAGTGAAGATGGGGAAAGTCTTTCTCCTGGGTACTTTGCAGGCAAAGAAAGGCGAGGCAATTTGCTGCTCCGTCCACCTCATTCCACATGAGCTTGTGGAAAACCCTTTATTTAGGGATATGGCGCTATAATATCTGGCATTGCTGAGAACTCAGCGTCCGGAATACTTCGAGTAATCGAAGTATTTCGTCGATCCTTCCGAGGGCCCAGTCACCAATTCGTTGGAGGCAACCCTATTAACAAAGAAAAGTTACAGACTGTGCCACACACAAACACTAGATTCAAGGATCTCTATCTTTCTTAGAAAATAAAGAAGCTCTTATTAAATTCATCTGATGAGAAAGCAACTTCATGACAAGTGTTAAACTTGTCCAACACGCATCTTCAAAGTCCTAACTGCCATGAAATCATCATGTTTAAAGTTTTAAAGCCCCTATGATAAGTAGCAAAGATCTTTTACATGGTGTGAAATATAAACGAGTGTAGAGAGAGGATTTGGCCTGAAGTCATGAATTTATTTCTTCACTACCTCTCAAATGGAAAGGGTTAGGGTGGTGGAAGAATCATCAGAGCAACATGTTGTATAATAATGCAGGCAATGACAGTCACTGTTGGACTTAGAGATTTAGCGTTTTATATAACATGCCTAAATGATAACTGTTGTTGTAGAGTGTATACATGCATTTACTAACTTAACGATTGTTGAATGACATAGCTAAATTGCTAAATTCGATCATCTAAGGGGTAGGGTTACCTACCGTTGGGTTTAGGGATCTAGGGTTTTGGATAACAGAAATGAACATTCTCTTTTAGTGTAGAATACGTGTTCGCTTTATAAAATGACTTTGAAGGTAAGACTTAATTTTCATGGTGAAAAGACAGGTTTCATATCGTTGATAAGGGATAGTTACATACTCATTATGTTATACACTTTACATTTGATGTGGTCAGCTGAAAGGTGATTGATGCATGTTCAATACAAGCGTTGTATGTAACTTAGTGATTGTAATAATAAGTGTGTAAAGAGTTGATGAGCAAAATATATAATAGTCACGCATGAAAGTTTCTTGTTATCCAAGCTAGGAATATATGACCATCATTCATCAGTCAGTGTTGTATTTTAAAAGTCGTATGCTGACAGAGACATAAGTTTACTAAATTATACAGCAAAACTCCTAAATCCCTAAATCCAAAGGATAGGTGTCCCTGTGTTGAGATTTAGGGATTTAGCGTTTTAAAAGTATAAGTTACATTGATAAATCACTAAACCCATAGCATAGTCAACCCTATGACAAGACTTAGCGTTTTATATGATCCATGTTAGCGATATCTGTTCGTGTAGAATGTGACTCAATGTGTTTAGTCAGGTAATGTATCATCAATTTCATTCACTTGGTTAGATGATGAAGAAAGTGTGAGATAGAAATGAAAGCAAATTCATAAAGTTTAGAACACATAGTAGCAACATTGTAGGAATAAGTAAAGTGAAAAGTTATGTCGTATGAAATGAGTGATACAAGACTAGCTCACATTGAACTGAATTGGTAGTGTAACAAACAAGCTGTGTGGGTTTCAATAACATATCATGTACATACTGTGTCGTTTTCTTTTCGCATAAAGTTGGGCTTCAAAACGGAGTGGATTGACTTAGTAATAAACTTACAACCATTTTACTGTTTGTAAAGTTAGGAATAATATCAGAATCATTTCAGTGTTTGTAAGATAGGCGAAGTATAAAATAAAGTCAAGACCATGTCACTGTTTGTAAAGTTATTTCAGTGTTAGCAAGATAGGTAAAGTATAGAATATAGTCACAAGCATTTCACTGTTTGTGACGTTAGAAATAAAGTTGATGTTTGTGAAGTTTGAAATCATGTTAGAATCCTTTCAGTATTTGTAAGGTAGGGGACGTATAAAATATTGTTAGAATGCTTTCAGCATTTGTAACGCTAGAAATAAAGTTGATGTGGGAGAACTGTATTCCAGTCATGTTTGAAGTGACAATGTGTATGTGTGTGTGACAGATTGAGTTCAGCATTATTGAGAGATATAACTTCATGCGCTGCGTAAACGAACGCTTTATAAGACGATGCGAGTCCAGTGAAAGCTTATGCACTTGTATAGAATTTCCTATTCATGTTGCCGGATCGTGCAAGCAGGTTACCGGGACTTGCATTCAAGTTACCGGATCAAAATATAATCGCGTTCAAGTTACCGGGATGAGCATTCAACTTAACATTTGTGTATTCAGCTTACCGTATGCGCATTCAATGTACCGCATCAAAAAGTCATTGCATTCATCTTACCTATTCTTGACTACATTTTATCGTTTGATGCATTCATTATCATAGATAATTCAGAAACTGCTTAACTATTCATCCGATTTTTATGGGAGCACGAAAGTTAAGTAAAATTAACAAAAATTAATAAACTATTCACTCTCACCAAATTGACGAGAATTGAAATGATATGTTCATTATGATATCTTATAGGCGATCAAACTCCCAATAACTTTTTCATCATTCTACTGTAGAAAATTATTCAGTGAATTCATTTCGTTAAATACGTACTTTGTCATTTCGTATACTTTTTCTGTTTTCCACAAAACATATCCCAAATTTTTGAATTCTTCTCAAACCCACCTTGTTAAATTGAATCGAAAAAACACATTCAAAAACAAAACTTTAATAGAACTACCGATGAGAAAAAAGAAAATAAAGAGTCTAGCCTTCAATGTCAGTCTCGCTCAAACTAGCAGGAACAAACCGGTCAACTCGACGGCACCAATGGGAACACTTTGTTTGGGTGATTTCTGATATTGCTTCATTAGCAATGCGTAGAAGAATTCTTGATCTCCAAGCTGCCTGAGTGAGACCTTGAGCTTGTCGAAGATTGTCGTCAAGTAATCCTACTTGAACGTCATTTGACGTCAGCTGTCTGCCAACTGGAGCTTTAAAACAACTGTGAGCTTGTTCGACAGGATTTAAGAAGGGACTGTACGGCGGTAATGTTTTAATTGAGAAACGCTTCTGATAGTGCTCCGGAACAATCGTATGGAGATGCGGACGTGTACCGTCATGGACGATATGAACTCTGTCGTTAAATCTTGGGGCCGCCTCTATGTTGATTAAGTCATCGATAAAGTTCTGGTACCTTTGATGATCAACTGTTTGTTGTCGAAGATCAAAGTGAACCAGGCCTAGATCTGTATTAATGGCCAGAATTAGGACAATATTCGCCATCCTTGCCCCTAAGACTCTCTGTCTCACTGGCTCACCGACTGGGGCCCTTCCT
This sequence comes from Prostheceraeus crozeri, assembly GCA_907163375.1. Taxonomy (NCBI): domain Eukaryota; kingdom Metazoa; phylum Platyhelminthes; order Polycladida; family Euryleptidae; genus Prostheceraeus; species Prostheceraeus crozeri. The sequence continues at coordinate 641,437 of CAJQUW010003252.1, forward strand.
TGGGTTCGTCTGGTGAATAAATTGATGGCGCATTCATCTATGTAGATTATGTCATCATTCATTGGCAATGTTGTCAGCCATGTTGCGTATTCATATCGTAAATCTTTCGTTGTTGGCATATTTCGTCTGTGGGGTACATCTGCATCTTTACATCTGCATCTTGAGGGAAATCAGTTGATTTTCCAGATGACGAGATATGGTAGATATGTGTACTCGAGTTTTGTTTGGAAGAGTAGAATACAGTTACTCTTGTATGGTCGTAAGTGTTGAGAACGGCTCACGTCTGGCTATTTCAAGGATAGCATCGACCATCTCTCCGTCCACCCGTCGGTTTCTTGCACCTTCTTGAGGTAGTCTCTCTTGTCGCCCTTCTGCTCTCCAAACTCGGATAATGCTCCTAGCTGTTTCCCTATTTATCGACAAAGAGTCTGCCAACATAATGTAATCTTCGCCATTCTCATAGGACGTGACAAGACGTTGGCGATCAATGTTTGCCACACTGTTTCTCCTGCCTGCAACCATGAAGTCGCTTCTACAAATGTCTGTGTTTTAATCAGAAAGTGGTGATTCACAGATTGTGAAAGTGATTGCGTCAGGTGGTAAAGTGACTGCACACTTCGTTAACTTGATCGCTTATTGTGTGAAAAAGAACAGATATCGTGATCTTGTAAATTTTGATACGGTAACTTGAATGCGCATACGGTAAGCTGAATACACAAATGTTAAGTTGAATGCTCATCCCGGTAACTTGAACGCAATTATATTTTGATCCGGTAACTTGAATGCAAGTCCCGGTAACCTGCTTGCACGATCCGGCAACATGAATAGGAAATTCTATATAAACACATAAAATTGAAATGTCATAGGAATGCAGTATTGAACTTCACAAGCATCCTTCGAATGAAACATTGAGTCAAGCCTTTTCGAAAGTGAGCATGATATAAGAAAACATTCAAATGGTGTGAAGCCCCTCGTATCATTGTGAGCATCTGTACGTTTGTCACTCCATGTATTTTATCACATTCTAGGAACTATTCAATCTTTTCATCTTTTTCATCTTCGGATACATTCAGTTCACTTGAGGGTCATACAAACTTGCCACTCAGGATAAAGAGACCGCTGTCACAAAGCGTGAGCCGAGCGTCATTCCCCTTCCGTCACAACGAAGCGGGAATGTTCATTTATGGCAATCTTGACTCCCTGCGTCAGTCAGGAAAATCAGCGGTTGACATTCCAAATATGGCGAAATGAAATCGTTTGAAGGAGACATGACCAAATATGGACATTGGCATATTCTGTCTTTGTGAGATAGAAGTATGTAAGGCGCTTCTCCTCACCCTCCTTTCAACGGTGAATCGTCCGACGTTTGCTATCAAACGTTCTAAGTTAGAGATTTAAAGTCAGATCTTACAGGCATCACTGACACACTTTCTAACATTAGGGTCTTAATTGTCTGTCCTATGCCATTTATTACAAACATGTTTCTAATAAACAGTGCTTTCTTGTGAGAACTGTAGTAAATAACTGACTTGTATCTTGCAGTTTCAACATGGTTTTATCAAAGTCCTCGCGCTACAGCGTCACAAGATGTTCATGCGATAAGGTATACAGAGGGACCGAATACAAAAAGCACTTGAGACAGGTGGAACACATTGGGGAGCATAAGAAGGTCTTTGAAATAAAGACAAGTGTCCACTGACGTGTGTGACTTGTATAGACGAAGGCAGGAGGAGAGGGCGACTGTAAGACATATTGTTGACTTGGATGATGATGGGAGCGATCATTTCCTCAGCGATACAAGCAGCAGTGAGGAGGAAGGGGAAGTAAAGGAGGTGAGAGCCGTTTTCATGAGTGGTAAACAGGAATCCGAACATGTATCTGAGCACGCATCTGAACATGTAGAGGAGCCACTTAACACTTTTACGCTAAAGAAAGGCGGTATACGCGAACAAACAAGAGCTCTAGATAGAGATGAGTTGAAGGCCAAGGCATCACAGCAAGCCCATTACATGCTGCTCAAAGATCGCTATGAGGCCGTGAATAGACAAAATAAAGAGATGGTGCAGGACATAGCCAAACTAGAAAATAAAGTGGGAACGGTGAAAGTCTTACAGGAGGAAGTATTACAGCTGTAGAAGAGAGAGGAAACATTAATGAAAGAGAGGCGGGAATGGAAGGAGAAGGATATGGCTTATGAGGAGGTAGTATCCGAGTTGAATCATCAGAGGCAGGAGGTTACCAGACTTGGTGTGATAGAGAGGAACTGTCAAGGGATGAGAGAAGAAAATCATGACCTGAAGAGGAGACTTAGTCAGGCTGAAGACATCAACAAGGAAATGAAGAGAAGACACGTAGAGGTGTTTTCACTTCCTGACGGTTCCAAGCCCGTTGAACTCAGAGGATGGGTTGAAAATTGTTGAAAGGGATGAAAGCATGGCCACTCACACGCCAAACGTATACAGAAATCAAATTTCTATCTTCATTAGTTTGCAATCTCTCTTCACAGTGTGATGATTTTAAAAAGACTCATCTTCAGAGAGCTAAGAATGAATAATCAAAGTCTCCATTAAACTAGAGTTATGAAGTAACTCATACATGTTACTAGACATGAAGGCATCAAATGTTACTTGTGTAAATTGAAATGGACAACTGAAGCATCTTAGGTTCTCATAACCGTCTCACACCTCAGTAACAGGAATTTACAGGTCTGAGTCATGTACATGAATGCGATACAATTCACAACAGTCATTGCACAGTGATTGGAGTGTTAGAATACATGGTAGGGATTGTGTTGAGACCACTGAAGTAACATTGTGGGAATAATTAAAGTGAAAAGTTGTGTTACATGAAATAAGTGATGCAAGATTAGCTCACATTGAAATGAATTGGTAGTGTAACAAACAAGCTATGTGGGATTCAGCATATGTTTGAAGACAAGCGCTGTTAAAAGGTTTTGAGATTATGTGAATTTTATCACGTCATGTTCATGAATGTAACAGAATGAATGTCTCTACTGGTTGAGTGTATAAGATAGAACACATATCATAGTTGTTGCATGTAAACTGGAGGTTCATATCCGACGAAAGCAAAGATTGAGATTGCAAAGTTTGATGAAAAGGTAGTGTAATTAACTGTTTGAATCAGTGACATAGTTAAAAGAAACAACAATAGCATATCGAGACATAATCATATAGCATCAGGACGTTTGGTTTATTCATGTAAAAGTTAAATAGAAGCAACTTGTTGATGCTGCATGACACCATGAGTGCGAAAGTAGGAATAACATGCTATGACTGGAGCATCCGTTGAAATTGTATGTCAACTGTACATGAAAAGTTATTTCCAAAAGCTTGACATGGACACATTAAGAGTTAAGTCACTGCAAGCCTTTCATATTGATGAGCATGTAGTAACACATGATAGAAAAATTACTAATGCCATAAATGTGGGAATCAGTGCATGTTTAGAGTCAGGTACTGCTAGTTGTTTCATGATAGTATTTAATATCGAAGATTTAATGTAATGTATCACATGTCAATAGATTTCAGGTGTAATAGAAAAAATATCGTTGCAGGTTTTGAGTGTATAGGATAGAACACATGAAATGAAATGTACATGCTGTGTCGTTTTCTTGTCGTTTCAACAGAGTGGAATTGACTAAGGAAATAAAGTTACAACCATTTTACTGTTTGTAAAGTTAGGAATAATATCAGAATCATTTCAGTGTTTGTAAGATAGGCGAAGTATAAAATAAAGTCAAGACCATGTCACTGTTTGTAAAGTTAGGAATTTTGTCAGAATTATTTCAGTGTTAGTAAGATAGGTAAAGTATAGAATATAGTCACAAGCATTTCACTGTTTGTAAAGTTAGAAATAAAGTTGATCTTTGTAAAGTTTGAAATCATGTTAGAATCCTTTCAGTATTTGTAAAGGTAGAGATAATAGGTTAAACAAGCACGTTAGAAAGTTGACTGTACTGAGATCTAAGGATGTGATGGTCACATTAGAATTCAAGTGATTGAATGTCATCTTAATGAAGATAAAAATGTGTTTGTGGCTGCATGTGGTGAAAGGGTGTCCTCCCATTTCATCATATATCCTTCCCCTCTGCATTCCATATCCGAAGATATGTGGCGGGCTTGGGACTGCTTTAGCTGCATTAGAAGGAAGTTCTTATAAGAACTCATGATACATTCACGAGGAAATGTGGTGAAACAGAGTGCTGTATGTGTGCATGATGATTTTATGAACTAAAGAACGACCATCACTCACTCCATCACTGAAAGAAAACATGAACGAGTTGAGATGACAGCCATTCGTATGCATGTGTAAAACTCTTACTTCATCATCAGATATCACAATGACATCTTCACTCGCTTCCATTTCCTCACTTTCCATGTCCTCACTTTCCGAGTCCCCTCTTTCCACCGTCTGGACCTCGCTCGTCACCCTCTCGGCCTCACTTGCCACTGTCTCGGCCTCACTCTCCACCATCTCGGTCTCTTGCCGTAGTCGACGGCTCATGTCTTCATGAAGGGTGAAGCAAGAATAATACTTCACAAGTTCCACAGTGATATCCTCACTGTGGAATTCTTCTCCGCGGTGTATGATGCGAAATGGCATCACACACGCTGTCGGCTTCTCAGACATAACTATGATAGTAAAATGCACGAGACTCTCCTTTATATGAGAATGATACAGCTTTTCAAATATCTGGTTCGCGCAAACATATTGCTCTAAACTTATGGTTGGAGGAAGAAAAGGGAAGACATATTTTCATTGACTGCCATCCTCAACCACTCAACAAACTTAAGATGCATTTATCGCTTGAATCTCCCTTCCGGCGCGATAGCAATGAGCTGTGTGGGAATCAGCTAGGTGGGAGGTCTGAGAAGACAATACGCTCCTGCATCCTTGCTCGTGGGACAGATGCGATACATCTCTGCTTAATGTGACAGACGGGTGCCAGAGAGAGAGCGTACATCTTTGTGTTCTACTCTATCTGCTGAGGGGCTAGCGCGACAAACAGGCGACAGAGTGCACTCGTGAGTCTTTGTGTGTACAGGAGGAGAACATCTGTTTCACTGATAGGTTGTATGATAAACATTTTAGCTGCTTTTGAATGGCAGCGTGTTGAATATTGCAAGCAATGTTAAATGTCAATCCGCGTGTCATTTTCACATCGTCTGCATTCGCACAGAAAATCACTTCATGCAGGTTTCAATGCTGATTCTATTATCAATGTAAGATTCGTTTAGAAATGAGACACGTATTCATTTGTTATGCACATGTAAAGCAAACTTTGATTTTAACCTTTAATGCTCATGGACAGTCCTAATGTTCGCTGTTTCATACTCATGAAATAATTCCGTTATGTCACTCAGTCTTGATCATTCAATGACATTGCATGCTTTGCTGTTTCCTACTGATGAGCGTGTTAATTACACAGACTTGTTCATTTTGTGAGTTCAATGTATGAGTCGTTGAACTGCATCTCAGACTTATGTTTCTACAGGTTTTTATATCAACTTTAAATGTGGCTGCAATCTATAAAAGTTTTACCAACATAAAGTTGTTGTCATAAAGTTTCTTACACCGCGGTTCATGTTTACGAATTTCATTTGAATGTCAGAAAGTTGGACTATATGTTCATCTGTCTCTGATGAGTGTAAACGTTTTCGCTGCACAGTTCTCCTTTATTTCCCGTAAAATAGTTGTGACACTTTTGTGTTTCACTTCATCTAGCAGGTTGATTTATATCTCACACATGTTTTGAGTGTTTCCTAACTCATATGCATTCGACTTACAACGTTACAGGTTGTTATGTCTATACTTGTATGCTATCGATGTAGAGTGCAAACACGCTGTCTGTCTTTATTTACAAAACAGTCTACACACGCATTCAATTTGATAAAGGCAAACAACACATTTAGTAAAGCTGGTGCGCTAACGAGTGTGACTGCAGAAACATTTTATAAAACTTCTTTCAACGTTCGCTAAGTTTCACAACAGCCTGTCAAATACTTCTTACAAAACTTATTTCAACATTTGCGTTTAGACTTTTAAGCGAACATGTGCTTCACGTATTCTACACGAACGGTTAACGCATGTGATATAAAACCCCAAATCCAACCGTAGAGGAGCCTAGCTTTGGATTATGGACTTTTACGACCAACGCGATTCAATGTCATGGAACTAGCTCTCACACACTCAACGTTTGTGACAAGATTTTACCTGGTTTTATAAAACATTCAACGCTGACGATAAGACCTTTTAACACTGTGAAACAATCTACACAGTGCAGTAAAACTTTCTAGCGCTGTGGTGAACACTGTTTTCATATAACATTCTAAACTCTCAGTCTCACTGCAGTAGAAAACTGCCTTTAGTAAACCTGATGAAGCTAATCTAACAGTCATGAAGTTTGAATTTTCTAATAGGGGAACATTTGGCAACTGTCTCCAATAAAACTTTCTAACACTGTGAAAGTAAGTTACAAGACAATCTACACTGTGCAGTAAAACCTTTTCGATAAAACTTTCTAGTGCTGTGATGAGTTCGGTCAGTCATAAAACTTCAATGATCAAACTTTACTTTCACAAACGTGTGTCGCAGTAAAACTATTTGACTGCACTAACGCTTACATTTTATGACATTTGTGTCTCATAAAACGTCATGATCAAACTTTCTAACTATACATCAACCTGTGTTGCAGTAAAACTTTTGTACGACATGATAAAGTTTCTGACTACACTGACAAGAGCTTGTTCACTAGCGAAGAGAGAAATCTGTGATGTGTTGCGTGTGGCGCAAGGGTGGCCTCCCGTTTCATCCCTTCATCATTTAGCCTCGGTGATAGAGGCGAGCAGAACGCATGGTTCATTCTCCCATGGTTGGCCAACTATCGGGAGACAAGTGCAATCGAGATTTTATGAGGTAACCTGTGACAGATAGCGAAATGTCGCCCTGGCGGTCAGAGTACAACGTTGAGACGAAAGGCAACCACTTGGAAACATGACGGAGAGAGGTTTCACAAGGATTACCATTGCCCACGTCCCGTGCAGTATTCATCGCTGTCTCGAAAAAACGCCCACCCGCAGGAAGTATGACACCGAAAATCTCCCTGACTTGCACCGTCCATGACTTGATCGCCAGACATGAAAACCGGTCGAGTTGGTAAGAGGAAACATCCCAAGTCGTTGCTTTGGTCAGCTTGATAGCAAGCCGTGATTCACAAGCGTTTTGAAATGGAGATGTTAAGATGCCACCGATGACAAGATAGCTAAGACTCAACCGATTGGCGTTCAAAGTGCTACGTTGAGAACTGTGTCAAATGCCCAACATGAGTTGCTCCAGCGGTTTCGGTCTAAAATGTGACACACTCCCTTGCCACACTCATCACTACGGCATCATCCCCCGTCCCGAAGGAACACCCTGTCAGTGGAATATTACAGCAAAACTCTTCGTGACTTGCTCGCTTGTATCATGGTAAGACATGAGAAGACTGGCTCAGACATCATGACAAATCCTTTCGTTGACTTCAGCAGAGTCAAAAACCCCAGAAACCTCCAAAAATAGTGAATTTAAATTTTTCAACTTTTTAGCACTACTTATGAAATTTTATAGATAGTCTGTCCATATAGGTCTGATCAATAGCGACCGAACCTTTTTTGAATTAAGTCAAACGGACTTGTAGAAGCAAAGTTACAAGCCTTTAAAGTTTTGGAGTCTTTTATGGCCTGGAGACGAAGGCCATCTCCTGGCGAACCTCTAAGTCAGACGCCTTAGCTGATATCAGCAATGAAATTTTCTAAGTCGGTTTCCTACGGAAACCCGGTTTTTCAGATTTCCCAATGCTATCATCAGAGCTCCGCAGTTCACCTACCCCAACCCAGTCGGGAGGAGAACTGATTTCCACAAGCAGCGTTTCCACTTATATAGTTTGTAACGATCAGCTGATGACGTAATATCCATCATCCAAAAACATTAGACCCGTCTATCTCCGGTTCTACTGCTCCGATTGACTTCAAATTTTGAGTGCCATGTTTTCTCGCTCTCCCCTTTCATTTAAGACATCCCTCGACCCTCTACGATGACCAGGAGCCGAGCTGAAAAAACTCCGTTTTTTCAAAAAATTCCAAAATCTTGGAAAATGCACAAAAACTCGATTTTCAACAGGCTCTCAGTTGGAAATGAAACCTTCCACGCATCTGAAAAGATAGGATCCTAGAGAAAAAAGTGCGGTCTTGCCCGTAAAAGAAACCCGAGCTCTTCATTCACTTTCAATCCTCCGCTATTGAGCGCCAAAGGTGAACACAATTTAACATTTTCAGGAAAAAATCTCATGTGGAGAACCAACTTTTCAACTTTTTCTCTCCGATTGACTTGAAACTCACCCTCTAGATGTAGAATGGCACGCGGATTCCAAATCTGGTCTCTGTTTTCCCGTCCGAGGCTTAATTCACCCGCTAGAGCGATTTTCGTAAAATTCTAACTGTCGTTTTTTCGCCAATGACCCAAATTTTCAATGACGTCTCACATCTATACGAAGGCAGATAGGAACAAGCCGTCTCACAACAAGTCCTCTTCCACTGAATTTGTCTCACTCTTAGCTTTCAAATGAGCTATTGCACGACTTTCTACGATCTCTACAACCAAAGTTGGAAGATCGCTGCCGAGGGGGGGTCAGAACTTTTTCTCTCCGATTGAGCTGGGAAGAAGTTCCTAGACCCAACATTGGCCAAAACGTCCGAATTTGCACTCCGTTTTCCCATCTGAGACCTCCTTCATGCCAAAACACGATTTTTCTCATCCCAAAACATCCAATATCCGCCTTTTTCCAACTCTGACGTTTTCCTGCCATTTTCCTCCCTAAACCCAGAAAAATTGGACCAAACTGAGCTTTCCACTGGATTTTTCTCACTCTTAGCTTTCAAATGAGCTATCACACGACTTTCTACGATCTCTAACACCAAAGTTGGAAGTTTGACAAGAGGGGGGACGTCCTCAAAACATTTTCTCTCCGATTGAGCTGGAAACATCCTTCCTCACCCAAAATTTCACGTAGATTCCGCATCTGGCCTCCGTTTTCCCATCCGAGGCCTCCTTCATGTCGAAAAATGGACTTTCTCATCCCAAAACATCCAAAACCTGACTTTTCCAACTCTGACGCTCCACCCCTTGCCTCTCAGGAAAACTCCTCCTGCCTTCCTTCCCCACCCAACATTTCACGTACATTCCAAATCTAAACTCCACTTTCCCATCCGAACCCTCCTTCATGACGATTTCCGACTTTTCTCATCCCAAACACCACCAACACCCACCTTTTCTCACTCTATCCCTTCCACATTCTTATCACCTTCCTTCCCATCCCTTACCGGAAAAAGTCCTTACTTCCTTCCAGAGGGGGAGGGTAGGGAACAGTTTTCTCCTCTCGGACCCATTCCTCCCAACACATCTTTGGCCACTTCCTTCCTCTCTCCAGAGGGGGGGGATGACTCATCACGGCACCGCACCGTGCTTGCGCCTGGGATGGAATGACTCCTTGCAATGCATAGAGTAAGTATGTAGGTGAGTGTTCGACTCAAAAAAATATCTGTATACAGTGAAAATTTTTGTATGAAAAGATTCAGTTTTTTGCGGAGATTACGTTCCCGTGGTCCAAAAAATTACTTCAGCAGTTTTGAAAAAGCTAAATTATTGCCAATTTATATACTACCGACATGACGCCCCGTTGTAAGTAGTATGAAACAAGTTGGATATCAAGAGGAATGAATATTCGCTAGCAAGCATCATAGCTAAGCGGAAATTATGTAGTCCGGCAGCCAGAACGATTTTATGCAGGGAACGAGGCCGAAAGTGAGACTTTCACAGAATGATGTACACCCTATTACTACTGCAAATCGGCACGTCTGCCAAGTTCTAATGATTTCCTCTTCTTGTCAGAGAAGATCAAAGAAAAACACATGTAAAACCAATGGGACGCAGATTACAGTTTTTGGCTGAAATGAAATTTTGTATGTTTTCTCTGATTAAACGAAAAGTACTAGGCGAAGAGTCATAATTTTTGGTATAGAATGTCTTCAGGTCATTTTCTATGATTTTCATGCACCCCTGTCTATAAAGCTAAACGCATTAAGATTTGGCGAGCCTCTTAATGTCGGCAAACACAAGCATTTTGAGCAGCATTATCCACTTTCAACCACACTCACATACATTGCCGATTAGATGCATGATAAAAGCACATGCACATCATAGAAAATGACCTGAAGACATTCCATGCCAAAAATTATGACTGTAGGCTTAGTACTTTTCGTTTAATCAGAGAAAACATACAAAATTTCATTTCAGCCAAAAACTGTAATCTGCGTCCCATTGGTTTTACATGTGTTTTTCTTTTATCGTGTCTGACAAGAAGAGGAACTCACTAGAACTCGGCAGACGTTCCGATTCGAAGTAGGCATAGGGTGTACATCATTCTGTGAAAGTCTCACTTTCGGCCTCGTTCCCTGCAGAAACTCGTTCTGGCTGCCGGACTAATGCTGATGATCAAGGAAATCTAATGAACGTCATTATAATGTCGAGATTATAAAAAGTCGAGATTTTATGGTGCTGTCGTGATTGAAATTTCATGTTTTTAGTTCAATTTTCATCGTCATGAATTTATGATTCACTAAATTTTATGCTTCACTTCTTGAATGTGAATGTTGATGTGGACCCATTTACATCTTTCAAAGTTAAATTGAAGTGAATATCTTTGATTCTGTTATTTTGCTCTACCAGTGGCAGGTTGCTTATGATATGATCACGCTTAAGAAGATTCTCTTGAGATTCAGCAAAGCAATAGCAGATCATCGAGTTGCTAATTCAATATACATTACCTCTCCAAAGATGTCATGTCACGAAAGATCTGTAAAATAATATCACTTCGTTCTGAATTATGCTATCATGATCAGTCAGTTCTGTTGTAATTTCTTCAAAACTGCATAAATGTGCATATCTCGCATTTGGAAACAATTCCGACTGTATCCCCCTCGAGTTCATTTAATAAAATAGAAAGTGTGTACATATTGGGGATTTAATAAATGCGGAGTTACCACAATGCCTAATATACTTGCTCTATGATGCAATGGTTCTTTGAGCTTGAAACAATATAAACCAATTTTGAAAAAAATATTTTTTATCCATAGAATAGGATAGTCCTAATATAATTTTTTGGCTCTTTATCGGTCAAAATTCAATTGGGAAGAGAAAAGCAAAATTCACATTTCACGCATTGCAAAACTCCGGAATGATTAAGGCAAGTGAACTGCAGATAATTGCCCTATTAGTGAATAGTAGTGCCGTGAGTGATTTGGTGTTAATTATGCCACAGAAAATATGCCCTCCCTCAGACATTACTAAAAACCCGGACGCATGAAAAGGTGTCTCGTCTAGTAAGCTTCCTAGTAAACATAATTGTTCGCTTCGAATATATTCTAAAACTATCTAGGTATGCTAAACCGAATATCTATAGGAGATATAAAATTAATCAATTTGCTAATTTCGTTTGACTTCATTTCTCATGCGTTTGAGGAATATCTGCAAACACCTGAGTCCCTAATTTGTAGGCTTTTTTGAGAGGAAAATTGAATGTGAGAATTATGAGGAAGGCACAATTACTATGTATATACTTTCAACATTTAGTCCAGAAAACCCTAATCGACTTTGTCAACTCTATCACGTGACTTTGTAAATGCATTTAGATTTTTCCTAAATTTGTACGTTGCTTAAACAATTTTTCTGATCTTTCCATCATATTCTGTTGACAAGGGCATACACATGCAATACAAAATATGAAATTGAAAGCACTAATGCTAGTCACTTTCATCTGAAAATAGGCAACTCTCAAATAAATGAAACAATAAGAACAAAAGAAAATATCCTTAAAAGCGGAGTGTGAGTTACGAATGAACTGCAAATGGCTTCCTACTTATAATCAGAATATTGGAGACAGATTTACATGTAGTTGTCTCTATCTCCTTCTTGAATATGTAAGAAAGTATATAATGTTTGTCTAAGGAAGATCATTGACACTTTTGAAGACGTTTGAGTGTATTACAAAAGTGATTTATTAAACATTCGTACTTGGGGCTAAAAGGGCTACTCCTGCATTACTAGAACTTTAAAGAATTGAATTTCAAAATCACAAATGCAGCCTAAATGTGATTTGCTAATCTATCACTTGAGTATTTTTCTATTCAATTTTGGTAGCTGGCATTGAATGTCACGATCTGACACATAAAGTAATGATTTGGTTTGGCATTTCACTTTTTTCTGATTTCTACCTTTGCTCCTCCTTGAAGTCAAGATTGAATGATGGAGGGCTGTTATTTTCAATAGCGTTGATCAAAATTCAAAGACAAGAAGCGGTAAACCTTCGATCCAATAAGTAGCTTGCATGTACCTCGGCCTTCAGAAGCTCAGTAGATGCACCAATTAAAATTTGTTTCAAAAATATATAAAACGTTTCGAATTGGCGGTTGTTTGACAAAAAACAGAAGTGCATACAATCTTGCAATCAAGCGGTGAAGAAGAAAAGCTCCCCAAAGCTTCGGTCGGTGGTACGTAAATCGTGTCACCATAGCCATTTGGAGGTACAGGGCGCGGAAGGCCCGTCCGCAAAGTTAACTCACGCTACCAAACATAACTAATCAAAGGTGGAAAGCGTATCCAACCAAAAATTGTAACAAATATAATCACTTGAAAGGGAAGGTAAAGAAAGAAGTGCAAAAGTGCAAAATAAATTACGCAGAAAAAATTAAGAGCAAATCAAATGGTTTATGGAAGCTACTATCATCCGTCAAAGACGCACATGAAAGAAATAATACACAATTTGAATCTTTCATCACTGCAAACGGAGGTATGCGGAATACATTCTCATTGATTGCAGAACACTTTAAATCTTCGCAAAACTTTAACATTGTGTTACCAGAATGTGAGCTACAGAATGATTGATGAATGTGAAAGAATCTGATGCAATGCGACTTCTTTCAAATGTAAAGGAAAATGAATTCTCTGATGATCAAAAAGTTCCATTGACTGTATACCAAAACGACTAGCCGCGTCCACTACATCTCCTGTGACTCAGATGTTTCAAACTGCAGTAGACAAGTTGATAATCCCAAGTTGTGCTGGCATTTTTCATGAAAAACATCTTAAAAATTTTTAATGCTGAAATTTTTCAGAAAAAATGAAAATTTTGAAGAAACGTTAATTAATTTCAGCAAAATTCCTACAGCCATCCCTGTTGATAATCGTCATCAAAACTCCTACAGTCATCCCTATCGACAATCTTCAGCAAAACTCTAGCAACAACCCGAAGCCTGCCTTCTTCCCTTCAGGTCCACATTCCAGCCGAGCATTCATTGCAATGTGCATTAACTTTCGAACTGTTTGATGACTCATTCTGTTCCTTCTTTTGTTGTGAAAAAAAGCTCTGGAGGCTGAGTGACCTCTCGATTGAGGCTAATTTTGGTGAGATCGAGAGAAGACTTGTGGCAATAGCAAACACCGGAAAGCCTGCCACCATCGTTGAGGGGGTTCTGGCAACTCCAAGACCGTCCGTATCACTCGTTCTTCCTTTCCAGCGCCGATCCACAAAAATTTGGGTTCAAAGTTTCCCGTTTTCGTACGTAACGCAGCTGTTCTTCAATAAGAGTCGATTGCATTTCTTCTGATGTTGCTAAAGATAGCAAACAAATGAAGTAGCACGCTTCTGCTGCTTCAACCGAGTTCAGTCCTCTACCCATGAAGTGAGGATCTACCTATTGAGTTCGCAGAGAACGCCGCTTTGGAGTCTCATGTCACGAAGTCTTTTCGGTGTTGAAATTTCATGGCCATCAATTGCTCATCACTTTTTGAAAGTGGAGAACGCTGTAAAGATTCAGTAGCAAAGACGCACTCATCGACCAGGTATACCATGACATGAAAACACATTAATTCAACGGGAGAAAAATGTAATTTTTGCACATTAACGCTCCTCATTTTTGAATCGCTGACGTAATTGACTTCACATTTGAAATATTGACGATTTTTGCACATCAGCGGTCCTAACTTTTGAACCACTGACCCAATTGAATTCCTATTTGAAACACTGACGACTCGGGGCTCTAGGATCACTTCATCCACTCATGTTGACTAAGAATTCTCAATAAGTAAAAAGTAACTCAGCGTGAGAAAATTAGTACCCTGACAAAAATCAAGGAGTTTTATCAATTATTATCGTCTTACTACGTAATGCGTCAAACGATTGAGATTTATTTTAATATTTTTCAATGAAAAATTTCATATTCGTAAGAAACTATCGTTATCAAAGCTGCGACCTATATCTCAGTCATTATTACCCTCCAAGATATGTGAACGCATAATTCTTGAACACACAGGTCCACATCTGCAAAGAACTTTTGGTAAACAACAACACGGATCCCGAAAAGGTTGTTCAACCACAACAGCAGTAGTAGCATGGACAGTTTATGTATACAAACTTTGGTAATGTAAATTGCTTCGGATCTGCTCTTCTGACATTCGACTTACACAAAGCTTTTGATAGATTGAATCACAATCTGATTTTGAAAAAATTGCTACAATGTGGCATATCATCTTATTGCTAAAAATTATCTGACTGATCGATATGCTTGTATATAGCTGAACAAGCATCTTTCAGAGTGTTTCTTCATTGTTTCTGGTATTCCTCAAGGAACTATTTTGTCACTCTATCTATTCACTGCATTTTTGGTGATTGTCATTGTTTTTTGAAAATAACACACTTTGTGCCACGAAGTGACGATTTGACAAGGACATTGCTTATTGAAACAAAATGTACGACGGAAATAGAAAAGGCTGTTAAATTTTACTAAGTTTGTGAATGATTGGTGTATTTTAATTGATTTGAAGATGAATTTGCTGAAGTCTATTGCTCTTCCATGTTTTAAAAAGAATATGCAATAAAATTTATGTTCATTTTATATCAAGACAGTTGATTCAATTAATGTGTTAGGCTTGAATATTTGTAAAGACTTCAGTTGGACGAATAATTTGCAAAAGATTGCAAAAATTGCAAATATGCGCTTTTATGTTCTACGAAAATTCTGGCCACTAGTTTCAAGCGATGAACTGCATTTATTGTACACCTCGTATCAGCTCTTGAATACTTATGTCCAGTTTTTGTTGGTCTTAATAAGACGCTGTCGAGTAGTTTGATCGTTGTAGATAAACGAGCTCTACAGGAATAAATAAAGAAAATGTGAATGCTCTGATGACGCTTACCAAACGAAGATACCAACATTAAGCAAGAAACTGTTCATATCGATTGAAGGAAATGAAGATCATGTCCTCAATCCAATTATCCCTATGTGACATATAATTCAAACATTGCTTCAATTACATATTGCAGAACTGAACGGACTTCTTTTGTTCCTTTCACTTTCTTGATTGTAAATGACGCATACATATGTTGATTTTCTGTATGTTTTTGAATCAAACCGCACATCGAAGTTTTTCTACCTGTGGAATTGTATTGCCAAAAACGAATTTGTCAGATTATCGTTTTAAATTCAGTAAACACTTACTTTTTTACACCCTTCAACGTTAATGTCTTTTGACCGGAACTTTGGGAAGGCTTTTTTCTTTGCCTTTTGATTACAAAATTATCTCTCGACGACTGGTCAATTAGGCATGAGTCTTACTTCTCATTTTTGTAAAATCATGTGGTATGTCTCAGGGATAACGATAAAACTTACAAATTGAAAGGTAAATTTAATATATATGGATGGTATTTCAGATTGATTCATTTTGAAAAAGTTTACGCGGAACTCAAGCGACAAGAGGCGACAGACGTCATCAATTGGCCAGTAAATTTATTGACGTTGCTCGTCTCTACTGACTGATTCTTTATGGATCTCAGTTTAAACTGAATGTAAAGACACACTTAAGACTGCTGCTGACGTATTTGATTGTGATGATTCTTACTATACTAGTTTTCAAAATCGATCGACTTCCGCCTACAGTTTGAGTAATGACATAATTCTTCACTCATTGAATTCAATCGAGTTTCTCTAGATTTAGAATTGACATATTTTCTGTCATTCAATTTGACACGACTTTCTTTTTCCTCTTCTGTTCTACTACTGTCGTAGTAAATTTAATGTATGGCTGAGTATTGCGCTTATGTTAGGTAGTTTTCTTATAAATGGCGGTGGTTCTAATACATTGTGACAAGATGTCCCGGCTCTAGTTTGGGTGCATTCGTGCCGGCTTCCTGAAAACTCCCTTCTGGACTGATATGCAGGTGTCCCGGTCTTTTTTATTATCTCAGTGCAAACATTCAGTTCTAGTTTATTTTTCAGTCCTATTTAAGTACTGATAATTAGGTTTTAGTGCATGCATATAGATCTCTCTATAAGGAGAAAGTTAAGATAGGAAAGGCCATGAAATTTGGCATGTGCACTAAAAAAGGTTGAAACAAAACTGGCAAAAATATAGATAAATCCGAAATTGCGAATAGTCAAGGAAAAAATGCTGATAAGTATGCCCTTGTAGACCACTGGTATCACTTGTAGACCAAGCTTCTCAAACGTGTTCAATGGGTTTTAATTCAATGAATCGTCTGATAAAGTTTCATTAATCCTTGCAAATTATTAGCATACTTCCTTATTAACTGGGTCGGTTTTATTAAATCTGTATAGGGGCCTACCTATATATATATATATATATATATATATATATATATATATATATATATATATATGTAAAGGTTGGCAGCAAATCATTATTTAGGCAAGTGTTGTTGTATAAAATATCACAATCGATCTTATTAACTTTTAGATAGTGATGTTCCATTTGTCTATATAGTTTCTTTTCGTGAGTTGTTAAAAAACGCAAAATACACTTTGATAACCATTTTATAATCATGCAACCGGTACTTCGGACTGTTACAACGTCCATCCTCCGGATTACAAAAATCTACTTATACTAAAATTTACAAATGTCCTTAAGATAGTAAATATTTAAAATGAAGCTATGGAAAGTATAGCACAAAATCACTAAAAGGATATCTGAATATGGAAATATAGAAATAGGAAATAGAGATGAGTTGCTTGCTTCCAAAGAAAAACATAGACATAAAAGATATTAAAATGTGTGCACAAAGTGGCTACATGACCATTAGTCGGTGGGTCAAACTTTGATCTTGTTTATTCAGGATCGGTTGATGTTCTTTTATCAGGAGGGCTTCGGCAATTTCCAAGTCTTTTTTGAAGTTATATCTGGCAATTACTTTTGTTTTTGTTTCTATTAGTTTATAGCCTGGTTTGATGTTTTTGTGTGTTAACAAGTGGGATTTGATTGATCCATTTGACATGTGCTGCTGACATCTGTGTGTGAGTGTGTTTGTTGTATAGCCAATGTATGTGACGCTATTACATTCGTCAGACGGACAATGAAATTGGTATACAATATGGTGATTAACTCCTTTGAATGGATTAATGTTTTGTAATATGTGCTGCAACCGTGTCATTTTGTAATAGATTCTGAGTTTGATTTTGTTCGTGTCATTCGTAGGACTCACATTTGTCGTTATTATTTTGTTCAAGCGTTTTTCCTCAACAATTGAACTTGACGTCCACTGGCTTCGGTAGTAAAATATTATTTCACATTCGTCATTGGTCACATTGTTCTTTCACATTGTAACAGTCCGAAGTACCGGTTGCATGATTATAAAATGGTTATCAAAGTGTATTTTGCGTTTTTTAACAACTCACGAAAAGAAACTATATAGACAAATGGAACATCACTATCTAAAAGTTAATAAGATCGATTGTGATATTTTATACAACAACACTTGCCTAAATATATATATATATATATATATATATGTGTGTGTGTGATATGACATGATATGAGTTAGAAATCACGATTCTCCCATGGCAGGATTGACTGTAAATTGAAGAACTTTCCCTACTCTATGGGTATTTTAGTTATTAACAAAATACAAACACATCATCCTCAACGACGTTTAACTAGAGACGCTTAACCAGCTCTTGCAGACGGATTTAATCAGCGATGGCACACTAGTGAGCATGCAAAAAGTCGTGAGAATTATCACTAACCAATGATTTGATGCTGACGCTTACATTCATATTCTTCGTGAAAAATTTTATGCATGCTCACTAAAGATTAGCGTCGGATCGAGTTCCATGAATTTTGATACCCGACACGGACTAAAAGTCAACCCAAACCCGACACGAGTTGGGGCCGGGTTGGGCCCAAAACTATGCCAAAACCGATAAGAAAATAGAAGAAGCCTACCCGACCCAACATCGACCAGACCCGACCAGATTAGATCCGAAAACCATTCATGATATCATGCTAATACTTGCATGACCTGACAGTCATCGCTTTAGAGGTATCCGGGAAATTTTAGAGCTGCGAAAAGGTTTCATTCCAGGTTCAAATGGATCCATTTAAACACCGCAGGAAGGGTCATCAGTCAGATTTAATTGTACTCTGATCTAGGTCAGAGCGCTGCACAGACTAATTGCACAGAATATAAATGATAACAAAACCGCAAAATATGAGGATAATTTCTAATTGATATATTAAATGAAATGACTAGAAATTTCTATGAAGTAATTAATAGGTAATGGATAGAGGATGGCTATGCGATTCTCTGGGATATAGAGAGGGAAATTATTTAATGAATCCCGAGGGCTTTAGCCCGAGGGATACATCAAATAATTTCACGAGCTATGTCAGAGAATCGTATAGCTATCCTCTATCCGTTATAAAGTATGGAAAATTATTAGGACTATAGATGTCCGCGATAAAATCCCTCTTTACCAAGATTTTCCTGGGAACAAATTTTATCAAATATAGAAGGGATTCTGAAATACGATTCTACAACTATGAAATAATCTGGTATACTTTATTTATACGTAAGATTGTAGTTTTCAGATAGCCTAATTTATCTATGTTCTTCTGTATCAACTATAAATATGTACATATACTGTAGAGATATGTTCATAACTTTATCATAATAGTAAAATATCATTTTAGTTTAATCTCCATATTGAATTAAGTTAACATGGTCCATTTTATGAGATTAGAGATTTACATGAGGAAAGCAAACATACAAAATCATAATTGTCTATAACCCTGGTATTGATCGGCATATAGGCCTGCCATTTCAGGGCATCAACAGACATAACTTCAACTTGCAAGGATTTGGGGTTGACTCCAAAAAGGATTGGCATCCAGAAACCGGATGGAACACTAATATCCTTGGATTTTTAGTGAGCTTCTCAATGAAGACTGTTTACATGTACATGTAGTTTGGTTTCTCTAGTCATTTGTATTGACTATCATGTTTTTCTCACTTCTCTCTTTAAGAATTCTGTGATGTTCTACTTGCGAATAAAATTGTAAATATTTATATTAAAAAAGTATAGATATCTTTTAGATTTTTCAGTCAAAATTACCCGGGTACCAGAAAATTGTGGAAATCAAAAACTTTTCTAGGTATATAGAAACCAATGCTTTGGTCAATTAGATATTCTTTGAATAAAGTTAACATGGTCCATTTTATGAGATTAGAGATTTACATGAGGAAAGCAAACATGCAAAATCATAATTGTCTATAACCCTGGTATTGATCGGCATATAGGCCTGCCATTTCATGGCTGACATTTAGCAGTAGCACTGAGAACATAAGACAGAATGCCTACTCCTTGTTACACGGGTTTGTGAGCCTTTCTGTATCCAATCAGAGAGTGCAGGAACGTAAAAAGACATAGATCACTGAAACAAGTAGCCTAACCCAAGGTAAGTAGGCCTAACCATCCAATCACCTCCACAGACCATTTACTCGATTTTAGTGATAATTGTAACAAAACTTACCGGATTTATAATGAAATTCAGTCGAAACATCAATTTAATCCACAATTTCGTCAATAAATCAACTTTCAAACCCATTCCAGTTGGGATAAGAAGGCAAGCATAAATGAGCATGTTTATAAACATTGCCAAACTTCCTTTAGCACGTTTGGCAACAGATTTCCTTTCTTCCATTGTCTTTGTGAATATAATGCGAACCATAATAAGAATATAAGCTGTTAAAGTGAATGCGGCTGGAAAGTAGATTGTGGCACTTCTTCGCAACAAGTTGAGAGACTTATTCATATCTCTCTCTGAGCAGTCGCCAGTCTTTGGGTTTCGGTAGAACACCAACAACTTGGTCTCCCTCCAAACAATGTAATAAATGGTTGGCACAAGCAGTCCAAAACTTAGAAAGGCAATTACTGCATATTTAGTTTTCATTTTTGAAGAATAAAACAAAGGTGCAAACACTGCGAGAAGTCTGTTACCCGCAATTAACATCTGAGAGAGAATAGAACAAGTGTAAACAATGACGAAGGCGCAGCCTTCAATGTAGCAGAAGTAGTCATCACCGAATGGTACGAATAAATGGACCATCGAATATGATTGAACAATTTCAAGTGGGATAAAAATGGAGTCACAAAGAAAATCACTAAGAGCGATGCCAAGCACTAGGACATAATGCGGCTTTCGCATTTCTTTGTTTGCTACGAGAATGAAAATTGTATAGCCATTCATTGATGCCCCAAGAATTACAGTAACAAATGATGTGATGGTCCATGGAATGACATCGACAGATTGAAACAATGCAATCCTAGGATCGACAGTAGTTGTAGCAGACATGACTCTAACCGTTCATTACGATGGAAATACTTGTATAGTTTAGCATGTTTTCCGCGAATGGTTTATTTCTAATCCAATCAACATGAGAATTGTTCGAATTCAACACAAAGAACGCGAGTGAATACATCAGCTAAGTTTTCCTCTATATTTTCGATATTTCCAATAATTCTCTGCTGATTATGTCTTTCGATCCGATCTCTTCGCCATCTCTCTATCCTCATCCGGCAAAAGCTTCGATAAACTCAATGAATCCCATTAATTCATTTTTCTTCTTTTATTGTATGTATTTTTCTTCCTTATCTCCCGCTGCCTTCACATCCTGTTCAATTAGGTCCAATCACACTCGCAGGCATCACTCTGGTATAATTCCAATTGGTAATATAATCCCCTGATTTCAAGCTCATTGTTCAAGGTCTGAGTGATTTGAGTACCTTCTGCGCACGTATGTAGGCTCAATTGCTTTCAGCACTATTTCCATGTTGCACTTCATGCAAGCAAGCAGGGGATTGCTATTGATGCCCAGTCGACCAGCACAACATGTCTATCAATCCCCATGTATATTGTGGATGGGTCATCGGCAGTGCTGGATCAATCCGATATTGCAACTAATTCCAATGCCTCTCTTAAGCAGTGGTGGGCGCAGTTAATCGATTCTGCTCGATTAATCGTGCGAAGGAATCAATCGTTCGATACCTGACTGACCAGGAACCACACGATTTCTTTTTTTGCCAAGTGACTACTCAATGAAATTTGCATGATGAGGAAAAATAAGGTTTATGGTCCTATTCACTCTTTCAACATTTGAGATAATTGCGTTGAATAGACATGTGACACCTGCGTGGGACACTTACGCGCGGGTGCTCGTACTTGAGATCATATACAACTAGGAAAAGACAGAGTTTCCGTTTGACGCGACTTTTTCATTCCAACACCACAGTAAATCTCTATGGGAACCTTGTGGGGATTCCCACACATCACAGGAATGCATAATTCTTCACAATAGCAGAAAGCATGCTCGAATAGTACCCGCTTTATACGATCATACATATTGTGAAGTATAAGTATAGATTCTTTTGCAAATATATCTCCGAATTGAAAGCATGTGAAGTTGTTGATAAGAGCATTAATGCATGATTTAAATTGAACATGCACGCTATGAGCCTAAACCAGTAACAATGCAATCTCATATAGTCTGAGATTCGCTAGTACCCGGTACTTTCTAAGCTTTTAAAGCCTCACGGAAAGTGCCTACGGCTATATTCGATAAAATGTGGCAGAGAAAGACCATGATGATCAAAATTTGGAAATACAAGTATATAGTAGGTAGCAAAAAAGCGTCGACTTATGTCGTGCATTCTGTCCCCGTCTTACCAACCACGAACTCAAGTATATAAAAAAGTGGACTGAAAGCATCTGATATACTGCGCTGATGAGGCTTCTTCAGTGGCGTGGTATAAAGTGAGGTGCCCAATCGGAGAGCAGTGCTTCATAGTAGCTTTGCCGTGTAGATTCTTTATAATAGAATCTCAAGACTCTTTATGCCTGCATTCTTTAACAGTCACAAATACAGTTTTGTATTAATTAATAGGGTAGTTCTTCTTTCTAAGTTTAAATAGTTAAAGCGTCTCAAAATCTCAATCAGAATGGAAATTGACGGATTAAAAATGAAACTATTGGTCTAGAAGTTAAAGACAATATGTCAGATAGAATATCTGCAAATTTCTAATTACAGAATTTGAGAAAAACTCAAAATGTTCAGAAAATAACGACTTTCTATTAATCGTGCACTGATTCCGAATCGTGCGAAGATCGAATCGCGCCGCCACTGCTCTTAAGTAATGAATTAGGGCTAGTCAACGTTTTAGTCTATAGTGTAGTTCAAAAATCTGCTTTAACCTAAGGAGGCACAACGATGTTCCGTGAAAAACAGTACTATTCTGTGGACCACTTCACTAGACCATTGATTTTAGCATTACAATGAATTTTAATTCGGATACTGCAAATGGTAAATATTATCAGGACCTCTTGCATTTTGATATCAGGAGATACGGTTGGTATTTCTGCTACAGGTATTTAATAAAGCCTATCCGAATTAACCGTCAGGTTTTTTTGTTAATTTTGTCTCCTGCAGAGCTCTCCTAAAAAAAGCTCCCGATTTTCCAATTTAATTCGATGCTTCACGCGCCGCTCAAAACTTCCGATCTTATCAAAGCTGAGAATGTTTCGCACAAATTGAGATGTTGGAAATTGGCATGACAGGTTTCTACGAGTTAAAAACCTTAAAACTCATCTATATTCACGAGTGGCCGCATTATTTTACCCCATGTGCGAACAAGTGGTCGAGTAAATTGATTATTTTTACTGTACGCTGCCACATGCAAACATTTTGCAAGCATAACTGAGGTTGTATAGCCTTGATGATTTTGTAACGTTATTGATATAGAAAGATAATTTCACCTCCTAAGATTTAGTGTTGGAAACTTCTCTGGGGGGACAATTCTAGGGAAAGGGCTTGGAATCTCGATGCGCATTAAAATTCTGCTAGCTTGAAGAAACTTCACAAGCATGAATACAAATGAAATCGCGCTATTTTTGTGGAAACGCTTTTGTTGGTTACAAACTACCATTTGTGATGTTCCTCAGGGCACAATACTTGGCCCTCTTTTGTTAGGTACATATATTTTGCAAGCTTGATAAAAAGAGAACTAAATTGCACGATGACTAAATATGCTGATAAAGTTGCTATGGTTTACCAGAAGAATGTGGGAATTCAGACCTCTTCTTCGACAAAAGTTGGACCTGGAAAAGATGGTTCGAATTTTCCGCAGTCAATTTAACTGTTTAGCGTGGGCTGCGCAATCTATCTATGTCCCTATTATGGATGATGTTGCCCTGCTCCTTAGAAATTGGTGAATGAAGCAAAGCATTATCATTTCAAAGTTGTTCCAGGATATAAAGGGTGTCCGTAAATTCGCTTGACTTTTAAATTGAATATCTATCTACATGAGAAAGCAATAAACTTTTTTATCACAAGCCATGTTATATTGCGTAACATAAAGGGGAATTTACGAATCTAACAGTAAGAAGCCAATATTTGATGATTAAAATGTTCAAATCAAGTGTTCGAAATGATTGCAATCGCAATCAATCAATGCAGTCAATCGCCGAATAATATCGATGAAGCCGAATGAAGGGATTTTGAGATGCATGTTGATGGCTTAACATCTGACCAGATACGGCAATTGAGCGTGTTAACGATCCCATCGAGTGAAAAATACGCCTCGTCAGACCAGACAATGTCATCGATTACATTCTGATTGTTGAGAAGCCAACTCGCTAACTCACAGCGCTTTGACTTGTCGGCCGGCTCAAGTGCTTGCACGACTTGTAATTTGTACGGGTAAAGTTTTAGTTCATGCCGAAGGATTTTATGGACACTAGTCTTTGAAATGATACCAACCTCTTCCGCCACTTTGCGAACTGACGTGACTCCTAGCTTTGATTTTGAACTAGTCTCCTCGACGACGCGATTCACAGTTGCAATTGTCATGTCATCCATTGTAGGACGGCCACTGCGAGGTTTATCATGAACGCTGCCAGTTTCTTCAAACTTTTTGATGATATTTGCAATCGATGTTGTTGTAAAAGGATCCTTGTGAATGCGTCTTTGAGTCTAAAACATTCGAAGGGCAGCTGTCACACTTCTATTGCATGCATAGAAGCACTGAACAATCTCTATCCGAGTCTGAAGATCCATTGTTAATAAGATAGGCAGTGATCGTACCACTTCACATTGAGATTTCGAACATAGCATGAGGAAACACTATGATACAGACTTACACTATTGGTTGACACACGCGTCTTTGTCATTGGTTAGTTCCCCAGTTCGTTCATTGGTTGGCTTGCTCGTTCCGCAGTTCGGTAATATCCATAGATGAACAGGCTCACGAGACCCACGCAAAGTGTAATGATTTTTGTTGGATTTGACTTATCAGCATCCTTCAGCTCACGTTATTCAAGCAGAAAGACTTTGTAATGAAGTTTCGGTAGAATAGACAGGCAGGCCAAGCGTAAATTCAATATTTGTAGCAAAAAATGTGCTTAGTGCAATTATAGTACGCATTAACATTGTGACATAAGAGCATCAACAGCTACTGCAAATCACCAATGATTTATCAAATAGCAACTAAAAATGAAATTTCAGATGTTGCTTTTGATTACTTAATTCAATAATTCATGGAAGATTTCGTATAGAGTTCACCAAAATAGATTTCAAGGCTCGGGTCTGGTCAGACCATTTTTGATTATTTACCCAGTATTTGAAGAAGGGGTCTTTTAACTGCTAAAAGCAAGATATTTTTACAGCGACAGAGACTTACACTGCGGGTATATGACAATAATAAGGCCACTTCGCCACTTCGAGAAAAAAATAAAAAAGATAATGATATTAGAAAGCAATCTTTCCTAAAAATTAAATTTTAGAATGATCGAACGGATTGGCATACTCGGAAATTGATTAGAAAGCATGAGCTACCGATAGGATTGATCAGCTGCACCAATAAGAACATATACAATACCTTGAGAACCGGTAAAGTCGAAAGGAAGAATCCTAACTGTAACATTTGTAAGAGATTGCCGAGTAATATTCTCTGCACTAATTGTTTTCTATTTTACAAATTTACTTGTATTATTTGCAACAACTTTTACAACGGTCAAAGCAATCACCCATTTCAGATCCGCTATCAAGAACATTGTCGAGCTATCACGAATAGCACTTAAAGTAGTACGTTGACCAAAGATTTGGTCAACATGCATCAAGAAGCGTCTAAATCTATTGACCTTTTCTACTAGAGATTCCGGAAAATTGTAGAGATCCATTAAATCACGCAAAACCAGGGTCACGTGCCCCCCTGGGTTATTCTGGTTAGTCCTCTTTTAGGGTCTCTGTCTTCATTATTACAACCGTCAAAAGGACAATGGAAAGAATTTGAAACTCTGTGAGAAATCTTTCGAGAAGATATCCAATACAAAACTGCATTATCTGAATATAAACTATTTTGCAATGATAAGTCTGTATCAGATATTTCTGCTTGTGAAAACTTACAGTCTGTTTATTTGCTATTGATGATTGACAACAAGATGACGGCAACATACCCTAATCTGAATATACTTTATCGATTAGGAATGACCTTGCCGGTTACATCAGTATCATGTAAACGTTCTTTCAGCTCATTGAAATTCGTAAAATCGGCGCTACGGACCGCAATGGATCAAGATCGTTTGAGAGATCTCCTAATTATTGCATCAGAAACCCAAAGAAATCAAAAAGAAGACATGACGAGAATTAGAGAGGTGTTTTGTAATATGTGTGATCGACGTTAATCATGTTCTCCAATCAGATTTTGTTCTCAATTTCGATAAACGTATGCTTCAATCAATTGCTTTTCATTAAACTATCAAATACATATAGATAGATACGATTACTACAAAAAGTAGGACTACACTACAATCAAAATTGAATAAAACCTACTGTTTCCTTTTTAGCTTTGGATATTATCTTAACTCTTGATATTATTTATGATAGCTCAACTTTTGATATTATTTCACCTCTTGATATTATTGATATTAGCTTTCGTTTTCAAAGCCTATATTACCTTTTTATCATGCAAAAATGAGTAGCAGTACGGGTACATATTTCACTGTGACTACTTAGTCTATCAAATTTTGCACTATTGCATTGTGCCCCCTTGAGGAATCGGGCGCACTACGCCCCTGCGCAAAACAGAAGCTCGATACATCTAATACAATTCACCACAGATAAAGCGCAATCGCGAACTTGCAGAGTTCTGAATCTGATTGCTGCTCTTTGTTTCTGATGAGATAAATGTTTGTCTGGGTACCTCGCAGATGACCTTGCCGATTGAGTTAACGCCGCTGAGTAGGGGAGAATTCCCGAAACTTTCGGTATTTAGTCCGGCAGCCACAGCGAGTTTCTGCAGGGAACGAGGCCGAAAATGGGACTTTCACAGAATGATGTACATCCTATGACTACTACGAATCGGTGCGTCTGCCGAATTCTAATGAGTTCCTCTTCTTGTCAGACACGATAAAAGAAAATCATATGTTGATCCAATGGAACGCAACCTGCAGCTTTTGGTAAAAATGAAATTTTCTATGATTTCACTGTTTAAACAAAAATTACTAGGCGAAGAGTCATACTTTTTGGCACGGAATATCTTCAGGTCATTTCCTTTCATGTTCATGCAACCGCGTCTGTAAAGCTAAACACATTTAGATTTGGCGGGCCTCTTAATGTCGGCAAACACAAACATTTTGAGCAACTTTATCCACATTCAACCACAGTCTCACATATATTGCCGATCAGAAGCGTGCTAACAGCACATGCACATCATAGGAAATGATTTGAAGACATTCCATGACAAAAATTATGACTCTATACTTAATACTTTCCAGTTGATATAAGAAAGCACAGAAAATTTCATTTTAACCAAAAGCTGCAATCTGCGTCCAATTGGATTGACACGTGTTTTTCTTTGACCCTGTCTGACAAGAAGAGGAACTTACTAGAACTCGGCAGACGTGCCGATTTGTAGTAGGCAGAGGGTGTACATCATTCTGTGAAAGTCTCATTTTCGGCCTCGTTCCCTGCAAAAACTCGTTCCGGCTGCCGGACTAATTTGCATATTTCTTTTTAATACACTTCGACTTATGGTGTATAAAAAGAAGGAGTGCTCACTTGCCTTTTAATCAAAAGATGAAAACTATGAATTACAAAAACCTGTTGTTGACCATCACCTACATCATTTCCGTGGATCTATATCACGTGTCCAGAGCCACTGTAATAACGTTCGCGAAAGATCAAAGGAAGTTCGTCTGAAACCAGCTGAATGGAGTCTTTCTACGTAATTGTCTTGATTTCAAGGTAATTCCAAAGTTCATCAAGAACTGCGTGAAATTGCCTAAACTGGACTCACATCGGGATGCATTGGAGAGGAAGAAGTCTGTTTTGGAGATTTAAAGTTGGAGATCTTACGCGCAAGCCTTCAAGACACCCAACATATATCTAAGCAGGATATGAGAAAAGAATTTGCATATCTTCATTCGGTGAGGACGTGGGAACCGGAGAAGGTGCGAATTCTACTGAAGAAGATGGATGAAGCAATCACCAAGGAATCAAGTTCCATTTACAACAACCATTCAAGAAAATGGAGGATGCTGACGAGGAGAAGCTACTCTTCAACTGCAGAAGACTACCTGGTGGATCGTGCACCGAAGTTTCCTTTCCCATACTCTGATGACTTCCTCTGTGTTCAGATGTATCCTAGTACCAGTGATGTTTTTTATTCGAAATCAGGAAGCGAGAATCAGATTCCTTATGTATTTAGTAATTTCCTGACTAATGTTCTAAATTTTCGTATACCTCATAAATTTGATAGTAACTTGATAAAAAATGCTTGCCCATCGGAGGGAATACTTCCGTACAGGAGAGAATTCCCGAAACGTTCGGCATTTGCATATTTATTTTTATTTTACTTCGCCAATAAAAAGAAGAAGTGCTCACTTGTCTTGACGCCTAAATATGAAAACTATGAATCGCAAAAACATGTTGGCGACCTTCATCTGCTTCGACACTGAGGAAAAGTTAATATCCTGATAGAAGAGAACATGGAACCATTAATTTTGAATAAGAGAGATCTTTTGACTATGATGAGAAAAAATACATGGTGCCAAGCTTTTTCTGGAAGGATTTTATGGTGAAAATCATGTAGGTTAAACCTCATAAATTGTGATAGAGAGGTAAATTTAGAATTCCGCATTATGCATTGACAGGTAGCCTCTGTACCATGCCTATAATTACCTGATAATGTCGTAGATGACATCGCATCATTTTATCAAATTCTCATGATAATTTTATCAAATTTGAATATTTTGTTTACATCGATGGGGTCACTTCTGGATCATTCTTTGACTTGTTGGCCCTACGTTAAGCACCAACTATTTTGAAAGAAAATGAAAATACCAACTTCCAGCACCTTCTCTCGGTTGGACTGAAAATCGACCGAGAGAAGGCGCTGGACGCCGAAGGCCCTGCCAGTTTGTATCATAACTTATCGTTTATTTGGCCAATAAATTTATCGAGAGAATTTAACTTTTGTGCCGCTTCTGGACAAACTTGAAACATGAGTAACCTCTTTAGCCGGCTTGGTTACATCTGTCTAGGTTATTACGTACAATCGTAAGTGCTCGCCATTCATGGCATTACTCCTAAAATACGTTTATAAGCTGTAATTAATATAAAATTCATTATCATCTCACGAGCTTGCTATTCTGCAAGAACAACACTTTGATCCATTAAAACATATGACATTTCTCTCCATTTCTCAAACTTTAGACATCATCGGATTATCATAATACGTCCTTGACGCTGAAGATATCATCACATGCTCACTGTAATCTATTATGTGAAGTTAAGCAGGGAATTTTGATAAATTAGATGGTCAAATATTCAGTCACTGAACAGGGAAAATCGAGAGAATGTGTTATCATTAGCATAGCTCATAAGACACATGCTATATATCATGTTATTCGGCGGTATAGCAGTAAGTTGCGAGATTTGACCTCATTGCTGGATATCTCTCTTAACTTTAGGATAATGCTAAGTCTCGTCCATAACGAAGTAATTCTCGTAATGTCAGGATAATTATTATGCACATATATGCTGCGTATATTTGGTTAATTTCAATGCAAAAGTCCCGATCTTGTTAAAAAGAAATGAAAATCATAGAATAGAGAAGCACACGAATATAGGAGTTGTGATAGTTCTGAAGCTTTCTTAGTGATATATGATGACAAAGTGATATATAGTGATATAATGATACTTTTGTAATGACATTTTTGCTAGTTTACAATTAGAGCTATATCAAATCTGATGATACAAATTACTAAATGTAACAATAAGATATCTATTAGATGCAAGACCAATATCACGATCGAGAGAATACAATCAATATGAATACACAGAGTTTTGTATATAACGTTAGACAGAGATTATCAGTGGAATAATAATTGCTTTTGAACGAGAAATTAAGTAATCTTAATTAACTGCATTAGGAAGCAATCATTTGATTTAAATTATCTGACGACTGCTATCAAGAAATCATACTTGCTCATTGACTTAGATCACGAAAATAAAATCATTCGATGACAACATCATTAATTATAATTATTAAATTATTATAATCATTAATTATATGATAAACAATTTTGTTTACAACTATGCTTTGTAAGATAGTTCTACTGAATTCTTCATTTCAACGTTAAGAAACGTTATAGATTATTAGCTAATGATATTGTCTGTAGATTATGATATCTGTAGCATCTGCATGATGAGATCCTGTAACACCACTGCTCTTATAGTGCGAAAAATCAATATATTTTTAGTTCAATTATAGCGCATTCAATTTATGCGCCATTCTGCATAAATATTGGCTTTTCTTGTCATACATCTTATCCTGTCATGATTCATACAAAATTGGCATCGTAGCAAGAAAGGAAACTTTTGTAGCAAAAGTTCATTAATTACTTAATTAATTGGAAAAATGATTTTGACTTGCCAATGTGAAATTATGATTTTCAATGATAAAATATACACTTACTTACTTGCTTACTTATG
This sequence comes from Prostheceraeus crozeri, assembly GCA_907163375.1. Lineage (NCBI taxonomy): Eukaryota > Metazoa > Platyhelminthes > Polycladida > Euryleptidae > Prostheceraeus > Prostheceraeus crozeri. Next base: position 671,885 of record CAJQUW010003252.1, read on the forward strand.
CCTTGCTGAGGACACAGAATAAGATTCCTTTACAAACACAGTCGGAAACTTGCTACATGGGCAGACAGAGAAGCTTTAATGCATTGGCTGAAAAAAGTAGTTTTTCATCAGTTGTTTTTTAGACGCCACATGAATTTTTTTGAGGGTTGTTATGAGAAAACATACGATAGAAAACCTTGTAGGCCTAACTACCACATGGTGAACGGTAAACGAGCTATAGGTAAAGAAAAACTGCCAGGTACAATTTGTGAACATGACATCAATAGAATGCAATTTATCGAATTAATGCTGTCTATTATATGGAAAATGCTGACCATGTCATGATCCTTACGTTCCGGTGGAAAATGGGGCAGTGGGAGCAACCAATTACACTGTTATCCAATAAGAAAGCATGTATAGGCATACCAAAAACGTTTTTGGATAAAAAGAGTCAAATTAAAGAGTCTTTATTGTTCTGAGATAATTGTGGTCTATTCCCCTCCACAACTCGACCTGTATCAAATGACATGTACGCTAGATTATAAGTTAGATAGAGGATGTTGACTTGACATGCGAATTTACAATGGCCCTGCTTTGCCAGAAAGCTTGATTAATGATGGCGACTAGGTCTGTAAACTCAGGTTTGCTGAAGTCATTTGAATCTCATGTGTGACTGGAGGCGCAACGTTCATCAGTCGTTCCTACCTAAATCCTGAACCTGTGGAAGCACCAATTTACATGAGCTGAAAATCAGTGGATTCTATCATCTCCATCTTAATTTTCAGAAAGCAATAATATGATTCTAGCAACAAGTCCTTGAAACAATGCATCGCTAAATTGTCACTCAAATAATGCTTGTAGCCTCACATGCGGTAACTGTCCGCAATAACTATCCTTAAACAATTTTTAAGACTGAATTCACGCCAATTATGCTCAATTATGGCTCATTATTAGCTACAAGTAGGCTCAATTATGTAGATTTCCAAATTCGTCACTCAAAGTCATTCTTTTGCAAGTACAACGGATTACAGGAGGCTTTCAGCACTTAAGTGTAAACTAACTTTTGTATAAGCTTGGACTACCCCAGACCTCGAAAATTAAAATCATGGAGAGTCGGGTTCATGATGACTGCTTCAGCTAAAACGTTTTCAGGAACAAGAGCATATAGTTGTTTCGAATAACTCCTATTTATCAACAGACATCTTTAACTGGTTTCATTGAGAATCCAATACCACTAGCTTACACAAGTGACAAGCTTCATAGTAAAGTCGTGTCGAACTAGAAAAGGCTACATATCGTAAGAGAACAATTGGAGTAACTTTTAGCCAGCCGAAGTGAACCGATTAGAAATCTCGAATCGAATCATCAGCCGATTCACGAATCGCATCGAATCTCGAAGCTTCGCAGGTCCATGACGAGCCGCGCTTTAAAGCTAGCAGCGAGATCGCGACTTCAAGCTTCGAACTTTGAGAGTCTAGTGGCCACATGATGAGCGGTACAGCTTGGTTACCGCTTGCATCAATCTAGCTGATAGTGCAGCTGTAGCTGATGTGTTCACATGAAAAGCGTTGACTGCTTTATCACAGCTTTGAAAAAGCTAGCTATTATTATTACTCAAGCATGAGTAAAAATCATTCCACGTCAAGATATGTCACTTAGAAAGGTTCTTTTGTTGAGTGAATTGATGGAGACATCTTCTATTTTGAGAAGTAATATTGTATTTGAAGAGCGTGATCATTGGCTTCATCCAATCAATGCAAAAAGAGACGAGTTGGGTGAATTTCATCATTTGATACCAGAATTGAAAGAGGATGCAGAGAGATTCTATGGTTATTTTCGAATGCTACCGAAGACATATACAACGATTTTCAATATAGTTAAATCGGATCTCATCAAAGAAGACATAGGTTTCAGGCGACCAGTATCAGCCGAGGAACGATTCGCACTAACTTTAAGGTAAGTATAATTGATTCGTCTAAGGAGATTCGTATTTTTTATCCATTTATGTGAAAACAGACATCACCCAGATTTATGCAATTACCCTAAATTTTCATTGGCCTGCATGTGCTGTATAAGTGTAAATGTTATTTTTCATCGAGCAGTCTAACATATATAGCAGGTGATTTGAAATCAAAATACATGTAATTGTTGCAATAATAAGTAATAATTTGATTTGTTGTCTTGCTTGATGACATATATTTTGCTGTAATTTTACAAGAGATATATAGACTTCAATTTAAGCGCTTATTTGGAAGCTTGAATATAGGCCTACATGTATATATACGCATGTTACAATTTTATGTGAGAACGGCATGAATACTCCAAATAGTGTTTACTAATAAAGTCTAAAATTACATGAAAATATCCAGACTTAAAAACAGTGTAATGAAGTTTTAAGAAAATGCTCAATTGTTCAAGTGAGCAAGGTAACTGTCTTGGAATGCAGGAGTATCGTACGAACACATGATAGAAGATGAGGTTTCTATTGTGGAGTCATTGTTATTCTTTGATAATTGCTGGAGAACGGCATCGTTGATAACCTTATTGATCTCAGCTTTTGTTTTCATAATCAACATAGGGTCAGTCAATTTTCTCAAGTCATGCGAGATAGCGCTGCAAAAGGTCGTCCATATCATCACTTGGAACGTTTGACTTTGCCATAAAGGCTTGTAGGTTTTGCATTTTCTCTCGTTCAATTTGCAGAAGCTCCTCATTCAATCGCGCTTTCTTAGATTTTCGAAATTCCGTGTTCCGACCTGAAGATGAGTCACGAGTGACAGAAGATTGGTCTCCAGAAGTATCGCTTTCGACGTACGTTGGCTCATCTGTGACGCTATCATGAAAACTTCCATGCAAATCCCGTCCTACAAATTGGTCCTTCATGTACAACATGGCTTTGTAGTACGACCACCGAACAAATTCCTCATTTTTCTCAAATGCTGGTTGACCGGACGAAGTCTTCGGAAGTTTCCCGCAAACTTCCATCATCTTGTCCTTCAATACCTTTCATTTCTTTCTGCACGCATCCGCTGAAAAGAAGAAATAGAAGTTGCTCAATTATTTACTTAACAATATCGAACATTCATACATTCATAAAATCAACACAAATATAATTGCCTGTAAAATGATCGTATAGAAATCATTAAGATATTATTAGTAAAATCTTTTAATATTAAATAGCAAAATAGAACAGCACAATACGTGCATGTTGTCAGAATTATAACAAAGTCATGATCATAATCAATGTATGTGTAATTGTCTTGACAAATTTCGCTATTTTGCATTTATTTGTATCTCATCTTTATTACAGGTACTTGTCAACTGGTATCTCATTTCGATCATTGGCTCATTCATACAGATTAGGAAGAAGTACAGTTGGGAAGATTGTTGAAGAGACTGTCAGTGTTTTGTGGTCAAAGTTGAACCCAATATATCTTGCAGAACCGACACGAGAGAGATACCTTGAGATCGCGAAAATGTATGATGAATATTGCAATTTTCCCAATGTTATAGGAGCGATTGATGGAAAACACGTGCGGGTAGAAGCTCCGAACAACTCCGGCTCCAATTATTTCAATTATAAGCATCATTTCTCCCTTGTTCTCCAGGGTGTTGCAGCCCCGGATTTGAAGTTCATTTCAGTGGAAGTTGGGGCCTACGGAAAAGAGAGCGATGGAGGCATATTTTCACGATCAAAGACCAAACTTCATATTGCCAACAATTCAGCCAAGCTGCCGAGTACTTCTCGTTTGCCCAATTCAAACAAGAATTTACCTTACTTTTTGATCGGAGATTCCGCGTATCCCCTGAAACCATATGTAATGACACGAATCAACTCAGGTTCAAGCCATGACCGACGTATTTACAACTATCGTCATTCGAGAGCGAGAAGGTGTGTTGAATGCGCGTTTGGAGTCCTCGCAGCCAAATGGCGAGTTCTCAAATCGGCAATTTGCACCAAGGTTGAAACCGTTGAAAATATTGTCATGGCTTCTGTTGTACTCCATAATGCGATAATACATCATGAAGGTGCCAAAAATGTTGATGATATTGAAATTTGGAATAACAATCCAACAAATCCTGCGGAGGCCTCCGATCATCATGATAGCAACCGTGTCGGTCGTCCTGGTCACTATGCTGCATGGGTCAGAGAAGAACTCGTGAGATATTTCAACAATGAAGGCGCTGTCAGCTGGCAGGAACAGTATATTTGATTACACACTTTGACAAATGATTCCATATTGAACAATATACATCATATTTTTTCTATTAATGTCAGATATCCTTATGTTTCTATTACACACCGGGAGATAGGCATCTAATCAACAGGACGCTTATGTAATTTGATAATTCTACAAACTGAAGAATCTTAATTCTAAAGCTATTACCAATAAGAGAAAAAACCGACAAATTCATTAAGTCACTGAAATGCAACGTGCAGAAAACTCACCTGTCATTCCTGTCAGCGAGGATAATTCTTCAAATGCTTTCTGTCGCATACTGCGATTCATAAAATCTTTGTGCTCTTTCCTCCATATTTCTGGTCTATCTTGCACCAGACCAATAAATTCAAGGACTTTTTCTTCAGCCATACTTCTTGCAGTCGGACCAAAACACGGTAACGCTCGCGACAAATTAATGATCATTTAGTTGAATTATAAGTTGTTACAATACATTTATACACTCTAGTGATCTTTTAATGTATGGAAAATTAATTTCATACCTCTGTCTTTCGGATCACGTCATTTAAAGAACTTTGAATGATTGTGTCATGACTTTCCAATCTCTTAAAGTTGGTAACGCTCGCGACATGAAAAAATCGCCTAACTCTTGATACATGTGTAATTTTCAATATTCTATCGAACATTTTTTTTCTGTGTTATTCTTCTATTCATTTTCAGATTTTAGGGAGTATTAGTTAATGCGAAAATGATGCTTTTCAACCAAATGTTTCTTTTAAAGCTCAGCAACTTCTAGATGATAGGTAACGCTCGCGACAGAGAAAAGGTAACGCTCGCGACACTTTTTTTCCTCAATATATTCTGCGGCTCAGGATGCTAGATTTTGAATAATTGGATATAATTATATATTTTATGACATCTGTCATACATTGTCAGACTTCACAGACCTTTTCGTTATCGATTTTTTAGTATCGAAATCAAAGAATAATAAGGTGATCAAGCCAAGAAAATGAATCAAGACAGTCAAAAGTATTATTAAGTTAACATATACTGTATGTGATTATTCCAGCAAATACACTTAAGATCATCATGCATGTACATGTACATTACTCATACAATTAAGAAGGGAATAATCTAGTAAAAACATTCCCAACAAAGTTGAATGAAAAACACGAATTTCTGCAAGAAGACCCAGTGCAATCAATTGTTGATGATGCGATGCTTTATACCTGTATGCTCATCAGAATCACTGTAAACCTTAGCTACCACGCATCCGTCCTCAACAGATGAAAAATGATGAAATTTTTGAACACCTGAAATACAGTTAACATTTTGAAAGCGAACCTCTACTTCCTTCTTCCGTCTCAAAATTAAATCACTCGGAATTATTTTGACCGTAATCCGACCACCTGTATTTGCGTCGGCGAATGATTTCAGATCGTTTATTACTTTTCCACGACGTATACTGGAATGCGCTGCCTGCTTCATGCGGCCTCCGATTCCATCTACAGCACCCTTGCCGTGATAAGATGCAAAGAAGTTCCATATAACGTCAATACCAAAGGCCTTGTTAAAAACCTCCATTTTAGAGAGCGTATACCTGTTTTTAAACTGGCTCGCAGCTCCATCGCTCCATATCTGAACTTTGTCGCCGGACGAAATCACTCCACTCCACTTTAGATCTCGAATAATTGTCTTGAGGAACGCATAGACAGCAAATTTGCAGTGATCAAGGTCGTCACTGAGTATCGCATATGACTTGACCGTATCGCCGAACCAGAACACTGCTGTGAAGATAGTAATTTGTTTCTTATTCCAATGTGCTGATTGGATTTCATTTTGTTGGGAAAAAGAATAATTTTCTGAAAAGTCAACCTGAAGCATCTTCTCTCCACCTGATCGTTGCTTTTCGAACGCTGAGTGCTGCTGATCCTTGATAAAGATGTGCCACAATAAAGTCTTTGAATTCTCGTTCACGGATGCACAAACATCTTTGACCGATGCTTCACATTTCAGTTTCTCAATGCGGGTATCCCTGGTACCATCAGCTTTCTTCCACTGGTAGAAAGATATTTGCTGTTGTTCATCCTCCTCAGATGCCATCAGTTCCCTGGCGCTACATGCCTTGCATGTCCGACTCATACAAGATTCCGATGTACGAGAACAGGTAATCAATCTGACGTAATCTGAAGCCCTTGGAGGTCCCTCGAAGTCTTGTAAGAAGTCTGTCAAGACAGATAACTTCAGTCGAAGGTTTTCATGAATTACACAAACACATACGTTGTGAGGAATTTCAGATGCATAACGAATGAAGGGCGGACGCATCTTTTGGAAAGAAGTCAATCCGATCTTGACCTCAGAATTTTCTTCGCAGAAGATGGCATGAGCCTCTTTGATAGTCATCAAAAGATGTCTAAGTTGCTTGCGTTGACGTTTACCATCGATGACAAACATTCGACTGTCCTTCATTCCAGGAGAAACTCGAGATATCTTATCAGACAAGTAGAATTTTTCGACTGATACTCGTAGTTCATGGGAAAGTCCCTTCTTTTCACGCCTGTTACTGTCACTGGGATCACACTGCATCGTTTTCACCCCTACTTTTGCAGCCAAGAGGTTGACTACCAGTTTCTGCTTATTTGGAGACCGAGGTAAAGCTCTCACAACCTTGCGGATACATCGTGCTCGGCTTTGTACCGACGAAAAGCTGTTTTCAAGATTATCTTTAGTTTGGAGTAAGCGTCGATTTCGTTCAGTCTTTCTAAGATTCCTTTGCCTCTCTCTGTCGTATGCTCTGACAGCATCACACCTTCTAATTCGCTGTCGATATATCTTGTGTCTCTGCTTTTCTTTTTCACGATAGATTTCGGAGGCCTTCTTACGTTCGCGATAACGCCTTTGCTTCTCCGCGGCACTTAGAGGCATATTTGAACAGAGTCAGAGACGAACTAGAAGCACGCAATTGACAAACGAAGTAAAACTGATGTCAGTGCACGGTTTCTTATCCTATACCTATGTCGAAGTTATCGATAGTCACGTGACTACGTGAGTAATTTTCTATGGTCTACGCAAAGCTATCGTCGACTGTCAGCCTGATTCTTAGCGTGAGAATTTATCTCAAATTCTCATCTCTGTGGTAATAACATCCATGAATCTGACTGAAGATATCTAATGATATCTTACTTTCTGCTGCAATCATCAACTAAAAATGATGAATAAGAAATGGAGTGTAAAAGTAACGCTCGCGACACATTTTCAATGAAGTGTGTGAAGCAGAAGAAAAACATAATATTAGATCCAACATTACTATAGGTTTATGCTGAGTAGTCATTGATACTTGACGGTAGAATTTATCATCTATCTTGCGGAATCAATTGCCTATATAACTTAATGTGACAAATTAGTAACGCTCGCGACAATTAAAAATTGCTTGATAAGACCGAATGTGTACCTAAATATAACTACATAATATATGTATTTAACTCCATGATCGATAAGAGGGAGTATTTGAGGTTTTAGAACAGCGCAGATATCTGCACTTAAAGTGATACATTGTCTTATAATTTATTATTTGGTTTTGGGTATGATTTTGAGAGAATTAAAGTTAATGGTGCATAAGGAATTTTAATCAGTCAAATTTACAATATAGAATGGCTGAAATTGATTTTTTTTTTCTAAATTCGCATGCTTCTAGAGTCATATTTTCAGAAAATCATGTCAGTTTACTTAGATTGCAAACTTGAAAATTTATCCGTAGTGAACGTTTTCCGCGTTTTGGCCCAGTCATAGAAGTTGTGAAGTAAAAGTTTGTCTTCGTTCTCTCTCGTCCACTATACGTCAGATCTTAAAATAGATCACCCCCACCGCTCGAGCTTTGAGCTTTGATAAGTCAGAGATGACTTACCGCAGCTTGAAGCTAGCTGTGACAAGCTGCCACAGCGCAGCTGGAGCTACTAGTGTGGCCGCTCCGATTGAAACACATACAAACATTTTCACAGCGCAGCTCAATAGCTCGTCATGTGGCCTTACCCTAATACGAGTACCAATGTACTAGGAATTTTGCCTCCAACAGAACACGAATTTTGTTCAGTCAAAACACGACACGAACTCGAAATGCAATCCGCCTACGGCTAGCACGAAGCTCTTCGAGTACCATATTTTCTCGAATACAACCCGCCCTCAAATAGAACCCACACCTCAACTCCGAAAAAAATCATGCAACCTACCCTCGAATAGAACCCTCACCTAATATCATTAATTAAGGAGGTTTTTACTATGTTGTTTTGCAAGCACTATCACAACAATGTGACTAAATGTAGCCTAAGTATACCAATTTTATACCGTATTTCTTTGAATATGAGACGCCCTTGAATAAGGGACGCCCTCGAATAAGAGACGCATCCGTGAGAGGAAAAAAATTAATAAGAGACGCCCTTGAATAAGAGACGCATGTACAAAAAATAGACTGCTATAAACATATTACATGCAGGCTATTATAATGTGGTAGCTACATCCGCCTGAGCGATTATTAGGCCTACTTATCTTAGCAAAATAAGTCAGTCTACTAGTAAATACCGGGTATCATGACCAATATTGTATAATATATAAGGCTTCTTGTTGTTGTACATGCAGTACATGCATGTTGTACATACGTACATGCAGGCCTACTTAAGGTTACTTCATCTACCATTTAAGGAGGCATTACCATTCCTCTGCATTTGGAGTCATGTACCGGTCGGTAACTTTTGCTGTAAATACTACTTGATTATCGGTATTTTCGTTTCGGTAAATTCAGATCTAGTCTACAAGTATAGTGGCCAACATGTACTGGTATATGAATGTATTGGATGAGTCTACAAGATATGCTACTACAAACCATAAAACTCCTTTCATTTCCAAAATATCTGAATTATGATAAAGCGTATATAATGTATGTAAGAAATATTACTGGTAAAATTTGCCCATGACATAGGCCTAAGTGAGGAATGCAAAGGTTACCTAAGAGAATAGTAGCAAAAAACTAAGACATCTTTTTCTAATGAAAGAATGAAAACTTGAACATTTGATAAATAAGAGACGCCCTTGAATAAGAGACGCCCCTGAATAAGAGACGCATCAATCAGGGATCTGAAAAAAATAAGAGACGCGTCTCTTATTCAAAGAAATACGGTACTGCTCGCGCTGACTTGGTTTTATAAATTATGCTATATAGTATATAACTTGTCTATTGGCTCATCATGGTCTTAAAGTAAGATTGCTTGTTTAAGGAATAGGTATATTTATTCTTCTTGAAAAATTACATTGTGAAATGATCAAAAAAATTGTTGAAAATAAGTATGCGTTAAGCAAAACAATTGTCACTAACAATAAGCTGCCAAATCAACCATTGACAGCAGATAGTTCGTCCTCATTCAACTGCTGTTCTTGCAGTTCATCAATTAATCAAAGGAAATAGAAGGCTGAAACTGAATGAAGTTGCCTCATCCAATCACTACCAAGAGCAGCGCAAGGACACTTCTATTGGTTTATTTGAGTCCACTACGTCAGAATCAGTGCAACAGTTATCGTGCGCATGTCAGGTTGAGTCTCTAGCTAGTCAAATTCATAAATGAAATCACTCCCTCACACTAAAAAGGCGAAATTGTGATTCAACGGAATGCGAGTTAGTATATTTTTTCATACAACCCGCCCTCAAATAAAACCCGCACCTGAATCACTAAGAAATCATATAACCCGCGGGTTGTATTCGAGAAAATACGGTAATTCATTTAAAATACATTATTAAATACAAAACTATAGTTGTTTGGAGGGACTGCACCAGCTTAAAGGAATTAAAAGTAATTTAAAAGTTAAATTTAAACGTGGATTAAAAGTTCAATAATTATTGTCAAATGGCTGTAAAATCATGGCAGATCTAACAGTGACAAAAGGCTGTTCACCAAGCTGTTCTAGACTCAGAGTACACCGTTTATAGTTAGTTCATGACAAGCATAGCTTATAGTTGAAAATACAGTCCGTTTGCAACACGAAGTTGCTGGGTTGACAACAGTGGCGTGCACAAGGCATGCACTGCTCTGCTCATTCGGGTACTGGGAGCGCGCTAAGACCACTACCAGACTAAGGGTCCGCAGGCAATGTCAAACATTTAATTGTCAAAAGATGAACGCAAACACTACACGAATCACAGGGCTCAACATGAACGCATTCTTGCTGAGCTCGTGACACGAATACAGACCTCTACAATGGACATGCGTTTCATCGATAATGTGACATCTTCTACATGTTAATTGAAATCCGGGTGTGTTTCGATAAATGTTGGAGAGATTGGAGAGACTATAGAATTATTTTTCCTAAACCTTTCCTTTGTATTTTCCCTCTGATGAAATGAAATATCACATTGTTTCATGTTCAGAGAAAATGCTTACTATTCTTGCCCACGAGTGATATCCATCAATAGATGAGACAATACCTATGTGCTTACATTATAAATGATGTATTTACTTTCTTGACCTTCCTCATTTCTCTCTTCAAAGTCTTCCTTGTCGGCAACTTCTGCTCCAAGTAATGGCGCCAACATAGAAAATATTAATACTATTCTGATGTTGTAGGGTGTGTGACACTTATTCTAATCATAAATATGGAAGAACATATTAACTATCAGTAATGATCTGCAGGATTAAATTTCTGAACGTCGTCTGCGAGTTTCTTAACCATTTCCGACCCAGAGGTGAGGAGGATTCAGCCTTCGGTGGCATTAGTGTTGACCTTTTAAAACTAATTTGCATAATTTAGGCTTCCGCTGCATTTAGCTTTACAGACGCCTCAAAGTTTCGCCGAAATAGTTGATTTTGGCAGATTGGAATGTCAGATTTAACCCAATTTTACCCGGGCTGTTGAGCTCAGAAAACTCTAAAGCCCCCGTCTGATGTTCCTATGATTCAATCGCTCTCAATATTGCTGTTTGAGAGCGATATTGCAATACTGAGTGCAATATTGCTCAATATTGGAAACACAGTTGGTGAATGCTTGTTTTAATGGTGGCATCAGTTTTTTTCAAATCGGTCATCTTGATCCACTTTTTTCCAGAAAATTGATGTTTTGCAGCGTAAGAGGTGGTTAATAATAGATTACAATGATGAAAACATGCATAAATTTGTAAATCATTCATGTCGACATGTCAACAGACAAATATGCACAAGAGATGCAATACTGCTAATGCTAAATAAGTTTGCAGCTAAAAAAAGTTCCTTCATGGTTCAATTGCTTGTTCAGACTAGGGTTATACTTTTTAATAAATAACGCCTCCATAATATTCAGTTCAAAGTTATTGGACGCTTGTCCCAAGATTTTAAAGTTACTAGAGTTACAGCTACAGCTACAGTTTAGCAGCCTATGATCCGAGATCGCAGACATTTTTTGACTATGTTCCTTGATTCTAGCATTCAAGTGTCTTAGAGTTCTACCAATATAAGTAGTGCGTGCGAGGATCAACCTCACAAGCATAACTATATACGACACATGACTTTAGAGCCTTCGGAGTACGGTCTTTGTTCGAAAAATTTTTCTTAATTTTATTGCAGGTGAAAACCCATCTGATTTGTAACTCCTTGTCAATTTTACGAAAGATATTTTGTAATCTTTTTTTAAAATAATCTGATTGAATACCAAAAAAAGGGATTTTTATTGTTTGAGTGTATGTTATGTCTTCCGTCTTGACATGGTCATTAAACTTTTTCTCTAAATAATTTTTAATAATGTTATTGATAAATTGCAACGGATATCCGTTGTTTCTAAAAATGTTGGTGAGTTTCTCCATTTCTTCATGAAACTTCTCCCAAGTGCAGCACACTATGTATGCTCTATTTATCAGAGTGCTCAGTAGGCCTCTTTTCCACTGTATAGGACAGTTAGCCTTAAAATTCAAAATTAAACCCGTATAAGTGGGTTTCCTATAAACAGAAGTGACTAGGCAGCTATCAGTGACATCCAGGCTGATGTCTAAGAAAGGTAAACTCTTCCCACCAACTTCAGCGGTGAACTTCATGTTGGGATGCCATGAGTTTAAATAACTAAAGAAAGATTCATGGTCATCATCCTCAAAGATTGCTAAAATGTCGTCAACATACCTCACGTAGAACTTCAGGTTCATACGATTGATGTTGAGAAAATTTGTTTCTAATTCACCCATAAATAGGTTACTAAGAGTGGGTGCTAGTGGACTTCCCATACTAAGACCGTCACATTGACGATAAAGAGTGTTGTTAAAGGAGAAAATGCCTCCTGTTGCGAACTGCAACAGTTTTTTGAATGTGTCTCTACTAAAAGGAGGTTTTGACACATCGGAGTTGTAGACTTTATCACAAGCTAGTTCGATGACCTCATCTAGAGGAACGTTAGTAAAGAGACTGACCACATCAAAGCTAACCAGTTTGGAATTTTCCGAGAAGTTATACTTATTAAGTCTATCTAGAAGATCCGTATTATTTAGAACAGAAAACTCGTTAGGAATCGCTTTGACAATAAATTGGTTGAGATATTTGGCTAAATTATATTCAGCAGTACCGAAGCTAGCGACAATGGGTCGCAGAGGGACATTTTCCTTATGTACCTTAGCTGAGCCATATAATTTACCGCTACATGCTCCTTGAGGGGTAATAGAAGCAAAAACTTTTGGATCAATGGACCCTTTGACATGTTTGTTTATAAAATATTTCAGTTTATTTTGTTGTTTAATAACCGGATGATCTAATAGTAGATCACTATGGTTGTGCGTAATTGGTGTGAACTTGCTAGAGTCCTCAACTATATCGTTGAGTTTTTTCAAGTAGTCTTCGGTATTGATAACAGCAACACCGTTACCCTTATCAAAAGGGACGATTTTAATTTTGTCATTAGTTCTAAGAGACTTCACCGTTTCAATGTTGTGCTTCGCATATGCTGTTTTAGAGAAATTTTTCATACGTTTGTTGTAATTTTGCAAAGAGTTTCTAACTTCGTTACAATCATTTTTGGAAATTTTATCCTTCAAGTGGTAGACCGCCTTTTCTAGTTGGCAAGTCAAGCTGATAGCATCACTATCGCAAGTAACCGTGGGATGTTTTAACCCCGTTTTCAAGCATTCTAGTTGTTCATTATTTAATTCTAAGGAACTAAAGTTTTGGACGGTGCCATCCGGCGTATGTACTTTATTTTGGAGAAATAAATTTAGCAGCTTTTTTTGGTGGGTGGCTGTAACCCTCTTCATATAAGCTACGTTCTCACGAGTGAACACTTTAACAAACAGGAGACGATCAAAAGTGTTGATTTTACTAAGGATCAGATCACGTAAGACAGTAATCTGCCTTTTCAGTTTTTTAGTCATACATTTGTGTTGAGCAATCAGCTTAGAAACTTTACGCAGCTGGCGCTCTTTGATAATATGTGGGTTGAGAATTTTGTTGTTGTCTTTTAGACTAAGAATTTTTGGCACAAAATTATGTTCTAAACATTTGGACAAGAAAGTGATATCACATTGATGCTTAAGAATTTTATGGTTCAGTTTTTCATATTTTCTACATGTGTTGAGATCGATGTGATATTTACGTTGCAATCTATAAAACAGAGAAACAACGTTGGTAATGCTAAGGAACCACGTTATCGCTGATAACAACATAACCAAGAGAGCTAACGTCGTACACAGCAGATCAAAACCGAATGAGTTGAGATGTCTTCACGTGGGGCGCGATTTTGAAATGTTGAAAGTTAAAACACACAGTAAAAAGAAGAAGAAAGTTACATGTCAGCTCATGAATCGAAAGGTCGGAGTTGCACGATATGTATCTTCTATTCTCTATTCAACGCGTTTCGGCACAATACACTGGCCGTCGTCAGGACACACAGCTCAAATCAAATTATGACCACCATGCAATTATTGCAATAAACACCAAATTTTTGAGACCGTCAAATACGATACGTCAAATACGATACGGCCGTATTTGACGGTCTCAAAAATTTGGTGTTTATTGCAATAATTGCATGGTGGTCATAATTTGATTTGAGCTGTGTGTCCTGACGACGGCCAGTGTATTGTGCCGAAACGCGTTGAATAGAGAATAGAAGATACATATCGTGCAACTCCGACCTTTCGATTCATGTGCTGACATGTAACTCTCTTCTTCTTTTTACTGTGTGTTTTAACTTTCAACATTTCAAAATCGCGCCCCACGTGAAGACATCTCAACTCATTCGGTTTTGATCTGCTGTGTACGACGTTAGCTCTCTTGGTTATGTTGTTATCAGCGATAACGTGGTTCCTTAGCATTACCAACGTTGTTTCTCTGTTTTATAGATTGCAACGTAAATATCACATCGATCTCAACACATGTAGAAAATATGAAAAACTGAACCATAAAATTCTTAAGCATCAATGTGATATCACTTTCTTGTCCAAATGTTTAGAACATAATTTTGTGCCAAAAATTCTTAGTCTAAAAGACAACAACAAAATTCTCAACCCACATATTATCAAAGAGCGCCAGCTGTGTAAAGTTTCTAAGCTGATTGCTCAACACAAATGTATGACTAAAAAACTGAAAAGGCAGATTACTGTCTTACGTGATCTGATCCTTAGTAAAATCAACACTTTTGATCGTCTCCTGTTTGTTAAAGTGTTCACTCGTGAGAACGTAGCTTATATGAAGAGGGTTACAGCCACCCACCAAAAAAAGCTGCTAAATTTATTTCTCCAAAATAAAGTACATACGCCGGATGGCACCGTCCAAAACTTTAGTTCCTTAGAATTAAATAATGAACAACTAGAATGCTTGAAAACGGGGTTAAAACATCCCACGGTTACTTGCGATAGTGATGCTATCAGCTTGACTTGCCAACTAGAAAAGGCGGTCTACCACTTGAAGGATAAAATTTCCAAAAATGATTGTAACGAAGTTAGAAACTCTTTGCAAAATTACAACAAACGTATGAAAAATTTCTCTAAAACAGCATATGCGAAGCACAACATTGAAACGGTGAAGTCTCTTAGAACTAATGACAAAATTAAAATCGTCCCTTTTGATAAGGGTAACGGTGTTGCTGTTATCAATACCGAAGACTACTTGAAAAAACTCAACGATATAGTTGAGGACTCTAGCAAGTTCACACCAATTACGCACAACCATAGTGATCTACTATTAGATCATCCGGTTATTAAACAACAAAATAAACTGAAATATTTTATAAACAAACATGTCAAAGGGTCCATTGATCCAAAAGTTTTTGCTTCTATTACCCCTCAAGGAGCATGTAGCGGTAAATTATATGGCTCAGCTAAGGTACATAAGGAAAATGTCCCTCTGCGACCCATTGTCGCTAGCTTCGGTACTGCTGAATATAATTTAGCCAAATATCTCAACCAATTTATTGTCAAAGCGATTCCTAACGAGTTTTCTGTTCTAAATAATACGGATCTTCTAGATAGACTTAATAAGTATAACTTCTCGGAAAATTCCAAACTGGTTAGCTTTGATGTGGTCAGTCTCTTTACTAACGTTCCTCTAGATGAGGTCATCGAACTAGCTTGTGATAAAGTCTACAACTCCGATGTGTCAAAACCTCCTTTTAGTAGAGACACATTCAAAAAACTGTTGCAGTTCGCAACAGGAGGCATTTTCTCCTTTAACAACACTCTTTATCGTCAATGTGACGGTCTTAGTATGGGAAGTCCACTAGCACCCACTCTTAGTAACCTATTTATGGGTGAATTAGAAACAAATTTTCTCAACATCAATCGTATGAACCTGAAGTTCTACGTGAGGTATGTTGACGACATTTTAGCAATCTTTGAGGATGATGACCATGAATCTTTCTTTAGTTATTTAAACTCATGGCATCCCAACATGAAGTTCACCGCTGAAGTTGGTGGGAAGAGTTTACCTTTCTTAGACATCAGCCTGGATGTCACTGATAGCTGCCTAGTCACTTCTGTTTATAGGAAACCCACTTATACGGGTTTAATTTTGAATTTTAAGGCTAACTGTCCTATACAGTGGAAAAGAGGCCTACTGAGCACTCTGATAAATAGAGCATACATAGTGTGCTGCACTTGGGAGAAGTTTCATGAAGAAATGGAGAAACTCACCAACATTTTTAGAAACAACGGATATCCGTTGCAATTTATCAATAACATTATTAAAAATTATTTAGAGAAAAAGTTTAATGACCATGTCAAGACGGAAGACATAACATACACTCAAACAATAAAAATCCCTTTTTTGGTATTCAATCAGATTATTTTAAAAAAAGATTACAAAATATCTTTCGTAAAATTGACAAGGAGTTACAAATCAGATGGGTTTTCACCTGCAATAAAATTAAGAAAAATTTTTCGAACAAAGACCGTACTCCGAAGGTTCTAAAGTCATGTGTCGTATATAGTTATGCTTGTGAGGTTGATCCTCGCACGCACTACTTATATTGGTAGAACTTTAAGACACTTGAATGCTAGAATCAAGGAACATAGTCAAAAAATGTCTGCGATCTCGGATCATAGGCTGCTAAACTGTAGCTGTAGCTGTAACTCTAGTAACTTTAAAATCTTGGGACAAGCGTCCAATAACTTTGAACTGAATATTATGGAGGCGTTATTTATTAAAAAGTATAACCCTAGTCTGAACAAGCAATTGAACCATGAAGGAACTTTTTTTAGCTGCAAACTTATTTAGCATTAGCAGTATTGCATCTCTTGTGCATATTTGTCTGTTGACATGTCGACATGAATGATTTACAAATTTATGCATGTTTTCATCATTGTAATTGATGTTTTGAGTTTCAATTGGAAGTTGATGGTGACCATAAAAACAAAGCGTTTTGATCAGATCATTATCGCATGAAAACTCCTTAACGCAATGCTGAGAGCATGTTTGATTGCATTGAGGTAGGTTAGCGGCACTGAATACAGCTCAAATAAATATTTTTGAAAATACATGCAAATTGCGTGCTGTTTGTTACTTACTATCGCAGATAAAAGAATATGCTGACACAGTGCAGCATCCACTCATCCAAATGAATGAATGCACCAAATATATTGTGAGGCATGATAATCTGTCCATTTCCTATCTTGAGATTCACTGTTTGCAGTAAAAAAACTGACATTGCTGCTTACAAAGCTTTTGTGAGTAGTGCTTGAAGTCTTCTATTATTAGTATTGCTACTATTCGCTTCAAAACTACAATGATGCATTTGTGAATAAATGAACGTATTGATTAGGCTATAACACTTTTCATGCATTGTCAACTGTCTAAGTGATCTGAATTGATAAAGATGCTTTTTCTGCACGAAATGAAAAAAAGCTGGATTTTCAAAAAATGCTTTTAGATTAAAGTCACATGTTTATGCTTCCATAGTTATCATGTTCCATGTTTCATGTTTATCAATTCTGACTTAGTTATCAGAAGCACTTTGGAACTAAATTTCATTGAGGGGAGGGGTTCCAGGAACCGTCGCGTCTAGGGTCGCGACCTTTTTTTGAAAGACCTTTCTTTCAATTTTTTGTGTCGAGTAGCAAGAGCATGACCTGTAGATGCTTTCTATAGGTTTCTGCAGATTCTTCTCCGACTGTATAATTGTCAATATAAACTCGTACTGATCTTAAAAATTCAGTGCTTAAGGCATTCCAGCATTCAGAAAGATCTCAAGCCAGATGCATCTAGACGAGCATATTAGAGATGCACAAATAAAAAATCTACAAAAAATCTATGACCTTCTGAAGTTTGTGGTTCATTAGCTGCTATCAAAAGTCGACACAGAGACATTTCATCAGAACTACAAAACCTACACTGTATAGAACACGTGTGCACATTAGTAGAATTCAAATCAACTTGCATCTGCTAGATTTTTAATTACGGAAGGATAACTGACAACTGATTCAAATAAATAAAATGGGAAAAATATCCATCAGCAGGTTAAAGACGCCTTTATGAATACAAAGCTCTTTAGTCGGGTAATTTCTTAATGTCTTCAAGCTGTGATAAAATGTATAATAGGAATATAAATTATAATGTTTCAATTCTTCATTGAATCAAATTTTTACATCACATAGAAACATTACTTTGATGCATTTCCCTAGCCGTAATTTTCTCATACGAATTCACTCCTCATTTTTCTTCATTACTAATGGATACCGTCGTCAACATTTTCTCAAAGAGAATTTTACCCTGCTCTCAAATAAATGAATCTGTCAATCTCTCTAACTTCTTGCATTCACATGGATATGGCTACAATTTTTACTGAAGTCATTGATAAACCATGTGAGAAGATGATATTTCTTAAAATATTTCCTTTAATCTTTCAAATGACAATATTTCGATGAAATTCATTAATTGACAAATTGTAAGTAAGAAAAATTTCAATAAATGTGCCGCTAAAATCCATGAGAAATCACAATGTGCTGCGAATCGTTGGCAACATCTTTTGAATGCCTTAAAATGCAATACACACGTTCTGTATGTAAGAAACCTTTCTAACATATAATATATCATAATAATTTTAGAAGATTTATGCATCAAAACAAGGAGTTAACTAGGAAACCTCATTCATATTACATGTAAGCTGGCCAAGATGCCTTCCTACAATGCATTGCAGTGTTTCGATAGCATGCTGAAATTAGTAGAATGCAATGATAAACGACGTCAAGAATAATGGCTTTCAGTAACTTGGAATGTTTTTGATCGCCTTACTTTATTTTGCTGTGAAGGTTTCAAGGCAAGGTCGAGCTCCGGCAGTTCGTCAGTTGTTTGCAAAGTTTCGTGAGTTATCTTATTCCCCTTTAAATATAACATGACTTTGATAAAGTAATTTACAATTCATCGCCGAAAGGTAGGAACTACAACTATTTTATGCTTCATAAAACTGAATTATCCTTGCGCAGCTGCAATCAATGAATAGACATAATAAGCTCATACGCTGAAAATGACAAACAACGATTCAAGGAAAACAATAACAATTATCAAAAACAATTATTCGAATACTTTTAAGAAAAGAGATTTATCATTAAGACTTAGGGTTTGATTTAATCTTAAGGAGTTTTATCACTTATTAACAACGCTTCTACTATACTAAGTGTACGATCTCGTACACTTAAGGGTGAAGTCCAGCCCGTATAGCGCTATGTTATGGACCCCCGGGAAGGTCCGCCCGGCACGCAATCAGATCCGTCAAGTCTTTGTGCTTAAAGACCTTCATGCATTCATACATTTGTCGAGGATCACAAGTCAAAGGACCATTAGGGGTAAGGTCCAGCCCCGCTTTAGAAGCGCTGATTGAAAAATGGACTAGTGGGAAGGTCCACCACACCGATCTCGTCAAGTTTGGCTCTAAAATGTAGTCCTAGGATAGTCAAAAGCTTGACGCGCCTTGAACGTTTAATGTCTGCCGGTGGGAACGCACCACCTGTCCTCTTAAGGGCAAACCTTAAGTCTTATTAACTATAAGTTTATTAAAATTATGAAACATTTAGACGTCGTTATGGGAATGTCCCAGCTTCAATACGAGTTTCAAATTTACTACGTCCTGTGTATTTAACAGAAAAACAATTATTAATGTCATTACTACAGTTTGGACATATGTCTAAAATTGTTGACAGTTCCTTAAAACAAGTTGTAGACACACATAATAAAAAATTTACAAAACTCTGGGTAGAAAAAAGATGGGAAGCTCCTGAAGCGATAATGAATTTAAGCACATACGAATTAACGATCTGTGAAACAGAAGCATTACGTTATGGTATGAAACAGCATATCCTGCCTAGAAAGATAGATACATATAAATTACGGAAAAATCACTTAGTACGTGTGATAACTTGTCGAAAGACATAAAGCAAGAATTTGTAATGATAACTAAAGAATTCGGAAAGGATAGTAGTAGTAGTAGTAGTGAAGTGTATATATTTCATGAAAAAATAAAAATCATTCAATACAAATGCTAATACAAAATAACGGAGAGTAAAGTGTGACATTTACATACAAATAAAGTTGCAGTTACTCAAGAGTTCAATCTCAGCGTTGGAAGGACATATTGAAGTCAAGACAAGCTTTTTTAAAAAATGCGTTGCTTCTTCTAGCGGTGCGAAAAGTGTCTATTGCAAGGTGTTTTGAAAAATGTAGACGACGAGGAACAATTTCTCTCAAAGGATGAAGGGGGGTTTTCACATTTCAGCAAAAAAGAAAAAATTAACTTGCTGAACAGGTCATCAATATCGCACACTATGCTACACTTACATTTGAATCCGCAGATAATATGGTGAGCACGTTTCGTAATGCGACGAATCTTAGATTGTACACTTTGAGTTCGGTGACAAAAAATGGGAGCAGCATACGTTAACACAGATGAGATAATCGCGCTATATACTTCAACAAGCTGACTTTTAGATAGATACGGTTTTAGTCGACGAATGACAAAGTCTTTGTGAACATATTTTCGAAACTGATTTAAAATGCTCGTCCCAGCTTAAATTATCGGATCAGATGACAATAAGAATTTTTAGGACTTTCGCTACCTTGATATCAGGTATAATTGGCACGGTAAAATTGAGAGAGCATTTGAAAATTATTTGCTTGCTTTTCGATTTGTTGATGACCATGCACTTTTCGTCTACCCAAGACTGAATAGTTGACAAATTGGAGGGCGTGGGGGACTGATAAACAAACTCTTTCAATCAAATTTAAGTCATCTGCGTATTTCACTATCTTTGCATTTTCTGAAGAGACTTGTAGGGATCCAAAAAAGGCGCCGAACAGATATGGAGCCAGGACACTTCCCTGAGGCAGCCCAGATGTTGCAGGGTAAACGGGACCAAGTAAATCATTTGACTTTACCCGTTGTTGTCTGTCAGTGACATACGATAGCAACCAAATTAAGAACCCATGGTTTATTCCACGTTTGGAGAAATCGTTGATTAGTCTACCATGGTGTATTTTATCGAAGGCCTTGGATAGATCGATGCTCGTTAGGCGAACGGCGACGGTGGAAGGTTGGTCCATTAATCCTGTTATAACATCCTGCGTATGTACAAGAGCTGTCGAGGTTGAGCGCAGGGGTCGGAAGGCGTGCTGCTCACTGCCGTAGAGATTCAGTAAGCTATTTTTCATTGTGCTCAAAACAATTTTTTCAAAAATCTTGCTTAGGGCAGGAAGGAGAGATATTGGTCTGTAATCTGCAAGGCTTGGTTTCGTTCTCTTTGGAATAGGGCAAATTAGACCAGTTTTCCAACAGTCTGGAAAAACTCGACTATGGACTGAACTCTCAAAAATATGGCGGACAACATCGCAAATCAAGTAAGCGCTTTCTCTTAATAGACGAGGGGAAGTGGATCAGTTCCATTTGATTTTCTGTCGTTGATGCTACAGAGGTGATGAAATACATTCTCTGACGTTATCGAACAATTCCATTTTTGATCATCGAGATTCAAAGGAGTTTCGTCTGGGAGAGAGTTGAAATTTTCTTTGAAGGAATCGGAGAGAATCTGAAGACTTTCATACACTCCTGAAGAGAGGCTGTTCAAAGACGCGGGGGATCGTTTTCGGCCGCTGATATCGTTGACTAAACTCCAAATATTTCGATTTTTACTTAGGCTAGCTACTTAGGATGCAGCAGCATCATGTAATACTTATGAAAATATAAAGATGCACAGCACTCTCAGTAGATTAAGTAAAAATAAAAGTATTAAAATCTGTAAGTATGATAAAGGCAACGGTATGGTGATACTGGATAGTGAACAGTATACTACAAAAATAGATGCTCTTGTCAATGATGCGTCTAAATTCGAAAAAATAAGTACCCCAAATAATTTAGATAATCACCCAGTCTGTAAAGATGAACGAAGCTTAACGTACTTTTTGAACAAATATGTAAAGGCGAAAATACCAAGTAGTACTTTCAAGAGAATATTACCTTCTGGTAGCTCAATAGGTAAATTATATGTTACACTTAAATTTCATAAAGAAAGCAAAGGAGCAAGATCAATTGTCAGTACCATTGGCACTCCGGCATACGGTTTAGCTAAGTTTTTGGACGAAATGATTAAAAAGCAAATCAACACTAAGTATATGCTTAGCTCAACTAATCAATTCACTGATTCATGAATTCAACTCATTGAGGCTGAGAAGGAAAAATTTGACTCAAAACAATTTTTTGTTTAGTCTTGACGTCGAGTCACTATTCACAAACGTACCTGTAAAAGAAGTAATTGATTTAGCCACAGATCTTGCTTATAGTGAAAATAACAATAGTAAGCCCCAATATGATAAAATCATTTTCAAAAAGTTATTAGGTTTTGCAGTCAACGGGTGTCTATCCTTTAATGGTAATGTATATCGCCAAATCGATGGCATTAGTATGGGTTCATCATTGGGTCCTACGTTAGCAAATTTATTTCTTTCTAACCTTGAGCAAAATTGGATGAATAAAACATTTGCCCCTGAGTTTTATAGACGGTATGTCGATGACATATTAGTTGTTTTTGATAATATTGAGAATATAGATAAATTTCACTCTTTTTTTGAATTCACAACACCCCAATTTACAGTAGAGAAAAGTAAAAATAAAATTTCATTTTTGGATGTTGAAATAGACAAAAGTGATGGCCTGTCCACATCGATTTTTAGGAAAAGTACATATGCAGGTCTTTTAATGAATTATAATGCTACCTGCCCTATCCAATGGAAACGTACCCCTGTGATAGGAATGTTGCATAGAGCGTATAATGTATGCTCAAACTGGAAACTTTTTGACAGAGATTAAAAATATCACAGAAATTCTATTAAGCAACTCATATCCCATTGACTTCATCAACTCGTTGATAAAGCAGTTCCTGGAAATAAATATAATACGGATAACAAAGTAACGAAGAAAGATGAATGGGAGGATACAAAGTTTATGATACTTCCGTTTGTAGGTAAAACATCCATAAAATTCCGACGCAAGCTTGTTGAAGTATTTAGGAAAATGGACCATGACGTTAAAATAATATCCAATACTTGCAAAACAGGACACTATTTTAGTCTGAAAGATAAAACAAATAAGCTGATGCGATCATGCGTTGTGCAAAATTTTGAATGTCGGGTTGATCCTGATACCCAATACTTGGGACAAACGAAACGCAGATTACATCAAAGAATAAAAGAACATATAAGAGGTAACTCAACCGTAGGTAGCCATCTAAACATATGTCCAAACTGTAGTAATGACATTAATAATCGTTTTTCTGTTAAATACACAGGACGTGATAAATTTGAAACTCGTATAGTAGAAGCGTTGTTAATAAATGATAAAACTCCTAGATTAAATCAAACCCTAAGTCTTAATGATAAATCTCTTTTCTTAAAAGTATTCGAATAATTGTTTTTGATAATTGTTATTGCTTGAATCGTTGTTTGTCATTGTCAGCGTATGAGTTCATAAAATTGATTATTCAAGATCTCCAGATCTAGCAGTTTTGACCCAGCTCTTTGCCTAAACCTGTAACTGAGCTAACCATTTTAAACAGCCATGCGCATAGTGCAACTTTGTTTAACAAAAGCGAAAATTGAGAATTTTTTTCCAATTGTTTGGCCACAACTCGCTCGGGATGGCGGAGTTTGAAGTCACGGAAGAACTTGTTCCTTTAGCTAGCTTATAATTAGAAAAAAAGCCGCATTCATGGTGAGGTTCAATTTCTATTAGTGTTCAACAAAACGTTTCTAGCGACATGTTTCGCCCGTTCTCTGTCAGGTTGGACACGGGACTGACAAGCTAAGTGTGTGATACCACATCAATAGATTGTTTAAGCCTATTACTTTTCTAGAAGTGCAAGCTGATTCAAAACGATGGCACATGCAGGAACTTACTAAGTTGGCAAAAAGAAAATTTTAATGCCTTGCAGAGATAGGAAAAATAGTCGTGCGCCGATTGCTGTGAATTCCTTCAAATGTTCCGATCGCCACGATTCCTTCATATCCAAAGAATTAAGATCATTGCCCGAAAGTTTGCTCGATAATGTTGGGCTCTGAATTCATTATTAAAATGTTAGCAGGCGCACGAAAAATCATTCACAAGCTTCGCCGTAGAACTGGATATCGGCTGTATCTCTTTGGCAGTGTGAACCGGTTGGTAGCAACCGGTTGGTCTCTTCTACGGTTGGTAACAATCACTGAAACTTCGCACAATTTGGCGTGTTTAATGTTGAACTAGCTGCTTTTTGTTCGATTGCTATGGTATTATGTCAGCAGATTGTACCATTTCATTAACGTTATATATTCCAATGTTTCCTTTCTAGTGACAGAAGAAGAAACGACCCTTCTAATTCTGTGATGTAATACAGAAGATTACACATAGATATCGATGATGTAGCATTCAAGCTAAATTATATAAAAACTAAGTGAAAAGTTAGTAGGTACGTTTTCATCAATTACAGGACAAAGAAAGGAAATGTCACCACGGAAGAGGTAAAAACAGAACATATTCTTTTTGCACACAAAGATTTGGAGTATCGGGTTTGATGCACAGTGCTTCTAAAATTCGTAGTACACGTTCATTGTCAGATATTAATACAATTTTGAAAAGTGATCGTGCCTCGTGCCTCAGAAGTGGATATTTCACAAACTTGCGGATAGCGGGTCACGACACTGTTGGCCACTCTAGTGGAACATGGAGGACACTAAGTAATTGAAAAGTCATTGTCTGACTTTTCAGTAAAGTAATTGACTGACGAAAACAAAAGCGAAAATCGCACTTTTCTGACTTTGATCGTTTAATTCTCCAGGCATTGGCCGCGTGCCTCTGAGGCTAATTGAACTGCCACCTGCAGCGAGCTTCCTCTTGAAACATTGCTTAACAGAGTAACTTGCGTGTCTGTATCGATATTCATTATGTGGTTCAGTTGATCAAAAAATTCTCATTGAAAAACAATGCACAGACAGAGGCTACTCTCGGCAATTTTTGTCAAAACAAACCAGAGTAAACAACAGCAAAAATCCTACAGCGATCCTACAGTTTAACACCTACTGCGGTCCGCATCTACTTTTGGTCTCAATTCCCTATCTCTCGAATTTATGTTTTCTTTGAAACTTGACCTGCCTTACTAGTTCGGGTTGTCGCAACTCATTATTCAAGATGTCTATTTTAGACAAGAAACATCCATACATAGACATTCATTTCTACAGTGATGAATCAATTGACTTGATTTTGTAACAATGGTGGGATAAATAAAAGTCGACCAGAAGGAAGAATTTTTTGTCTGAGCACTTAGCACTTATATGCTGTTTACTCCTGTGAGTGTCGCGTTCGTGACGCATAATCGGCGCAAGAAATTGCCTGTCTATAAATGCAATACATGACAGGGATTCAAGAAGCCTCGTATCTGCAGGTGGCCGATTTGATTTCGTAATCCTGCCTTTATTCATAATTCTATGGACGAACTTTAAGGGAACTTAACTATAAGGGAACTAATATTTAAGTTCCATGAAGATAGATTCGTGAGGAAGACAGAAATTAAATGGAAATAATTTGTTATTACACTAATATGAGGTTACTTGGCATTCCCTTGCTTTTGAATCCCTGACTGAAACAGTTGAGAAATCGAAGTAATCAAGTTGCTCGGCCCTTGCTGAAATATATTTCATCTCGTCTACATAGATGACATCTGAATGTGTAATATCGGCACTGAGTTAGCCTGATGCCCATACTGTAATTGAGCAAGATCAAATGATTGAAGTGGACCACTTTGATCTTCATTTAGCGTAAAAGTCATGAAACTCTAAGTTTGATTGGGAAAATGTAAAAATACTAGAAAACTAATTCACTATTGCAATAAATGAATTCATGAAAACAAGATTTTTTCATGCATATCATTAGCGAAATTGATGTTGCATGCAGAGCTTGCTATATGAAACTATAAATCTTTTTCTAGCTTGCATGCCGGAAGTGGTGAAAATGTATGCTCTTATAGCGCATAATAAACATAGACTTTAGTTAGCCATTTCCATGAAGAGCCTCTTACAAGATGGAAGATAATCATATTAATTGAAGATTTAGGGACCTAAGAGTTATTGCCGTGCACGTTTGTACACAGCACAATGCCTTTTTGTCGATATTTCTCCACACCTTAATCCAAATAGGCATAGACCTATTTGCGACATCACGTGAACGACTATATCCTCCAAAAGGAGCGCTCTTTTTTAAATATTCCGACACTTAAGATGGTGCAAGAGCGACATCATTTTTAATTCACAATTTTTGTGTTCAGTATGCAAGTTGGCTGGATGAGGTCGGCATTCCTTAATAAACTCCAAATAATACAGCATTTTGTACACCGCTCACACCGTTTCAAATATTCTTTGTCACAATTGACGCAGAATCTCTATATACATGTACTATACTACGAAATCCCACAAATATTACAAGAAGTCCGTGGGACTGTCCTTACTATATAGCCTATCAAATTGTCAAGAAATTCGCATTTTGGCGCACACCTGCCTACGAATTCTATTTGTTAATCAACATTATAGTAACTAATCATAACTAATAACTAATCATTATAGTAAGGGTTTCGGTTTTTGAAAACCGCAGCTTCGGTTCGGCTTTTAGTTAGCCACCGGGCACTACTCCTGTCTCTCTCCATTTTATCAAAACGGAAGAAATGATGTCTGAATCTTAAAACAAAAAACAACGCAAAGTGCCTGCTTTTTTAAAAAACTCATGCACTTTCCGTTGCTTTTATTTTCAAATTATGCAAAGAGTCTAACTTCTTTCATGATGACTGAATTGATAAATACGCTTTGACTGAGTGTCTGCAAAGTTCTTAATTTGAAAATAAACATGTTCTCTTTTCTTTTCAATTGTGCGCAGGTGTCAGGAATTTGAAAGCTATCGGTATGACTTTGTTATAAGAACAAAGAGAATGAGAATGTTGCAGAACATTTTTCTCTATAGAAAATTGTGGTGACATCATGAAAAACAGAGTTCAAAATATTTGCGTTATAAAGAGGAATATCGACAAACTCGAACGCTTATTGTACGCTGTATGTATTGAAACAGCGTTGTAACGAATGACACTGTAAATGCTTAGGTCATTCAACTGTGAAATTCACAGGAATAAAAAGTATTTAAAGTGCCATTTTGGTGTCAATTTACCAAAGCGTTTATTGAGATTTGAAGATGCATCATCAATTTTATTCCGGCTGCCAGGACGTGTTTCTGCAGGGAAAGAGGCCGAAAATGGAACTTTAGCAGAATGACGTGCAATCGTGCATCCTATTATGATTTTCGAATCTACGCGTCTGCCGAGTTCTATCTGGGTCATATTCTTGAGAGACAGTCTCAAAGGCATATGGAAATCAAAGGTAGGCCCAGGCAGGCCTAAATAGAATGAGGTTTTCAGTATAAGTGAGATTTGCCTGTGCTTAAGTGATGAGCACTAGTTAAGTAGTTTAGAGCCATACATTTGGCATGACATTTCATCAAGTCATACAAGCATGTGTTATTGTACATTTGTCTATAAGAACTATGGTTGTGTGCGAGCCGCACGTGCTACCACCGATGCCAGGGCATGGTAACTGATGAAAATTTTGACAGCTGCCCTGAAGTAACTATTAAAGTTTATAACAGTCGTGTACACAGCTACAGATGAGCATGGAAAGCAATGTTTTTTTAGTGTTACTTACTGTTTACTTACTGTTAATGTTTTACTTCTTTGTGAAGTATATTCGCAGATGAAATTGCTTCATTTGAAATATGTATACTGCTTATAATATGTAAAACAAAAATGTAGGCATATCATATAAATGTTTAATTCCTCATTTTCGTGGAAGAAATAAAACTGCAATACGGTTCGCATGTATATGAATGTTTAACACTATATAACGAGGCAAAACATCTGAGTTTGTTGAGTTATAATATTATCATGAAAACAAGCTCTTGAAGTAGGCTACAGCTACAATTCAAATTGTGATCTATGACATAGAACGTTAGAATAACATTGTGACATAGAGTATGCATAAGTCGATTCTGGTGATGATATCTGCTGCTACATAGGCCCCTCCCAGAATCGACGCAGTTTCGCATAAACATGAACAATTACACAATCATGAGTTTGTATGTAACTATATGGGATTTTCCTAAAAAAAATTTTAGATGAGTAATAACCAAACATCATTTTTAACTTGGTGGAAGATTTAAGCGTCCAGAGGTAGTTTGAAATTCGTCCAGGTATGCCGGTTTACAGCGGTCGATCGAAACCCAATCCTGGCGATTTCCAAGCGCTAAAAACAGGGCTTTATCAGTTCGGTCCAATATCAAAAAAGGTCCCTGGTAAGGACGAGTTAATGGGATACGAAGGGAGTCAATTCTAACGAAAACGTGAGAAGCATTTTGTAGAGATTTTGGCACATATGAAGGTTTGTATTTTCGTGGAGGAGGCACGGGGTAAAAAGTACCGACTTTGATCCTTAATCTCTTGATTTCGATGTCATCGTGATCTGTGGGGAAGAACTCTCCTGGTACTATCAAAAGCTCACCGAAAAGTCTTTCAGCTGATGAAATCCCGGTGTTTTCCTTAGGTGTGGATCGCAAGGATAATAAAGTCCAGGGGAGATGCTGGAACCAGTTGTGATCATTATTCATGCGTGCCATCAAGACCTTTTCAAGTGTCGATGCAGGCGTTCTATGACACCATTTGATTCTGGATGATAAGCCGTCGTGTGATGAACTGTGATACCCATTAACATGTTAAGATTCGTCCAGAATTCCGAAGTGAATTGAGAGCCTCTATCGCAAGTCAAGTCTTGAGGGATCCCATAGCGAGCTATCTAACCGTAAATGAAAGCTTGCGCGCATTCTTTTGCTGTAGCCTCTGTGAGGGGAAAGACTTCTGGCCAGCGTGAGGTCCGATCAATGACAGTCAACAGGTATCTAAATCCATTGGAAATCGGAAGAGGACCTACGATATCCAAGTGTATTGAGCTGAAGCGGCGAATTGGGTTTTTCATTGATTCGGTCGGAGAATTGGTGTGACGATAAACTTTGCTTTTTTTGACAGCTTTGGCAGGCTCGATTCCACTCTGAAACATCTTTATTCATGCCGAACCAAAGGAAACGATCCGTGATCAATTTTCTTGTTGCGATTGATGGGTGGCCAGTTGAATGCATAAGCGTAAAAACTTGCTTTCTAAAGGATTCAGGGACAATGGGTCTTGGTCCACAACGTCACAGTGGAGCCAGGAATTGAAATTTTTTCGATTTTCAAGTTAGGATTCCTTGAGTAGGAGTCAGGTAATTCAGCGTCTTTGTTTTGAGCTCTTGCAAGAGCGTCGTAGTCAATTCCGATGTTGATTGAATCTAAACGAGACAATACGTCCGCAACAATATTGTCTTTCCCAGGTACGTATTTCATAGTGACACAATATTCTGATAATTCTGATAATTGTCGCTTCTGTCGATTGGACATTGGATCGCCTATCCGGTCAATTGCTTGGACTAAAGGCTTGTGATCCGTATAAAGGTTGAAACTTCTTCCGTCTAAATAATGTCTGAAGTGCCTGACCGATAGGAAAGCTGCGAGTAACTCTGTTAAATGCACTGTACTTCAGTTCTGGCTCGCGATGTTTTCTGCTAAAGAAAGCCAAAGGTTGGGAAACACCACTCACAACTTGCTCCAAGACAGAGCCAACTGCAGTATCAGATGCATCAGTTAGTAATGGGCAAAAGACCGTTCCAGGACACCATAAAATTCAAAAAATAGTATCTTTAAAAACGACATAAATTCATGAATTTAGACCCTTTTTCAGGTTTTTAAGACCTAAATTCATAAATTTAGTCCATTTAAAAAGTATCATTTTTTGAAAAAATAGTATTTTTAAAAACGCCCAAATTTATGAATTTGAACCCTTTTTCAGGTTATGAAGACCTAAATTCATAAATTTGGGCGTTTTTAAAAATACCCAATTTTCAAATTTTTCAAAATCTCAAATTTGAGAATTACAATTTTTACCTTGAAAATCATGACCGTTCCAGGACACCGAAAATCACAATAGTTGAGAATTTCAAATTCATGAATTTTATCCATCTTTCAGGTTTTCAAAATATATCATGTGACTAAAAATGTTTCTTTAAAAATGGAAGAAACAAAAGTGGATGAAGCAAAAGTGGAAGAAACCGCAAGAATATATCCTTCGTTATCATATGAACGTAGTTCTACTTTAATGGACATTGAAAAGATAAACATCGAAAAGATGAACAAAGAAAAACACAAAGATAGAGTTAGGTATATGAAAGATAAGGAATCTCAATTATTATTAAGATTAGAGCATTATAAAAAACTAAGAAAGAGATGGACTAAAGTTAAGAATGTAACACAAGGAATTGGCATATTCTTAACAATAAGTTTAGGTGCTTTAACAATTGTTATATCTTCAGGTGTTTTAGTAATTCCAGTAGTTGCTACAGCTTTAACAGGTACGGGTGTTTTTGCAACTTCACTTGTTACAATGTTACATAAATCTTTAATAACTAAGAAACGAAAATCATTAAAAACTAAGCATTTACATATTAAAGAAGTCTATGACAAATTGCATTACTACTTTCAAAGAGTATGTGATGATAATGTTATTACGTTAGATGAGATTGAAAACTTTGATCAAATAGCTAATGAAGTAAATCAAATATCATTTCAATTACAGTCAGAAAAAGTTGATGATATGAATAAACAGGATGGCAAAATTTCTAGTGATGGTAAAACTTTTACTGATGGTAAAATTTCTAATGAAGAAAATGACAAAATTTTTTAGAAGAGCTAAAAATTTTAAGCGAAAATTTAAGCAAAACTTTATTAAACAAAACTTAAAACGAGAAAACTTTAAACGAAAAGATGTCAGACAACAAAGCAATAAAAAAATAATTTGTTCAGTAAAATGTTTTTGTTGTATTCCAATGTTACCACAAAATTCAAATATTATATTTTAAAAATGGATAAAATTAGAGCTGATAATTTTAAAAGAATAAAACAATTAGAAGAGTTAATAAAACAAAGAAATATTATGAAAGAAAATCATCTTCAACATAGAATGATAAAAACTGGTATTCAATCAGATATGTTTGAAAAAATGCAGCAAACCGAGCAAGTAAAAACTGATTTTGAAAAAACTATGAAACCATTTAAAACTCTTGAAAAAGAACTTACAAATAATGATAAACAAATTGATATAACAGATCCAGAGCACAAAACTATATTAGATGACTATAGATTACTAGAATCAAATATTAATAAGAAATTACCAAAATCTATGCAATTTGAACATTCTATTTCATTTATAGATGGAAAAACAATACCTAGATTTTATCTCGGACAAAAAGAAATATTTCCACAACCTTTTCGAGGTTTAATTTTTTCACCAGATAAATCTCCTTTTAATTTAGATAGAAATTTTGTTGATCTTTTAAGAGGAGCAGATTTAAATAATTATGCTGTAGAAGATCTCATAAAATATAAAGCTATGTTAGATAGAGTTGGTGCAGTAAAATCTCTAAGACGTTATAAACAATTAGAAAATTTATTATCAACGGGAGTTAAAGTAGGAAAAGGTTTTAAAACAGAAACAACTGTATTTTTACCAGATGATCCACAAGAATTACTAAATAGATTAAATATTTTAATATCGGCAATAAAAGAAGGACATAATTCTAGTTTCAATGAAATTCATGCTATATTGAAAAGACTGCTAGAAAAAAAGATTCTAAATGAAGAGGATTATAAAAGTATAACGAACCGAATGTTCTAGGGCTTCGCCCGTAGCTGAAATATGTTGTTGTTTTTAATTGTTTTTTTTATAAAAGACATTTATTCAAAATTTTAACTAAAAAATGTGTTCAACAGATTTAGACAAAATTAATAATCATTTAGAAAATTTGACAGAGATTTTGGGTTCATCAAAATTTAGTACGACGTTAAAAATTATAACAACTACTTCATCACACACTTGTAATTTAGAACCCATTCTTCATTTAGAACAGAATAAAAATTATCAAATTGCATTGACTAGTTTCTCTACATTTAACACTATTCAAAACGTTATCAAAGATGTGAATGATCAATTTAGATATTCTACTGATAAAGGCAAAACATGGAAAATACAAACTTTTCTTCCTGGTTCTTACGAAGTTGAATCAATATCAAATGGAATTAAGAGAAATTTAGGTGTACCATTTAAAGATAAGAAACAATTACATTTTGCAGTTGAACCGGCAGTTAATAAATTTTCTCTTACTTTAGACGAAAATCATCAAGTTGATTTTAATCATGATAGATCATTGTCAAAGCTATTAGGATTTAATAAACAAACCTATAGTCAAGGTTATCATTTAGGTGAGAAGATTCCAAAAATAACTGAAATAAATTCAATTGTTGTACATTGTGACATTATTGAAGGAGGATATATATAAATGGTAAATTGTCAAATTTAATATTCAGTTTTCCAGCTTTTACTGTACCCATTGGTTATAGATTAAATGTAATTCCACAAACATTAATATATTTCCCTATTACAAGAAAAACTATTAACAACATTAACATGAGAATCACTGATGAAAAAGGACAAGAAATAAATTTTGGAGGTGAAGAGATTATGATAGATCTTTTGGTTCGGGAGGTATAAACTCCCACGCAAAGCTAGAGAACTTTTAATTTTCTTCTTCTTCTTTTAAAATAAAAATAATTTTTTTTGTTAAAAAATGAGTGAAGTACTACCATTAAATAAAAAAAACTTAAATTTAATCATCATCGAAATTTATCTAATAAAGTTTTGACAGTTATTTGCGGAAGATCAGGTTGTGGTAAAACGTATCTATTGTTTAAAATTTTAACGACACCAAATTTTTTGGATTACAACAATCTTATAATTTATACAACAACAGCAGAACAACCCGTCTATCAATTTTTAAAATATGGATTTGAAAATAATCTTAAAAAACAGCAATTGCTTCATTATTCAAAGAATATGAAAAATCTGAAGATGAAGAAGAAATAAGTTTGTGGTGTGAAGAAGCAGCAAAAAATAATCAGTTAGTTGAAACCAATAAAAATAAGCATATAAAGATACAATTAATAGATGATAGTGGTAATATGCAAGATCCTAGTAAACTAGATAAAACAATGAAACATTGTGTAATTTTTGATGATTGTGTTAATGATAGAAATCAGTCAGTTCAGAGAAATTATTTCACAAGAGGCAGACATAATAACTGTAGTGTTTTTTATTTAACACAAAGTATGTATTCATTAGACGGAAGTGTTATTAGAAAGAATGCAAATATATTTATACTATTTGAAATAAATGCAAGAAACTTAAGTGATTTGTTAAGAGATTTATGCGTAAGAAATAAAGATGAATTTAAACAATCGTGTAACAATGCTTGGTCAAAAGATTATGGCTTCATTACAATTAATATTGATAAAAAAATTCATGATAGAGTTATCGAACAATTGTTCTCTGACTAGGCTTCGCCTCGAGGGGCTTCGCCCCGACTGAAAGTCGATAGAACATTTGTTTGCCGAGTGATAAAAATATACAAATATAGTGATATAATATTTTATTTTTTTATTTTATATATATATATATCAAATTTGTCTATCTTAGAAATTAGAAAATTAAAAAGGTGAAGTAGTTATTCCATCAGGTAAAATTTTTCTTTTATCATCAAATGGATCTAATGCTAATTTATGTTCTTCTTTTAAATACATTTTATGTTTCTTTGAATTAAGTCTATAATTACATGCTGTTTTTATTTCATTATTAAATAATACATTTTTATAATCTTGAAATGTTATTTGATTAGCCACTGATGCCTTTGAAATTCCTTTTAATGTTTTATGTGTTTTAATATTATTAGTTGTATCATAACAGTAACATTTAGATTTTAAAAATATAGCTTCTGTTATGAAATCTTCATTTCCTTCTAATTCATCTTTTACTTTACATAAATCAGAAGGATGAATGATATCTTTTATTTTATCTATTTCTTCATCAAGTGTAGAATTATACGGTATTATTAATTCTAAGAAAACTGAATCGGTATCTGTAAAGTGTAATTTATAGTTTTTGCCATAAGCAGGTGCTAAATAATCATATATAGATCTATACATAAATAGTTTAGCTAATTCTAATATAGTGAAACCAATAAAATTAAACTTATCATGTTTTACGCTAATTCGACGTAAATGTACAGCACATAGTTCATCACTAAATCTAGTACTTCTTTTATATGTAGGTTTCCTTGTTAAATTTTGAAACCTATCTTTATCATAAACTATTTCAATATTTTGTCTATTACGCACATTTTCTAAAGTCTTACCATAAAATGCATTATTCATTAATTTGAAGAACACGTTTCCAAAATCATCTTTATTTCTTTCAGCTATTTTACGTTTTTCAATATTGAACTCTATATAATCTTTTAACCATTTAGATTTTTGATAAAATAGTTTTCGATGTATTTTGGTGAGAATCATTCCATGTTCTAAATACCAATCTAGCATTCTTCCTTCAACAAAATACTTTCCTTTATTACTTTGTGTTAACATAAGTTTTTTTGTTGGTCTGTATTTCTTAGGAATCATAGATTTTTGATAATCTGAAAAATCTTCTATATTGGGAATTTTGTTTTCGGGAAGGAAAGGAAAATATTTTGTTTTATCTTTTATTTCATCAGGATATACTAAATCAACTTCATATATATAACCATGATTATAATTTACATCATATGTTTTTTGATAATCAAGAATATTACACCATTCCATCTCACCTGTTGGTAATTCTTGTATCATGCAAGAAGAATATAAGCTATTAAAATCATAATATAACAAATAGTTTTCTCTCATGAATTCATCAATTGCATTTTCACGTTCTACTCCTTCTCGTTTCGTTCGAAAAATTTCTAATATTTTTTCTTTTTCTTCTGGAGATAAAGGTTTCATTATTCCATATTCTTGTGGATTTACTTTCTTATTATAACATTTAACATATTTATTACCTAAAACTGATGAAACACCACCTCTAATTCCAGATTCAAAAAATAATAATTTATCATATGTATTTTCTTTATAATGTTTAAGTTTATCATGTGTATGTTTTAATCCTGCTAACCATGTTAAACATGGTGTAGAATAACAATAACATGGATCTATTCCGTAATATTCTATACACATATCACGAAAGTTTTCAAAAAGATCAGCAAGGATTAATACATCTATCTGAAGATATTTCATTGTATAATCATACATTGTTTTACAATTTAACTCTCTCCAATTTTTTTCAGCTTCTGCATAGTCTTCTTCAGATAATTGTGATTGTTTTAATGTTGATGTAAATTTATTTATTGGAGGAAGTTGTTTTTCTTCCATAATTTTATTCACAGAATTAAAATCAGTCTTCGACTGTGAACCACAGGTTTTATCTCCAGTTATGTACTCATACGGAAATATTCCTTTCAAAGGTTTTAAATTATATTTATTTAATATTTTACATTGTTCAGGTTTTAATGTTTTACCCATGTCTTCTAATGAATAAGGAGTGAAGAATCTAAATGCATCTAAAATTCTAATACAACCTAATTGCATTGAAAAATATTCTTCTTCTGTTTTACATAGTACATTTATTTGTTGTTGTTGTAATTTTTTAGATGAAAGTAAATCTTTCATTACTAGATGGAAATCATATTTAGAACCATTGTAGAAATATAGAGGAACAAAGTTATATTTAAATTTATTAGCATTAAGATTACAAGAATTATGTGCTGCACCTCTATATAATCCATTTAGATGATCATGATCTTTTACTTTGACGGCAGAGCCGTCGCTTCGCTTGTCAAGATATCTACCTCTGCCATTTTTATAATTTTTTGTAAATTCTTTTCCACAGTAATAACATTTTTTTTCATTAATAAAATTTAATTTTTCTTTTTCTGTTAATGGCATCATTGGTATATTTGTTTCAAGCAATTGTGAAAAACGTCCTTGTAATTCTTCTACTTTCTTTGTAAACATTTCTGAACTATCTTCACCATAGTATTGATAATATTCTGATTTAAATAATTCAGGATAATTTGAATGAATGTACATTCCCCAACATAATGGTTTTTGTTCAAATAAATATTTTTCTTTACTTTGTTCAGATGCACTTTTTTCATATTTATAATTATCAGAATCGGGCGAAGCCCTGGAAGACATCTCCGATGTCCCGTGCTTTTGTGTCATATTAACATTATATGTTTCAAAATCACAATAAATAGTAAAGGGTACTTTATTTTTCAAATAATGTCTATTATATATTAAATAATCATCTTTAGGAAAAGTATTTTCAACTGCTTCATTTTGTTGACAATTCTCCAAATGTCTATTCATTTCTTCTTTAGTTCTAAAGCTCGTCATACATTGGAGACAGGGAAAATTAGCATTATCTGATGTTTTGGTAAATATAGAAACATCTTTACACAATATAAAATGACCCTGATAATATAATATATTCGCTTGTGCTGGTTGTTTTGTCTGTTCTAGTTTTTCAAATTTATCTTGATATATTTCATGTGTTTCATCAATTTCTTTTGTAAGATTAAATGTATTTCGATGAAAATTTTGACTTAATATTTGTAGCTGTTGTTCATATTCTTTATTATATTGTTCTTTATATTGCTGTTGACATTTTTTTAAACATTCATTTAATTCTTTATTTTCTTCATTATTTTCTTCATTTAATTTTTGAATCGTTTCTATCTTATTTTGATATTTATGGCCATATTCTTGTACTAATATTTTTGTTTGTTGTTGATAATCTGTTTTACATTTTTGTAAACTTTTATTTAAATTTTCTAATTTTTGTTGATATTCTAATGATAAAGATAAATAATCGGAATCATAATCATAATTATAATTACGTCCTTTATAATTATTATGATTAATCATTATTGGTGATAATGTTTTAACAATTTCAAATTTTTCAGTACATATTATTTTTCCTTGGTAAAAAATATTATGATGCATGTAATTTCCTCTTTTATTGTATACTATTTCTGATTGACATAAATTTTTATTATTCAAATAAAATTTTTTTGAATCTGAGTAAAGTGGAGTAATTTTACCAATAGAAACATAATTCACATTTAATTCAAAAACATTTACTTCTATTAAATTTTTATTCTTTTTATGAAACTTTTTTAACCTATTATAATCATATGGAAATTCATGTAAGCCATCAGAAAGATCAAATTCATTTATGTATTCTTCTTTATTGTAATGACTTAGTCTTTCTTTATGATATTCTATAATATGCTATAATGTGCTATAATACTCCACAGAAAAAAATAATCATCTTCATTTTTTATGTTAATTATTTGTGGTGAACTGAAAGGTAAAGGAACATAAACACCACCAGTATTATTTTTATATTTATCAATTACTATTTTCTTAGATAGTATTTTAACAAATCTCCAACCAGATTCACGTAACTGGGCTTCAATTATACAATTTTCTAATTTAAGTATCATTTGTTCAAATATGGGTTGTATATCATTTACATTATGAATTTCTTGCGAATTTGTAAAATGTCCTTGTATTATTTCTTCAGGAATTCCATCAGGTCCATTTTTTGTATAAAGTACTTCTACATTCATAGAACATTTGAAAGATTTCTTAAATATCTTATAAAAGTTGGTTAGAATATCAGAAAAAGTTTCATCGGTTTCATTATGTTCAACGGGCGAAGCCCTGGAAGACATCTCCGATGTACCGTGTACCGATTCATTAAATAAATATTTTACATCTGTTACCGTATCATCAAATTCATCAGTATCGCTAAATAAATATCTTCCATCTGGTACGGGCGAAGCCCTAGAACCTTCGGTTTGTATGGACTCATCTTCACTATTAAAAACTTTTTTATATTCCGAATGTGAATAATCATCAAACATTTTTTTAACTTTTATATCAGTAGGTAATGTTTCTAGATAGTTTTTATAACTATTTAATTTTAATATATTTCCTTCATCAACTCGATCTACATTTTGTAAATGCAATTTACTATTTAAATGAGATTGATAACTTCTTTTTGTTTGCAACTTTTTTTTACATAAGTTACAATAAAACTTGGAATTTTCCATTTTTTTATTTTTTAAAGAAAAAATTGTGTTTTAATTTTAGATATAAACATTCTAATATCAAGGACTTGAGAGTTAATATATATCATTATATATTTCACGTTCTTTAGTTATTTTATTTGCTTTATCATATAATGTTTTATAATATTGAGTTTTATCATATTAAGTTTTATCATATAACGTTTTATCATATTAAGTTTTATCATATAACGTTTTATCATATTAAGTTTTATCATATAACGTTTTATCAAAAGATAATTTAAATTTATTTTCACTAACTATTGATTCTTCATCATCATAAATTGATTCTTCATCATCATCATAAATTACACTTTTTGGTATAGGATGCCATTCCCTGATAGGATACCATTCTCTTATTGGAATATCTAACTCTAAATTACATCTTTTATCTGATAATAATATAATAGAGAAAAATATTGGTCTTTGATCTCTTTTGGAAAATTTAATAACACCACCATAATCTGATTCATTTTTAGTTCTTATTAAAGATGATAAAATTTTAAATTGATTAGATGTAAATCCTAATTTAAATTTTGTAGACCCGACACATAGTTGTTTTATAGTATCTTCAACTATTCCATCATTATTATTTTCAATTGTCAGAAAATGAAATTTAGATAAATTTTGATTATATGTAGTATTAATATCATGTACATCAGTATGAGATATAAATTTTTCTTCACTTAAATTTTTATAATTACTAATATTTTTATAATCTTTTTTACCATTTACACCTTTTTCAGATGTTTCACAATCATCATTTATATTATCATCATCCATATTATTATCATTATTATTATTATAAGATTCTTTAAGATTGGGCAAAGCCCTAGAACCTTCGGTTCGTTTATTATTATAAGATTCTTTAAAATTTTTATGATTATGATTATGGTCATTGTTAATAGTATAAGGTGTAGTCCACGTATAAGGTGTTGTCCACATATAAAGTTTCTCTTGTTGAGCAAAACCATTTACATAAGATTTTAACAAATTAATATTTAAATTTGAATATAATCCTATATAAGTATCATCATCATATCTTTGGGGCATTTCTAATGTTTCTTGTTTATAAATTGTATCTCTGTAATAAACTTGACATAATAATTCTTCATTATGTTTTTTACTTTCTATATGAATATTATATTGGTTTTGTTCATCAACAAATCATCTAATTTTTTCCTTGGAAAACGATTTTAATTTTTTAACTAATTCTTTAATATTGATATAATTGATAATTTTAGTTTCTATCCAATCAGTATTACTAATCGGCAAAACTGCCCTAATAAATCCGTAAACATTATTATGTCCTATTATAACCATATTTTCTTTATTTAATTCTACATATGCAACATCATTATATTTACTTACAATCTCCATAAATTTAATAAATGGATCTCCTTGAAAAATACAATAATTAGTTTCAATAGCAGGTAAACCTTTAGTCTGTTCTCTAAATATTTCTGCTTGTAATTCGAATAAAAGATTTACATCTATACATGGATTATTATTATTATCAAAACATTTATTATCAAATCCCGTTGATCTCGTCGAACAAGAAGAAGAGGATGAAGCGGGCGAATATAATTTTTTTAAATTTGGATTTTCCATTTTTTATTTTTATTAGAAAAAATTTTATTTTTTTATTTTTATTAGAAAAAATTTTATTTTTATTAGAAAAATTTTATTTTTTTATTGTTAAAAAATGATGTTACTAAATGTTGGTGGAGGTGCATATATCCCGAATAATCGTGAATTAGAAATAGAGATAGAAAATTATATCATGAAAACTGGAGACGTTTTATCTGGTCCATTGCATCTTTCTATTCTTCCGCAACAAAATACAGAGTTAACAAATAAACAATATGTTGATACACAAATCAATGACTTAAAAGAAAAATATATAAACGATGTTTTGGTTCCACTGATGAATGAATTAAAGTTGCTTAAACTTAATGACAAATCATTAAACGAAATATTATTAAAACTTGATAAAAAGGATAGAGAGCTAGAAGCAGATATAGCAAAACTTTTTAAAAAGATTTCTGAACAATCAAAAATTTTAATATTACTTTCTTTAAATTTAAAATCTGCAGTCATTAAAAATAAACATCAGATAAAAATGTTAAAAGAACAATTAGAAGATGAAATAGAAAAACTACCCGAAAGAATTTAAAAAAAATTAAAGCAGTTACAAGCTACATTCCAAAAAAGTGTTGATGAATTAAGTTCTAAAATTACTCAACAAATGAAAAAGATGAATAGAATAATAAATGAAGTAAACTCACTTAATGAAAAAGTTGATAAAATGAAAACTCTTAAAATCAATTTAGAAAATGAATTAAAGAAAAATTTACAAGAAAACTCTAAAGAAAATAAAGAACAGTTAGATTCTGTTAAAAGACAATTAGATGTTCTTAAAATTAAGTTAAATGCTCTTAAAACGGCGTTGAAGATGAATCAGGAGAAAATGCAAGTTAATAGAAAAGAAATTAAAGTACATCACACGCTACTTGACGCAATAGATAAAGTGCAACAGACAATTAATAAAGTTATCTCGAAGTTGTTGTCCATTCACAAACGTAAATCTTGATAGAACCTTGTTCAGAGGCTTTAGCCGATCGGACCAAAGGTCCTGAGGTTATTACCTTATCATAAACGTAAATATTAGCGCAAATATTAACGTAAATATTTTTTCCCAAAATTCAAATTTAATCCTAAAAAATGCCTATAATTTATAAACACAATCTTAAACATTTTGCTTCAAATCAAAAAATTGCTCATGAACCATCTATGAAATCTGTTTACCATTATGACAGTATAGAAACAATCGGAACACAAAAGTTCGTAGGCACCGCAGGTGCCGTTCAAAAAGAAGGGGCTGGTATCTTTTCTGGTATTGGAAGTATCGTTAACTTAATTAAAAATAATAAAGATTTGATTACATCTGCTGCTAAAGGAGCAGCTGCTATAGGTAGTACAGCTAGTGCAATATCAAATGCTGTTAAATCTCAAAACGAATTAAAACAACTAGAAGCTATTCGTAAACTTAGGAATGATTCTGAAGAACTAAAAAATTTAAAAAAACTTTCAGAGGAAACAAAAAACAAAATTGCTAACATAGCTGTGGGGGAAACCTTGAGGAGCGGAGCTCCGTCTGATAGTAAACATAAGAAGAAATCAGGCGTAGCCATAAAACGTTCAATTGAAGAAATAAGAGGTAATGGTGTTAACAGCAACCTTCGGTCTAACCAGCAAAGCTGTAGCGGAGCTGGTCTAGCAAAATTCTAAAATTATATTTTAGTATAATTTTTTTAGTAAATTATTTTTAGTAAAATTTTTCTGTGTATGAGAAAAACAAAAAGTCAAATTATTTTTTATAAAAATGTCTTCGCTTATCGAAAATATATTTAGATTAGACGATCCTCCGTTCGTCAGTTACAATCAAAAAAAGAATGACTATATAAGAATTGCTATGAATCCCGGATCTTCCAGTAGAGTAAATACTGGAGGTGATTTAATTTTTGAAGTTGATAATCAACAGAGTTATATATATCTACCCGATTCCTTTTTGCAGTGTGAATATTCTTTATATAGTGATGCTAATTTTACAACACCATTACCAGATACCGATAATATTGCATTAGAGAATAATTTCTTTCCAAGATTATTTACACAAATGCGTTTAGATGTTGCAACTCAAAATATAGAAACAATAAGTGATTCTCCAGGTGTAATTGATACAATGCTTAGATTTGTAACAATTGGTGAAAATAATAAAAAGTATGAAATCGAAGGTTGGTTTCCTGATACTAATGATGGTATAATTATAGATGATTTAACTCACGCTGGAACAGATGCAGCAGGAATTGCGAAAGATGTAGAAAATATTGCAAATCATTTGAATAAAAGAAACAATAGTATATATAAAGAAAGACGTGAATTTAACAAGAAAAGTAAACAGACAGTTAATTGGTCATTGTCTCCATTATTCGGATATTTAGATTATGACAAAATATCATATCAATTAAAATTTTAATTAATAATTCATCGTACAGCAAATAAGGAATTAATCTTTTTTGGTAAGACTGGAAAAAAGCATATTTAAAAATTGATAGACTTGAATGGTGGATTAAGCATATTACTCCTAGTTTAGAGATTGAAACAGCTATTGCAAAAAGATTAAATACTAACAAACTAATTCCAGTAAATTTTCTAAAGCGAACTGCTAGTTCAGTAACTTTTTCCGAACAAAGACTTAACTGGTATTTTACTAGAACTTCGAATACACCAAGATATTTATTACTAACTTTTCAAAGAAATAATTCTCCAAGTTTTGATCAGAACAATAATCTCTTCCATATTAATACAATTCGAAGTTTACAAGTTTCATTAAATCAAACCCGATATCCAATTGATCCATTAAGATTCGATGATACCAATAATCAATTTATGGAAGGATATGATTCTTATCGAAATCTTTGTATAGAATTTGGAGTTGAACCACAATTAACTCCTGGAGATTGGAGACATTTATATCCTGTTTTCTGTTTCGATTTAAGTGCACAATCTGAAGATATTATCAAGACTGGTTGTGATGTAACAATTAATATTGAAAAAAAAGATTCCACAACTTCATTGATGGCTTATGGTTTATTGCTAGAAGATGTAAAATATTCTATTGAAATTCTTAATGGAAAGATGGCTAGGATTAATTAATAATTTTTCTCATAACTAGAATAGATTAAAAATTCTTAACTTAAAATTTTTGGTAACTTAAAATTTTTTCATAACTAGAATAGATTAAAATTTTTTGGTAACTTAAAATTTTTTCATAACTAGAATAGATTAAAATTTTTGATAACTTAAAATTTTTCATAACTAGAATAGATCAAATTTTTCATAACTTAAAATATTTTTATTAAAAATGTCGCAAGCGAAAAGTAATAATAATAAAACTGTTGAATTAAAATTACGTAATATTGTTGACAAAAATACCCCTAAAACTATTACGATTAACAAAAAAAGTATTACATAAGTAAACCAATGATAGAGAATATTCAATTACAAGAAGAAAAGAATGGCGGGATTCTCCCATTAATTCCTCTAATAATAGGTGGCATAGCAGCAGCAGGAAGTGTTGCAGGTAGGACAGCTGGTATTGTCCAAGCAGTAAATAAAAATAAATCAGAGAAGGCAGCATTAGAAGAATAAAAACGACATAATAGAGAGTTAGAGAGAGTTGCTAGGGGTGAAGGAATAGTAGATAATTTTATTAGTAAATTAAAATTAGTTGATGAAGGAAAACGAGTTCTTAAAAATATTCTCCACAATGTTGATGATTAAATTGAAATTAAAGAAACTAAAGATGGTTCTGGAATATATCTAAGTCCTAGTATGATTCGGTAATAACCTCAGGACGTTTGGTCCGATCGGCTAAAGCCTCTGAACAAAGTTCTATTAGCTAAAACATTTATTTTATCTTTAAAAATGAATTCTACAAATTCCGAAAATTTAATTAAATTAAAAATTGCTAATTTAGATTTATTAAATTATCTATTAAACAAAAATAAAAACTCAAATTGTAAAATTTATGAAGGTAACGACGACAAACAAAGTTTGGCTACTACCTACGGTGGTGACATACAAAAAACATTAGAAAACTTTCCTGGATTTATTTGGAGTAAATATTCGAAAGAAAAACATCTTCCTGGTCATTCATATACTGGTCCAGGAACTCGATTAGATATAAGACTAGATGAGAATAATAATCCGAAACCAGGTGAAGAACCAATAAATAGAGTAGATGCCGCAGCTTTCAGGCATGATTTAGCTTATCGAAATCATGATCTAAGTTCTCGACATGCAGCTGATAAGAAGATGATTCAAGAATTAGATAGTATTCAAAATCCTACACTTAGAGAAAAAATTGAAAGAATGTTTGTTAAGAAAGCTTTACAAGCTAAAATATTATTCGGCCAGGGTTTAAATGAAACGACAGCAAAGTTGTCTGAGAGCAACTCTCGAACCTACGCGTCTGAAATTCATAAAGAATACAGAAGGCCTAAATATTTATTGAAAGTAAAAGTATTTAATAAAGATGATATTTGGAGTACTGATCTTATTCATATGCCGAATGAAGGAGGGTTTAAGTACGCATTGACCGTTATAGATTTATATACACGATATGCTTGGGTAAAGCCTTTAAAAAATAAAAGTGGTCTATCAGTTAAATATGCGTTTCAAGAAATCTTTAAAGAAAGTAATAGAAAGCCAAGGAAATTGTTTGTTGATAAAGGATCGGAATTTTATAACAGAAATGTTCAGCCACTATTTGAAACTGTTTATTCAACTGAAAATGCAGGGAAGGCCGTAGTGATAGAAAGATTCAATCGGACGTTTTTTTAAATTTTCAAGAAATTTACTGAGCAAGGAAATCAGAA
The DNA here is from genome assembly GCA_907163375.1 of Prostheceraeus crozeri. NCBI lineage: Eukaryota > Metazoa > Platyhelminthes > Polycladida > Euryleptidae > Prostheceraeus > Prostheceraeus crozeri. Next base: position 716,649 of record CAJQUW010003252.1, read on the forward strand.
ATGGTTGAAGATATTACCAGGAATTGTAGAAGAGTACAATAATAAAGTTCATTCTGGTATTGAAGAAACTCCAAAGAATGCTTCTGACGACCCTGATTTGATAAGAAAAAAAATATTCGAGAATAATTCTTCGAATGAGAGTAATCCGAATTTGCAGAAACTTAAGCCGAAATTTAAAATTGGAGATAGAGTTAGAATATTTAAATATAAGAATAAATTTGAAAAAGGCTTCGTCGGATACTGGACTAAAGAAATATTTCAAGTTTGTAAAATAAACCAAACTTATCCGATTACTTACGAAATCAAAGATTTAGATGATGAAAATATCAGAGGCCGATTTTATCAAAATGAATTACAACGAACTGATTTTTAATTATCATTATCATTATTATTGGAACTAACGTTTCGGGAATGAAATTCCCTTGTTAGGCGTAGCCATAGAACCTACGGTTCGTTCAATTCTAACATAATATCAAGAAATGGTACTCCTTTTTGTAATTTAAATAAAACATAAAGACATAATTGACCACAGTAAGTAGTTGCCGGTTTTTGAATTTGAAATGTATTATAAATTCCATTGCCAAGTAATTTTTTGACTTCGTTTGTTGGAGGTAAGCCATAAGAGTCGAACCAATAGTTCTCAGCCTCCGGGCGGTCAAAATAGTAATTATCTCCATTTTTATTAAAGATACCTGCAGACCAATGTATTCCTTTTTGGTCTGACGTATGAAGATTTGTTATGAAATTTATAGTTATTGATGGAACTTTGTTCCGGGAACTGAAGGTTCCTGTTGGCTTATTTTTTAGGAATTGTAATTCGTCTCTCATTAGAACATGAAAATTCTTTATTCCTAATTCATTTGCGATTTTCTTTAGGTCAAAATTCGTTGTTGTTTGTGTTCCATATAATTTCAAAACCTTATTTATGTTGCTCATTTTATAATAAAAAAATTTCTTAAGGGACCCCTAGAAGACAGAAGGGAGGGGTATTGATTTAAAACTGTTCCATAATGATGTCTTTCCTTACTACTTATTCGATTTTGAAATGATTTAATTTAATCTAAATTAAAACGTTACATTGTTACATTTTATTAGTAGAGTTAGTGTTTCGTACATCTTTTAACAATAGTAATTCATCCCTCATCAATATGTGAAAATTCTTCATTCCCAATTGATTTGCGATCTTATTTAAATCGAAATTTGACGTGGTTTTGTTTGCCGTATATTTTTAGAAAGTCTCTAATGTTACTCATTTTAAATGGAATAAAATCTATTTCAGAAATTTCTCAAAAGAATTGCCGTGTAGCAGCTGCTAAAATTGTTTCAGCTGATAGGGGTGAAGGAAATCACAGACAATAGCTCATGATACGGGTTGTGAAATATCATTCACACTATGAGAACAAAAGAACAAATACAATCTAAACACAATAGACATATGAGAGAGAAAAGAAATGAATGAGCATTTCTCTTCATTTTGGTTTCCATAACAATCATTCATGCGACATTATTTTGAATGGAAAAATACACCAATTGTCGGACCATATCGGCACTTTTATCGGCGCCATATCGACACATTTTCCGGCTCCCAGAACAATTTTGGTGTAAATTTCCATTAGCGTTCAAGGTCATTCTATTAAAAGCATACGGGAATTATTCTCATTGAAGACAAGCAATTGTTTTAAAGAATTCATGTCATTGTGAATACAATATTCCTGTAACAGACAGGATCGAGAGAGAGAGAGAAAGAAAGAAAGAAGTCACGCTGCTCCGTAAAAGTTTAATTGAGATAACGAACGATATATTCTTGCGGTTTCTTCCACTTTTGTTTCATCCACTTTTGTTTCTTCCATTTTTAAAGAAACATCTTTAGTCACATGATATATTTTAAAAACCTGAAAGATGGATAAAATTCATGAATTTGAAATTCTCAACTTTTGTGATTTTCGGTGTCCTGGAACGGTCATGATTTTCAAGGTAAAAATTGTAATTCTCAAATTTGAGATTTTGAAAAATTTGAAAATTGGGTATTTTTAAAAACGCCCAAATTTATGAATTTAGGTCTTCATAACCTGAAAAAGGGTTCAAATTCATAAATTTGGGCGTTTTTAAAAATACTATTTTTTCAAAAAATGATACTTTTTAAATGGACTAAATTTATGAATTTAGGTCTTAAAAACCTGAAAAAGGGTCTAAATTCATGAATTTATGTCGTTTTTAAAGATACTATTTTTTGAATTTTATGGTGTCCTGGAACGGTCTTTTGCCCATTACTTCAGTTCTCAGACATATCTCTGCGCCGTGGACGGGATGGTTCAACATTACAGCATTACTTAAAGCCTCTTTTGCCTCATTAAATGCTTTGCTTTGATCTTCTTTCCAAATGAACTTTTTTCGGATGCCGATTGATGAATAAATTGGTGTCATTATTCTTGCGGCATTAGGAATGAATTTGTGGCAATAGTTAATTAAACCAGCAAAACACTGCGCTTCTTTCATTACTTCTGGTTCTGAAAAGTCAAGTATTGCTTTCACTTTAGTAGTGAAAACTGTGCCCTACTTGCTACGGATAGGTACATGGATAGGTACATGTAAAATTTAGTGTTATCAATAGGAACATGGATAGGTACATGGATAGGTACATGTATAATTTAGTTATCGATAGGTACATGGATAGGTACATGGATAGGTACATGTATAATTTAGTTATCGATAGGCACATGGATAGGTACATGTATAATTCAGTGTTATGAATAGGAACTTGTATGAGATCTGTTTTACTGGATAGGTACATGTGTTTGGTACACTCAGTTGAGTACACTGTGTTTGGGAACGTCTATGATCGAACTTGTGTGGCTTGGTTCTGAGCACTTGGGTACGTACCGATAGACGTCCGTTGTTTGATTTTGAATGGGTTTTCTCAATTGCGACTATTGTGACTATTGCAACCATTGTAATCAAGATGACACATTGATTTTCCTTTTACGTAGACAAACTATGCTATAAATATGAGTTAGTTTTTTGATGACATACATAATGATGACTAGTATCCCAACGTCGTGGGTTGTCGCAAGAGACCTTGGATATTCGTTCAAAGCCATAGAAACTGTAACAAATCTCAGTGAAAATATCAACGCTGGTGATTTAGTTGATCGACTAATGGATCTAGATGAGCATGCCATGAATCACAATTTGGATCGTAGGTGGATAGAGGATTTCTCCATGCTACACTGCAATGATAGTGAAATTAGGAGGATCAAATTGGAACGATATGGAAAGAAGGAGACATCTGACAGTGTTTTAATAAAAAGTTCTCCCAATAAAAGTGACTTCAGAAGGAAATTAGAACAAGAGACATTTAAATTATTATGTGAACGGAACTGCGTTAAATGTTTTAAACAGGAACGATCCCTTCTCTTTTTACCATGTTCTCATAGCGTTATGTGTTCTACATGTTATGTACCCCTTGAAACTTCATCTTGTCCCCTTTGTGATGAAGAAATATCTTCAACAGTCACTGTATATCGTGCATGATGAGTCATCATGCAGGTCTGTGATTGGTCACTATTGTGTCTTTGTGTGACTTTTCTATATAAGGAGGACATTGTACCGTTCTATTTCAAGCATAATTTGAGGCTAATACAATGTCAATCAGCATGTCGTTCACTACCAACATTCCCATTTCAATAATTTACCGAAGTCAACTCTTCACTGGCAATATATTTTATTCTGCCGTGAATATAACTGGCTATAAAGCGGATTTGGTGGATCTGATGGAGGAAATAGTGAAGTATTTCCGCTGCGGAGAGGACGTTGTGGTGCAGAGAATGCTAATGAGAGTCGTGAACAACGCTCTTACACGAGTTGCAAGATTTTGGCTCAATGAAGTATTTCGCCCACTAGCTCAAACGGAGATTGTACCGGAATACTCTCGCTGTTGGTGCACCAGTATCCAACGGAAACTCAACACATGTCTCCATGACATTATCACCTCCAGCTACTATGACGAGAAGGGTGACAAATGCAAACTGGACTTGTTCAGTGGACCGCCATCAGTAAGCATCAATGTGGCTGCTCAAGGACATTCTGAGGTAATCAGTTTGCGGGCATACTATGCCAATATTTTAAAGACTTTCCATTCAAAGCCCTGCTGTATGTGCTGTCCAATTTCAAAACATCTAATGAAAGACATTGAGCAGCTCATAACTGCTACAAATCAGACTCTAGCCGATGTGAGTGTATATCAGTTGCCCTCTACAACTTGTTAAGTGTTTTATGTAATTTTATAAGTATCAGCAACAAACTCTGTGTGAATGCTTGTAAACTTTTGTATATAATGTTGTAAGTACTAAGCAAAAATTGTAATTGTATTATCTATTTCCATATTAGAATAAAAATGTCTGTAAAACGGAAGGCATCTTCTCGTCAATCGAAACGGTCCTTCAAACCTTCAAGTCAGTTTAAAAAGGCGTTGCGAAAGTTAAACAGGATACATGATAATAAGAAGAAGTGTAAATTGATTCAAAATTCAAGTGATGATTTCATTCGTGATTTAGCTTTTGCAATACATAAATGTCTACCTATTTACAAGCCTCTGTTGAATGCTGGCTCTTTGAATAGCATAAAAAAGTTTTCAAATCCAAGGAGTAGTGATAAGAAAAGGCGAAACTTAATTCAGCGCGGTGGTGGTGGGTTTCTAAGTATGTTAAATGATATTGGAAACAGTATTAATGGTGTAATCAATAGTCCGCTTGGAAGGATTGCAGCAACTGCTGCAATGTTAATATAAGGTTAGCGAATCATAAAGTGACACGTCATCACTTTGATTGATGAGTCATGTATAGGTGTATATAAGGAAGACGCTTTAATGATATTTTACCACTTTCAAGTGACAATTCATTTGCGCTGGTTGAAAGCTCCGAATTAGTACTTCTTGAAACATGACTCAGAAAATGTATACAATCAGAGAGGAAGGTGACGCTATTGAGCAAGATCTCTTGAAGCTTCGTCCGACACGAAAGGTGCAAGGGATTGGAAATACGTTCTACTTTCAAACCTTGAATTATGGTGATGATGGCTTTTATCTTCAAGTTCCATTCTTCCACAGTAATGGTATGTCTACATCAGGGTATAGCAATATGAGACAAATGCGAGTGACTTTTCCAAAATGGCAACAGGTGATTCTTAAAACTATTGACTCTTTCGCGAAAGAATGTGTTGAGCTGCCTGAAAGTGCTCCCACTCATTGGAGAAAGGCATTAGAGGAAGGAGTTGGTTATAAGGAATTGCCGGAATTCGATACACTGTTTTTAAAACTATCTGATCATTTTCAAGCATTCGATCTCTTTACAAACGCGATGGAATGTGAGGATCTCAAACGGGGCCGCTATATGGGCTTAGTTCACGTTACCGGACTTTATATTGGCTCACATGGTTCGACTGGTAAAGTCGCATCTTTACAAATGAAGGTTCTTCAACTAGTCTATCAACCACTACCAATTGATAAATGTTTAATTAACATTGATAAGACTGCTTCAAGTGATGGGAAGGAAGAGAGCAAAAAGCGAGGTCGGAAATCTAAAGATGGGAATCCTAAATTGAAGTTGAAGCGCCAAGATGCTGACTTGAAAACTTTCTATAATCCTAATTGTGATGAGGAAACACAAATGTTTTAATTTGTAAATGTTTTAATTTGTAAATGTAACTTGAAAGTTTCTATTCTGAATGTAAATAAACTTGATCTGGAACATGTGTCTGTTTTGTTGTTCTAAGCAAAATTAGCGGGATGATGAGTTTAATGTTAATGGAATTATAAGATGACAGATTTTCGTCTATTCACTGATCGCACAATGTGTGTCGCTGGACCAAGTCAGTCCGGTAAAACTACATTTGTAACTGAATTGCTACAATATAGAAATGAAATGTTTAACAAGGAAATTAAGAGAGTCAAATGGTATTATGGAATATTTCAACCACAACTACATTCTGCACTTCGCCAGAAAGGTTATGAGGTGAAGCAAGGGTTGCCATCAACTGAGGATATCAAAGCAGGTGACTTACTAGTATTAGATGATCTATTACGAGAAAGCAAATCTTCAAAGGATGTAACTGAAATGTTCATTCAAACTGCACATCATAGGGAAGCTTTTATTATCTACATCACCCAAAACATCTTCGATGGAGGGAAAGAGCAAAGAACTAGAAGTTTGAATACACATTATTTGGCAATATTTAAAAATCCAAGAGATAGCAGTCAGATACATCATCTCAGTAGACAGATATTACCTCAACAACCTAAAGTACTTTCAAAAATATATGAAGATGTAACAAAAAAACCACATGGTTATCTATTTATTGATCTAACCCAGGAATGTCCGGAACGACTTCGATTTCGAACAAATATCATACCTAATTCCGCTGAACCAATGACAGTTTTCTCAGTTCACAGTTAGTTTTAAGCAATGTACTTTGTTGCCTTATTATTTTCAAACATGTCGTATTCAAAGATGGTAGTCATTCCTCAAGAGGAGTATGTACAATTGACTACATTACAAAGTGCACAGGAAGTCAAAAATATAGATCAACCTATTACGAATCAACTTAAGGAACTAACACAAAAGGATATGGAAATTCAGAAGATTAAGGATCCCTATCGACGAATGCAGTTAGCAGCTGAAAACATTGACGAGAGGCGACAGATTCGTGACAAGTTGCGACGATTTATAACCTTGTCAACACCTCGACCATATCGTTTGCGCGCTGAGCGATTATTTGACTTCATTGATCCACATGTGAAGTTCAATGAGAGAGGGGAGATAATAGATGAAACAACTGGTGATGTTATTAGAAATAGTCACATAGATGACCTTCTACAATATGCTGTCAGAGATGTAAGGCGAAAACTAGGTGCACCACAAGGGTGGTCATATTTTCAGAAAATTTTATCTGATCAAAATGTACCTCACAATATTATTGGAGGACCGACTGTGAATGAATTGGATAAGGGTCACTTACAAGATGGATCAAAGAGTAAAACACCCACGATGGCGGTCAAGCAAGAGCTTGCAGATCCCGATGATCTGCAACCAAAAAGAGCTACTAGGCGCTCAATGCGTGTTGCGAAGGAGTATAGTAAATATTAAGCAAATATGAATTAAGCCATGCCTCTCTCATATCATGTCGTTACAAACATTTTGCTGTTGTTTGAAATCTGCGCTCGAAGGCAAAGGAGAAGAGGGCATAGAGGTTGATATCAATTGTGTTAGCAGTTGCTGTGCGAGTAATACGCGTGCAAATCAGAACAAAGACGATGAGTACAGCAGTGAAACTCAGAAAGATTTATTACGACTTAAATCATCCCGCAAGTTTCAGTCGTCCGGAGGTTCTAGCTCGTGCAGCAGGTGTGGGAATAGAGAAAGTCAAGAAGTGGTTGAGGAGTCAACCGACTTACACTCTTCACAAAAATGCGAGAAAGCGGTTTCCAACAAGAAAATATGTTGTTAACAATATAGATAGTCAATGGCAAGCGGACTTGGCTGACATGCAACAGATCAGATATCGCAGTACAATGATGGCTATAAATACATCTTAACCGTAATAGATATTTTATCTCGCTATGCTTGGGCACGTGCGCTGAAATCTAAACGAGGACCAGAAGTTGAAGCGGCTTTTCAGAGCATTTTCGATGAGGGGCGTGTTCCGCAAAGAATACAGACCGATCAAGGGAAGGAATTCGAAAACTCTCATGTTCGAAGTCTCCTTAAAAGTCATAATGTGGAATTGTTTAGTGTCAAAAGTGCTTATAAAGCTGCCATGGTTGAGAGGTTCAATCGCACACTGAAGACAAAAATATGGCGCTATTTCACTGCAAAAAATACACATGTTTGGGTAGGTGAGCTGCAGAAATTTGTTAAGAATTACAATGAAAGCTACCATCGAATCATTAAGATGAAACCAGTTGATGTTACCCCAGATAATGCGATGGATGTATGGCTTCGATTGTATGATAAGAAAGCGAAAAACATTTCCAATGAAAAGAAAATTAATGTTGGTGATAGAGTTCGGATTTCAAAGGTCAAGTCTACATTTGAGAAGGGGTATCTACCTAATTGGACTGAAGAAGAGTTTTTTGTGGATGAAGTAAATACAAAATTTAGGCCCACCATGTATAAATTAATAGATTACCATGGCAATCCAATTGAAGGAAAATTTTACTCTTATGAATTGCAAGTAGTAGACAGAAGTGAAGAGGTGTATATGATTGATAAAATAATTAGGAGGAAAAGTCATGGCAATCAAAGGAAATATCTAGTTAAATGGAAAGGATATCCTGATTCATTCAATAGCTGGATAACGCACCAGGATCTACAAAATGTGGAGATGGGAGACACTCGTAACTTTTAAGCTAATATAGCATGTGACTTCTTCCATATATGACTTTAACATGTCTACTAACTTCAATATCATTCTTCCAAGCAATAGCAACCCCAAGATATTCCCAAGTAACAAACCATCTCTATACTCTGTTGAATTCGCTAATCCAATTACTCTGCATGGACCCCATGAAGTTGCTCTAACTGAAATTACTTATTGCAACGATATCAGTTTGCTAAAGAACAACTATTTTGAATTACATAAAGAAGTGCGAGAGAAGGATGATTGCTTTCGCATATTTCAAAATAGTCTACATGGTACATGGGCTTTTCATCATCTAACTTTACATCCTTTTTCAACATCTTTACCATCTGTCCAAAACATGATTAAAATTCAAAAGGCATTTGCAACGTCAACTTTTGATTCTAAGGTTCCCACAATGAGCTTGCAAGATACAGAAAAGGAAATCGGTAGAATGTTTGAACGAATAAATGATCTCTTCAAGCTGACTTTGAATAAATTCTACAAACCAGTCATAAAGGGTTCACAAAATTGATGAAGGAAGGGAAGCATGTTCTTCTTGTATTAAGTAAGGATTTGAGTCATACTTTTGGGTATTCCAGAACAACTTTCTCATCAAGGTATTGGTACAATGGACGTGGGTGGAATTCGGAGAGGAAAGTCACTGATTTTAAATGTAGAATTGTGCCATTGTATGCATTACAAAAAAGGAGCATCCGAGTAAAAAATAAATTTGAGGTCATTAGAAGTGTTGAAGACTTTGCAAGAAAGTTTCAAGGATCAGTGCCAGAAACGTTAATGACTTGTGAATATAAGAAAGAGAAAGTAACTTTATTTACTGTTGAAACGGAGGCAGAATTTATTGTTTTTACTAAAAAGACACCATTGGAAAAGTCTGAGTCCGCTGTTATTGAATTTGGATCTGAAATGATTGGGATGTTTAAGGGCCTTGAAAGCGCACCTTGGTTGACAGAATTAAATGATACATTCAAGGTTCAATTGTCCTCTTCTAAACTCAAAGCATCAACAAATGCTTCATGGGATATCCACGTATACAGCGAAGACATATCGGGTGATGAATTGTCTACTTCCAGTGAACTTGTAAAAAGAGTTAATTTGAACATTGAAAGCTTGAAAACGCCATCTGAATTGTGTACAAAGTTAAATGAGTTTGGTGTAGATTACCTTGATGCAGATGAATATCACTTTTCTTATGACCCACATAAGAAACGCATGATTCTAAAGGTAGGGAAGAACTCTCTTATTAAGCTGGATAGCGTGTTAACGACCACATTGGGATTCTCAAAATCAACTATTTATGAAGGTACATCAATAGGCGATACAGCCCCATCACTAGAGCGTGATATAAGTAACTTATACTCGTACGTCTATTGTAACATTATTGAATATACAAGGGTCGGCGACATTGAGGCCCCACTTCTGCGCACATTTCCTCTCTCATCCGTAAGGAAGCAACTAATCAATCGAGAATTTTTTAACACAATATATCTACCAATCAGCCGAAATTTCATCAATAGAATTGACATATCAATTCATGATGACGCAGGAGAAGTAGTACCGTTCTGTGGTGGTGTTACTGTTTTGACCCTACATATTAGGTCACGAGAATAAGGCTTTACGCTATTGTGACTTCCATAGTTATTCAATAGTCATAATGACAGGCATTTACAGTAGACCATCATATCAGAGCGGTTATCCCGTGTTTGTTGGAGGTAGACGACAAGTTGGAGGAGGCATATTTGGTGCACTAAGACGTATGGTTCTTCCAACACTCAAAAAGTATGGCGTACCAATCATGAAGCGTGTTGGAAGCAGGGCTTTAGATTTTGGTGCAAATGTTGCAGCTGATGCGCTTCAAGGTGAGGATATCGGTGAATCTATGAAAATGCGCGCGCAGCAATCTGCCATAGACGCATTAGATGATTTAACAAAGACGAGACGTACAGTTCGGAAGAAGCGTAGGAAGTCAAGACAAGTTGGATCAGGCCGAGTTACTAAGCAAAGACGCAGGAAAAGTAAAAAGCCGACTAGAGCAGCACGTTCTAAATCTAGACGTCGAGTGAAAACAAGAAAGCGCAAGCGAAATTCCACAGCTACTAGAAACAAGTCAAAACGAAGGAAGACAACATATTTGTAGAGCTAATACGATGCAGAGTATCAATTCGGCTTTGTGTTTCTTCGATTCTCCCCCTCATCAGACAGACATCATCTCCTCAACAATTGTAGACATAGTCCCCACAACAAATATCGATGGTAACCAGCAGCCTATTCAGTTTGATATACCTGCCAATCCTCAAGATTATATTGACTGTCAATCCATTGATTTAGAGTTGTGTATACAAATTAAGAAGACTGATGGTACAAATATCGATTCATCCAAGGATAAAGTGGGATTAGCAAATCTTCCTATTGCCAGTCTGTTCTCAGATGTGTATCTAATATTGAATGACAAACAGATTGAAGGAGGGGATCGAGCATATCCATATGGAGCATATATACATACAATGACTCAATTTCAAAAGCAAGCTAAACAGTCACACTTGCAAGTTTCTGGGTGGTATGATGATCAGCAAGGGAAATTTGATGATGTCTCAAATACAGGGTTGAAAAGACGAATGGATTTAACAGCGGATTCAAAGGAATTATACTTGAAAGGACCCGTCTATCTTGATTTCCTTCGTCAATCTAGATATCTGCTATCACAGGTTAAAATGCAAATAAAATTTATTCGTGCAAATCCTGAGTTCGCGTTAATGGCTTTTGGAGCTACAAACTATCAAGTCAACATAAGTAATGCCGTGCTCAATGTAAGGCGAGTAACAATGAACCCGTCAGTCATCAACGAGCATGCAACAGGATTGAGGAAAAACAATGCAATATATCCAGTTAATCACAGTGTGTTGACAAACTTCACAATTGGTGCGGGATCATCCTCACATGCCTACCCAAATCTTTTTCCCACTGAAATGCCAAAGGCGGTGTATATCACATTTGTGGAAAATGAGGCATTCATTGGTGCTTTTGAAAAGAATCCATTCAATTTCCAACACTTTAATGTTAGCAAACTAGCACTCTATCAGGATGGGAAATTTGTATCTTGCAAAGCATATGAGCCTAATTTCAAAGATGGCAAATTCGCACGTGAATATGGTTCTATTTTCACCACCCTCAACATGTTTAATACAGACGATTCAAATGGAATTACAATGGATATGTACAAGAATGGCTACTTCTTCATTATGTACAACCTCACAGCAGATGCAGATCTAGGTGGTGAAAGCGTAGGAGTTACAAAGCCTGGAAATCTACGACTGGAGGTATCATTTGAGTCACCTTTATAGAAAACAATTACTTGTCTCATTTATGCTATCTATGATAGCAAAGTTGAGATAACAAGAATGAGAGACGTGACTGTCAGCTATCAGAGATGAGTAACTTAAGCAACATAGAAATCTTGAGGAAAATGAGGAAAGCTCATCCCTACTCCAAGACAATATTTCTCAATGTCTTTTCTAGAGATAATTTACCTGATTCAATTCCTTTCTATCCTTGTTCACTTATCATCAATACGGATACCAACAATCTTCCCGGAAAACATTGGATTGCTGTATACATCAATCGTTATAAAGTTGCCGAATATTTTGACTCTCTTAATCAACCTCGTTTACATGGTATCGCATTATGGATGAACAGGTTTTCCTGGACTGTTAGGAAAGTGACATCGTTCCCACTTCAAAGTAATACATCTCTAATGTGCGGTGGCTATGTACTCTATTTTGTCAACGAGAGACCATTGAAAAATAACTGTAAAAGTGCTTTAGAACTATTTTCAAAAAACTGTGATAAAAATGATGTAATTCTTACTAAATATGTTGAAACAGTTTTGAAATAAAGTTTTATGTTGTATCATTAACTTGCTCTCTTTTTCCAAAACAAGGGTTTATAAGGAAAACAAAAACATGCTCATATTTCATTATCTATTCACATATATACAAAAAACATGTTCACATTTCATTATCTATCCACATATATACAAAATCTACAATTTGGTTTTCATGAAACATTTTTTCAAATCACATATGATGGGAGGCACATCACTTATGTCTTTAATGCCGGTTATCACAATCTTTCCATTATGGAACACATGAACATGATATGGATGCCAGTTAGTCAATTGAGCTGCTGGAAATAGCTCCACTTCATAAGTTAGATTATGTGATGATGTAACTTTACGGAAATCATAGTGATAGTGTAATTCACATAACACGGTCATTGTCTTCACTTTCCAATCAGATAATGAATCACCAAGTAAATGTTCCAAAGTTAAGTGTAGATATGAGAGATCACCCTCCATGACCCTTCCAATACATTGGATTGTTCCATTTGGAAAGAATAGGATAGTGAGAGATCTATCCTTCCTCTGAATCCTCCATGTTAACATTGAGGGTCTTCCAAGATGTAAGCTCGTTGTCGGCTTCAATTTGCGTTTTATCAGTAACCATTGTTTTCGGTTGGGTATATTCCTCTCGATCTCTTGTAGATTGAGTTTTGACTTTGCTTTTGTAGTTAACATCCGATTTACAACTTCCAACCGTTTGATGTCCTCCATCTTTAATGAATGACGTTATCTGTGGTAGTATCTCCCTTGTGAAGGTTTCCCATGTGATGTCACTGAAACGAAAAAATCGATATTCAACATCTTCACGTTTTGGTGAACAGACGTATAGTTTGACTGATGAATCACACTTTATCCATACTTTTTCATCGAGAGGAATCTTGATCCGAGTCTTATGGTTGTCAATGAGATCCGCAAAGTCTTTCAGTGAAGGCAATGAGTCAATACTAATGCAAACGCCACGATGTTTTCGATCACTATTTGCTATTGAATGACGAAATGCTATTCTTTTAGAATTTGTTATGTGAACGTTTTGAACGTCACTAAGTTTCCATGTTCTAATGTAATGAGGCATGTTCCGAAAGCTATGTTTCAAATTTAAGTTTAATGTTTGCCTAAAGTTTGTTATTTTATTAGCTCAACATATCGGAATGATGTTGAGTACAAATTCTTCACATATTCATTCACATTAGGACTACCTATTTATTAGTAATCATTTCTACATATCGGAAAGATGTAGAAATTTCAATTTTAGTAAGACTACTTATGTATTAGTAAGTGTTGCTACATGTCGGAAGATGCAGCAATCGCAAGATCTATTACAAGTGGAATATTATATTGTTTTTATTTAGACTTATTCTACATCACCTGTGACAGGAAGGCATCTCCTTCTCTTCGACGGTGGGGGAAGACCTAGGCTATAGTGTCCATATGGTAATGATAAATTTTTATCCAGCCAACAGCGCTTATCCTCCCAAAGTGAAAGACCTCGCTTCCTAAATGATTTTGTGCTAACTGTGATTTTTTGAATTTATAATTGTCATATCTTCAGTTGTATCATTCTCACTATAATAGACACTCCTATAGTCATCATGTTTCAATTTTTTAACTGCTGCTCTCTGAATTCCTTTTGCACGTTTGATGCTATGATTCGTAGAGTCTAGATATTTCATGGAATACATTTTCGGTTTTAGTAGGATCATTTCCTCAAGCAACTTTCCAGCACACTCATCCTTAAAACAACCTAATCTAGCTTTGTTTGTAGTTGAGTATAGTCGGTGATGACTGTCATAGTTTGAAGAGTCAAACTTTTCACCGAAGTATAGAAGTATATCTTCCAGACGGACAGATGGTGATGTGTATAAACATAGGAAGAAACTGTCGGTATCACCTCCACAAAGCCGCGTTCTATTTATCAGTGGACATCCTTTTAGATCATTGTAATATAATTGATACATTTCCAACTTACTATAGTCAAGTACTGCTTGACCAACATATATTAATTTACTTAAAACTATTGAAGGTTTGTACATTTCCATACCAACCAGATCTTCATCAAATATTTTGTGTTGAACATAGAGAGGATGATTTGACAATTTCAGTAGTTGTTTCTCATTGTTGACTAGTTTAAACTTTTTCCTTCTCCTTACATTTTCCATTGTTTTACCATATAAAGAATTATTTTTCAATTTGTAGAATGACTTTTCGAAGTCAGTGTTTGATTGAGCCCTCTTTTGAGAGTTCATATCAATGTATGTTTTTAACCAAGGCTTTTGTGTGAATTTTATGCCACTATGAATCTTCTTGATTCTCATGCCCATGCTCAAGTAAAATTTTAAAATTGAATAGTGGACTACATAATTTTCGCTATCAAATTGATGGAGCAGAAGTTTCTTGATAGAAGAAAAATGTGTATTTGGTCTTACTTTTTCATATAGATTTTTCATATAGTGTGAAAACATTCTCTTTTCAATCATCTGCATTTCTGGAGCTAATGGGAAATCGGCAGTGTCATCATGAATGGCTGCAGGATACTCTAAATCTAAATCAAAAATGTAGCCGATTTCACCATCATCATCTATATTTTGAACATTTTCTTCATTTAAAAAATTATCTAATTCACTTTCATTCAACCATTTGAAATTTGAGTGGGGTAGATTTCTACTGAGTGAAGAACCATAAAGGTTATTAACATCTAAGTAGGTCAAATGTCGACTTTCATGTGTATTATTTCCTAATTCTTCAATGCGTGCACGCGCTCGGTGAATGTTGGTGAAAGTCATACCCCCTCTAATTCCTCGTTCAAATAGATTGTACATATTTTCATCTTGTATGTAGTGTGGGGGATCATTGGAAGAGAAATTTAGTGCTGAGGTAAAGCTAAGATGTGGGAGACTGACAAAATGTACAGGGTCGACTTCATCCTCACGTTGACTCAATGCTCTAAACACTTCAAATATGTCTGCCAACAATAAAACATCTAACTTCAGATATGCCAGCATGTAATCACCAAATGTGCTACAATTAAATTCAAACCACGCCTTGTTAGCGTGTTCATATTCACTATCGGAACAGTCCTCACGAGTAAGATCATTATAGAATTCAAATTGTGGTGGTAGACAGTCTTCCGTCAACGTGTTTAAGTTTTTGAAGTATGAATATGGAAACACTCCCTTCTGATATAAAACATTATCACTTAATTGTGGAAATTCTACCCTTAATGTCTCTACATGCTCATACGTTTGCAAGCCCTTGGCTAATTCACTCAAGGATGCACTTAGAAATTGATATGAGTCTAAGAATTTTAGTTTAAAGTATACTGTCTTCCCTTTGTATTCATTTACAGGGACACTGGCGGATAAAGTTATATATTTTTCAGCAGTTGCTGCTACAACATCTAATTTCCAAGACTTCATTCTTCCAATCGCTTTATAGCAAACGATGTGGCTATCATAATTTTTAAAATTGTGCAAAAATATGGGGAGCTCCCGTCTGTTAAGTCTTAACCGGAGATTGCATTTCCTACATAATGTTTGCCTATATCGTCCGGTGATATGATCATGATCACGAACTTTTATGACTCCATCGCTGAATTTTGATTTACATTTGTTGCAACATTCTGCATTCTCGTGGCGTGCTTTTTCATCCGCTGACAGTGACATTGGCTGCCTAGTTGTTGCACATTGGTTGTCATATAAGTCTTGGGCTACAGTTTCTAAGTGGTGCAAGAAACTAATAATGCAATTTTCTCCCTCAAAGAGGTAATGCTTGTTTTCAAATTTTGATTGAAGGGCATTATGCCAGACATGATAAGCTCCAATAGCCGCAGGTTTATGTATTTTATTATCAATGTAGCACTCTATATCTGCATAAATTACTAAAGGAGGACTTAGCTGATATTCCATGCTACTTGTTAGTACTTTTAGATCTGTCGGCATTTTTTCTATTTGTGCTTTTCCTCGAATGCAAAACTGGAAATGTCGTTCTAGTGTTGTCTTATATGTGAATGACTGAGTGCATCTTTCGCAGAAGTATTTATGTCTTTTTAAAGTTCTCCTATACAATCTTGACAGCTTTGGAATTCCACAATAGTGTGCTGCTCCATTGTTTAGAATTAGCAAAATATTAACCGTTTGCCTACCAGTAAAGTTACTATTGTAACGAACACCTTTGAGTCCATTTTCATAAAAGTGAATGTTAATTTTAATATCATTATTTTTCTCAAATTTTGGAATATCTTTGATTGATACTGGTGTGGAAATGCCTTCCATATTTAGCTCAGATGTCCACTCACTATATGATTTTACTTCATTCCTTGAATAAGGTACTTCATTATAATACAATATTGATAAAACTGCATATAGGAAGCAATCATTTGCATTTGAATTAACATTAATGACAGCTTTAGAGTTTTTTAACTTCTTTGGTAGAGGAAATGATTGTCCACCTGACAGTATTGGACTTGTTATTACATTGAACTCTATATTTTGTACATCATCTATAATCCAATTGGTACCCTTTTTTGTGAAGGCTTCAATATGATTTATTAGACTATTTAGATGATCCTGAAACCAAGCATCATAGTCATAAATATAGTTTGAGGATGATGAGGTAAAGTGTGCGAGAAAAGTTTCTTCTTCTTGAGGATTAGAACGGACATAACGAATTTGTGCAATCAGACGACCGCGCAATTGATAGCTCCTTAGTAAGTCAGACACTAAATTCCCTAACATGGAACGCATGCTTTCTAAGAATGATGTTATGTCCACAGTAGGTGTTGTTGGCGTGATATCATACACACGTGCATGGCCATTGAGTGCGCTTTCACTGAGACTAACAGTTCCATAGTTATTATGCATATTCATCTCACTATTTGTGTTATGTACATTCATATGCTGTCGAAATCTACTTATAGAGTTATACGTTTTGCCACACCGAGAGCAGTATTGCATAAAGTTTTGTATGTTAGTTGAAGCGCTGGTTGTTGGCTTAGAAGTAGATCTATTTTGATTATTTGAATTTGACTCTGTTATGCTATCATTCGGTTTATTATTGCATACAAGTTTATGTCTCTTAAGATTATCCATCCTATTCGTCTTATATGGACACTTGCTACATTGATACGTTTTTCCTAACTTACAAAATTTTTCATGTCGTTGCAAATTGCCTATGAGAGTGAACACTTTTCCACACTTGGTACAGACAACCATGATTATTGATGAGGATTGAAATTAGCAAGCCCTTATATACATCTACCATCTAATGACGTCAGCGTCATCACCAGCCAATACCATATCTTCCGATCTGTTGTAAAGAGAAAACACATACAATTTTAACAATTATTTTTTTTTTCAAAATAGAAGAAAATAGAAGTTAAAGTTACAGTCTAACGCATTTGACAATACCACTATGATATAGTTTTAGGTGACTGCAGCTGTCACTACAGCCACCCAAATCGTCCATCCTCGTAAGGCGCACTTTTCTGATCCCATTTTGGGAACAGTCGAGGTGGGCAAGTGTCTCTTTATGGTGCTGTTGACTGGTGGTTACTTGGGAGGCCAACAGGAGGTTTGATTGAGTAATATTTCTTAGAGACTCAATCAAACCTCTATTGTCCTCCTTCAACTTCACCTCGCGGGCCTCAACCTCCTTCAGGCGCTCTTGGCAACGACGGAGTTGTATCTCAACGTCTTCTTCTACTGTCGCGTCGAGATCGACATTATACTGTCGAACAGGGAGAGCAGCTGGAGGTGCGGGCGCAGCAGCGTGAGGGGAAGGATCTGCGGCTGGGATCGGAGAGGAAGGATCTGCGGTTGGGATCGGAGAGGAAGGAGCTGCGGCTGGGATCGGAGAGGAAGGAGCTGCGGCTGGGATCGAAGAGGAAGGACGCAGTGGAGATAACGGAGCCAGTGTCATCATGGGCGATAAAGGAAGGCGCACACTCCAGCTCGGAGAAGCCCGGATGTGGCTGAACGAGACCTCCTCCTAAGATGCACACATCGCGGAGTCCTGTAATCGAAAGAAACAATTGTTTATCATCTATTTAGCATTTTACCATTGATGAGATACAAAAGTGAATTTCTCTTACCTCCGGCTGGATTGTGACCTTCTGACCGGTTCCAACCTCTGTCTCACGGGGCAACGAGTCATTCTAAAAGATAAATCAATCTATTACAAACAAAAAAACATATTTTAATAGAAAATTCTGTACTCATGCAGTTGACCAACTTTGATACTTACATTTGTAACAGGATCATCATCCTCATCGGAAGAAGATGTCGGGGAAGAAGTCGCTGACGACGTTTCCTCATCAGATGAAGTCGCTGACGAGGTTTCATCGTCCTCTGATGAGGACTCCCGAATAGGATACGGCTTTTCCTCATTATCTTCCACCGATGTACTGGTCGCTGGCGTCGAAAGGAAACTTCGATGCTTCCTGAGGGACAGCGATCGCACAACCTGCAGAGAAAAATAATATAACATGCTCGCAACTCATTGAGAAGCATACATGTTCTTGGAAATACTTCATGCATTGAGAAATATTATTGATAAATAACTAAACAATGACACTTACGGGACTAGGAAGACACTTCTTCTCCGGTGTAGGCAAACGGGGTATACTGTTCACACCTGTAAACAGCTGAAGAAAAGAACATATTCAATTTCACATAAAGAGCTAATGAATAACTTTAACACTTACATTTCTCAAGCATTCAGCCGCTTTCTCCTCTTCAAAACTGACACAAGTCTGTTGAGGCAACTCACTCTGAAATGTTGTGACAATGTTGAAATACTTTTTAAATGGTAGAATAATTAATGGAGTAAATGTATTCTCACATTTTTAGTGATGATCTTTTTTTGAATTAAGACCTTGGTCTTCTTAGGAGGAGGCATCTCATCATTATCCTGAAATATTTGAATGATATATGTTTTTATGCATAATGGACCAATAATTAATGTATTCGGTTTTAAGAAGCTATCCTTTGAAGGTATTATGTATGATTGGCAGAACTCACCTCAATATCACTTAAGGTGTCATCGATGAACTGTCGTGACTTGGGGGCTTTCTTTGGGACTCGGGACTTGACGGGTTTCTTTATTGCGGTAGGCTCCTCCACCTGTGAAAGGACACCTTCCATCGGCCTCTCCTTGTTGAATAATCGCTCCAACCTCCTCTTTTCAACCTTTGAGGTGAGGTTGATGCCCTTCCTCCCATTTTGCTGAGCACATGGCGTGTGCTTTTCAATGAATGCCTTAGAGGCTTCGGTATTTACCTTTTCATTGCTCCGTTTGTATGATTTGCAAGTTAGGCAATAAAGATATGTGCATTCACTTTTGAAGATACAGTTCTTGTGACCGCTCTTATTGGTATGTCGAACGGGTATTTGGCATGTTTCACAGTAGTGAAAAATTAGGCGCTGTCGTGCAAGACTCTCTTGTCGGACCATCTCTATAGAAGAAAAAAATTTTATTATAATTTTATCTCTTATTAAATGAAAACTCATTTATATATCATCAACAAAACTTTATGAAGTACTACCTTGATATTGAATAAATCTTAGAAAGAATTGAAATCTGAAGTTGAAATTGAAACCGAAAGTCGAAAGTTTAATTTTCATTCGAAAACGGTTTGCTCATAGAAAGAGTTGAAATTTACAAGTAGCTGTCTTGAAATTATTTAATTTCGAAATTAATTTAATGAAATGAAAGTGAAATTTCGAAAATTTCAACCAATCCTCAATTTGTTTAATTAAACAAGCTTGAATTTTATACATCTGTTAGTAGATGATAGACTGAATATTTAAAATGGATGAAGGCTTTATTTAGGTATCTTTTTATTTATTTACAAACTGTGAAAATCTTGTTGATTCAAATACACTTACATTTAAACTGATATATTCATGTCTCTCGCTCAGTGACTTAATATAGGATGAAAAATTAAAAAAAAACATGGTTAATAATATAACATAAAGTGTTCCTATCCTAAAAACCCAAGCTTCTATATTTAAAGCTATTTGGTTATAAAAACTTAATAATGTTCCTACTCCCGAATATCCTATAAAGTAGCACAACATGACAATGAAACTCACTTCAGAATTGTAATAAGAACCGGAGAACGGAGGAACGAAGAACGACGTCTGTTATGGACACTAAATAATTTGAAAATGAGTGAAAATTCGTTGTGTGCAACTTCTTTATATATGAAATTGACAAAGCAACTATGAACAAAGACCTTATGACATCACATCCTGGAATTGGTACGGTTAAACAAAATTGATAACTCAAACAAGAATTGGAACAGCTGGTTTATTTTTTACCTTAGAAATGGAAGTGCCATCATATGTGTTGAAAGATTTCTACATGTAAACAGTAGAGTGAATTCAAAGTAATATGAACTGATGGACTGATGTATTATTTGATATACATGTTATTATTAATAGTCATATAATGATTCATATTTGAAGATATAAAACGTGTGGTTTGAATAGAACATTAAAATTTGAATTAAGCGCTAAATTTCGAAAATTCAAATTTCGCGCCAAAATTCAAATAATCAAATTTAAAGACTTTTTCGAAAATTTGAATTTCGCGCCAAAATTCAAATAATCAAATTAAAATACTAGGTTAGGGTTAAGGGTTAGGGTTAGGGTTAAGGTTAGGGTTAGGGTTAGGGTTAAGGTTAGGGTTAGGGTTAGGGTTAAGGTTAGGGTTAGGGTTTAGGTTAGGGTTAGGGAAGCAAGAAGAGTATCTATGGCACCCGGAACCCATGGGTAAATAAATTTTCGAGTGCGCGAAGCGCACGAGAAATTTTGAGGCCCCCCCCCCGCCGTGTATGAAGTGTATGAAGGTCAAAGGTCAAGGTCAGGTCTAAGGTCAAGGTCAAGTGTAGAGGTTTGTATATTATGGTCATTTTTGGTTGTAAAACTTTAACTTTGAAAATTTGTAAACTTAGTCATTTTTGTAAAAAAACTTGGAATTTTTCAAGTTGCATACAGATGCATACAACTAGGATTTTTTCATCAAATGGGTACATACAATATATCATTCGAATGCTCTTTTCATGCTGATTCTAATGGTGTATTGTATGACACATGTGTGTCATATAACTAGAGAGCTACATGTCTTTAAAGAATGGGCTAAAAACTTAGTGAATTTAAAAATCTAACATTTGTCTGCTTGCATACAGTTGCATACAACTAGGATTTTCCCATCGAATAGGTACATACCTTATATCATTCTAGAGGTCTTTTCATTCTTATTCTTATGGTGTCGTGTATGACACATGTATGATATCATCCTGGACTGCTACAAGCATTTTAAAATTAACAACATAACTGTTTCTTTAAAAGTTATATGTTCCTATTTATTTCAAGTTGAAGTCTTCATACTTGATTTTTTGTTTCAATTCAGTTATTGAACATCATTAATTGTAGATAGTTATTCCCCTTTCCCATTCAGACCTTAATTGAAGACCGATTTGTGAAATGATAAAACAAGTCTGTTCATATATACAAATGAATATTAAATAAAGAGATTAAGAAAAAACACACTAAATGTCATCAAGGTAAGGAAAGGGTACAAGTTTTTTCAAGTCCACTTGCACATGGATCCTGGTCTTCTTGGGCGCACAGGGACAGCGACGTGGTGTTTCAAGGTCGATGACCGAAAATTCGAGAGCGGTTGTGAGGTTCCGCTCGTTCGGCTCCATCCTCATGAACACCCGTTTGGTGTGGTACTTTTTCGGGGCGTTCTTGACTTTGACCGTGACCCGTCCATAAAGTGGCGTTCGCATGGACTTCTTATTCATGTGACGCATCGTCTCGATTGATACGTCACTATCGTCATCACTCGAGTAGTCGGGCGATGCAGGGGCTTGGGTGAACACCACCGGCTCGTTTGGTGTTGTCGATCGCTCCATCGGAGATTGGGGAGGTGTACTGGTACGTTCCACTGGCGAAGTGGTACGATCAGCAGTACCGTTCTCAACTGCGGCTTTCTGTTTGCGATCCATTATGACTTGTAGATTTAAAATAATTGTAACTTGTAAACGTGAGGATTAGAACCTTTGATAAGAATTGGTACAAACCTCGGACTTATATACTTTTTAAACAAAGGAAATCCTAACAGCCAATCAGAGAGGTACCGAACTTCCCTAAAGAATATATATAACTATATAAAGGATGTCATTGTTCCAAACTGTTAAGTACTTATCCTCAACGTTCCATAACAAGAAGCATGTCCTCAAAACCACTATTTTATTTTTAAAAATGACAGCCAAGTCATTATGGGAGGTCAGTTGGACATGACCATGCATCTGTCTTGCGGCTGCAAAGTGGCCCTGTGGAAGACCTTGACTGTCTCTGCACTTCAAAGGCGGAATGGACTACCAGTGAAGTGTCCGGTACACGAGTGCGATCATGACTTTAGCAACAATAAAACATTTCATGAATGGTGTGATGACTTCCTGAAGATCATGGAGTCGCCTGAGGGACGTGATCTACACCCATCATTTATTTTTCATGCTTAAATTAAACTTACATTGTAAATCTCTTGTCTTTTTCACTTTAAACATAGTTCTGGAATTGGTTTTCTTATTGGGGAGCAACTAAATCATAACTGCACATTAAAGTTTCACATCTAAATAGTGCTACATTTAAAATAATTGTCACAATAGTCGCAATTGAGCAAACCCATTCAAAATCAAACAACGGACGTCTATCGGTACGTACCCAAGTGCTCAGAACCAAGCCACACAAGTTCGATCATAGACGTTCCCAAACACAGTGTACTCAACTGAGTGTACCAAACACATGTACCTATCCAGTAAAACAGATCTCATACAAGTTCCTATTCATAACACTGAATTATACATGTACCTATCCATGTGCCTATCGATAACTAAATTATACATGTACCTATCCATGTACCTATCCATGTACCTATCGATAACTAAATTATACATGTACCTATCCATGTACCTATCCATGTACCTATCCATGTTCCTATTGATAACATTAAATTTTACATGTACCTATCCATGTACCTATCCGTAGCAAGTAGGGCACAGTTTTCACTACTCACTTTCTCTAGAAGTGGTCGAATTCCTGAAGCATCGATGACATGACCGAGGAATTCAATTTCAGGTTTCCCAAATGCGCATTTCTCTAGCTTGATGATTAATCCGTGCTGTTGCAAACGTTCGAAAACAGTTCGAAGATGATTTTCGTGATCAGATTCAGCTGAACTGAGTACAAGAATGTCGTCCAGATAGATAAAAACAAAATCAAGACCATGGAGAGCTTTATGCATTACTCTCATAAACGTTTGTGCTGCGTTTCGAAGACCAAAACTCATTCTCAGGAATTCGAACGAACCGAAGGGTGTTGTAATTGCTGTTTTCGGTATACTTTCAGAATGGACGGGCACTTGAAAGTAGCCTCTGATAAGGTCAATTTTGCTGAATATGGTTGAACCAGATAGTTTTACAGTGCAATCAGAAATGAGGGGAATGGGATATTTATTTTATGGGGGATTTTTTTATTCAGTCGTCGATAATCACCACAGGGTCTCCATTCCCCGTTTTCTTTCGGAACCATGTGTAAAGGCGATGCCCAGGGTGATGATGACGGGCGGATAATGCCTAAATCTTCCATTTTACGAAATTCTTTTTCAGCTATGGCTTGTTTTTCAGGACATAGACGCCTCGGACGAGACCAGACTGGTGGGCCTCGTGTCTCAATATGATGCTGTATATCATGCGAAACAGTTAATGATTTGAACTGAGGAGCAGTAAGTTCTGGAAAATTGTCGAGTAGCTTCAAGAATTTGTCAGTGTAGACCACTTTTAAGCTCATGTGAGTACCAGCCTGTGGCTGTAATGGAATAGAAGTCAGTGGCTTTCACTAATCGATGTTTTGCGACATCGACCAATAGTTCATAATGAGCCAAAAAATCAGATCCAATAATTGGTTGATTGACTTCAGCTATGAGAAATGTCCATTTGAAATCACAATCACCTAGTCTGACCTTAAGCAGTTTCTGTGCGAGAATTTTAATGAGTCCTCCATTGGCTGAAACTAATGACAGTGGTCCATCGTATGGAGCATAGGAATCAACTTTGAACGACGGTGGAAGAACCGATTTAGAAGCACCTGTGTCAATGAGGAATTTGATCCCACTTAAGAGATCAGCTGCAAGGAATAGAGTGTCTTTGTCTGCGGTCGCCATTGAGTTTATTGACGACCGCTGTTCAAGTTTTTTGAGTAAACACAGCCAGGAGTGCAAGATCGCGCTCTATCACCAATTTTTCGTGATGATAGCACAATCCCTCGTCATTCAGCTGAGGAGTTCGGGTTTGTGCTCTTTGCGAACTTCGGTAAAAGTTTTGGTTCGTTGAATGATGTACTTTGCGTTTCATTGCTGAAATGCTCATTGTTGGATCATGACAAAAACAGTAGATTCAGTTATTCTTGCCGAGTTAACCCGTGACGTTGACGAGGAGGTATGCTGCCAAATGTTCTGAGCTCGTTCTCCCAAGTCTTCGATTGGCAGTCCATTCGTGTTGTTCATTTGATCTCTTACAGACTTCGGAATTGTTCGCATAAATATTTCGGCAAGTAGATCGACTTGAGAGCCATCAGCCTTTAAGGAAAGCAATCGCATCTCTTCTGCAAGTTGAATAGGGTTGCGGTCACCTAGTCCCGATGTTGGAAGTTCAAGTAAGGCATGCGACCTCTCAATATCAGTTAAATCATAGATCTGTAGAAGTTGTTGTTGGAGATCATCGTAATGAATTGTACCGCGGTCTGCTTGTTTGAGAATCCAAGCGGACAATCTTGATATGACATCAGATGGTAAATTAGCAATTACATGGCTTGACTTGGTAAAAGGTGAAGTTATGTTTGCGATTGAAAATTGAGCGTCACAAAGTATAAACCATGCTCTGATATTTTTGATCATAAATGCCGGAATTTTGACAGATACTGAGTTACACGAAGGGGCAGTTGAAAAGCTGGCATCCATTGTTTGTTCGGGCTCACCAATATAACGAGGCAAAACGTCTGAGTTTGTTGAGTTACAATATTGTTATGAAAACAAGCTCTTGAAGTAGGCTACAGCTACAATTCAAATTGTGATCTATGACATAGAACCTTAGAATAACATTGTGACATAGAGTATGCATAAGTCGATTCTGGTGATGATATCTGCTGCTACAACACAAATACACTGTTTGAAACTTCAACAATCAACTTGAACAATCATGAGTTGAAATCGTCAAATGCATCGCCTTCTATATCACTTTCAGCATCACCTATTTAACTTTAATCGAGTTCTGTAATTTCTGTGAGACTCCATGAAGTAGAACACGAGATAGAAATAGCCGGTTTCGAGGTTTTTGGCATCGTGCGATATGTAACTGGCATCCTTTCATTCTTCTTTGGTGGGCGATAGCTAAACCAATGTAAGTTGGCGTCCTGATTAGGAAATTCTTCGATGGGAGTTGAGTCAAGAACAAGACAAGAGCTGTTCGTTCAAGCGGTCCGTCGTAGATCATGCACGACGTGGGGTTTTGATATTACTGTGCACACTGAAGCCTCGCTCAGTATAGGCATTTGAAGCATCGAAGCACATTACGACTTTTACCAATTTTGATAAATTTGGGTATACTTCGTCATCGCTAGCGATTTGAAAAAGCGCATCACTCCACTTATTGCAGTAACGGAGAATATCTTGCTTCGCTTGAAGCCATTCTTGATCAATATTATATTCGTCAAGTGACAAAAAAGCGCCATAGTGATCTAGTAGAACTTTCAGTTCATCTCTACCAAAAGTCAATAGTTTCTCTGCTTTCATCTCTTCATACAGTCTTAGCAGGAATATCATTGATGCTGACAAATGGAGTTTGGCGTTTGATTTGTGTATTCTGAAATATTTTTCAGATTTTCAGAAATACTTCATTGTGAAGTAAGCCATTCGAAAATTACACTTCATTCGATTATTTTTTACTTTTTACGTACGCTTTACGTTTAAAAGACACAAATGCAAATAGGAGAAATATCAACTTTCTCAGAAAAAAGACATGAATGCAGGCAATGACATATAAGAATATCAGAACGCATATTTTTCAATACATGAAAAATACGTACAATGAGGTTAATGAGGCATGTATTATAAGGAGATGACAAGTTGCAATAATGACATATCTACAGGAAAAATGATTTGTGAGATTTGTGAGTTCTGCTTATTACAGTTGATGATTGATGATAGAATCATATGAAGTTTTAGTGCATTCACATATCATTCAAAAGGTCATGCGTCATATATAACATTTCAATCAATATGATGAAACGAGTGCTAATATAAACGGCATTAATAATTTAGCTTGCTTTAGATCTTAATAGATGTCCGATATAATTAATAATCCCTAATTAGTAGGAGGTGCGGCACGACAAAAATATAATTTAATCAACTTTACAGGTGCAAATGCAAAATCATGATCAAAGCACAAATGATGCTTCAGAATACCTCACCTGTAATGAGATTGGTGAATCAAAGAATGTGTTCGCGATTAGTGGATGCGTTCCGGACCTCCGATAACAGTTTGTCTTTCAACTCGTACTGGACGCAATCTTGGATTGTGTGACTTTTTAATGTAGTTGATTAGTTATCATGATGCTATTGGTACTTGACGTAGTTTATCAGCTCTTATGTCATTTGCATTCTGTATGAACTTAGTCAGTTTCACAACTTTACCAATCTCTGAAGTTTCCAGCAGCATAGAAATCTTGCTTTGATATGTTTATAACAGGGATGCGGAGCCGGAGTCGGAGTCCTATCAAATGATAGGACTCAGGACTCCGGCCTATAACTAGACCCGAAATATAGTACAAACAAATTATTTATCCTCTTGCATAGTTTTCACTGTCTAGATGTCAACTTTCTTATTCAAACAAAAGTACAGAGACACTGTTGTATTCGAAACTTGTAATATTTGATGGAATGAACCGTGATAGTGAAAAAAGGAAGGCTTTCAGATTGCAATCGAATCGGCTTAATTCTAAGTATTCTTAATCTAAGCTTATTTCTTGGTATCATTTATCCAAATGGCTCTAAGATGCTCCATAAGTCTTGTTTTGACCACAATCTTGAACATTCTTCTTCTTATTTCCAGATTGTTTTGATCTAGCCACAAAAATGATAAATCAAACTGCTTTAAAAGTTTTTGCATTCTCCAGCACCACATGTAAGCGTATCTGCCTCTAAGTTCTGCAAAATATGATCACAACAAATCTTCATCATGCTATTATTATCATTGAAAATTATTTTAATCCATAAGTTGATAGCAGCTTTATTAAAATAATATTCGAGAGGGAACAATATATTCGGCACATTGGCCTTGCTGTAGAGTGGTCATTCAATATCCGAGAGACCTGTATTCAATCCCTTGTCAGATGAAATTTTGCACTTTTGAAATACGCACTTTCTGTATTTCTTGCCAAACACTCAGCACAAAAGAGTAGTGGTGGGAGAAAATAAAACTCGGCCACAGGGAAGAGTTTTAATGTCTGAGCACTTAGCTATATGCTGCTTACTAATGGATAAATGAAGTTGTTTGAAATACGTCATCAATATATCATTGAGTTTGGAATGCACATAGGTCAGTGAGCAATGTAAGATTATGTAAGATGCTTGCAAAGCGCCATAGTTCAATACAGTTTCTAGAAGACATCACTTCCTTTGTTGATGGCACTGAGTGGATTGATATAATTTACCTAGAATTTGAGAAAACCACTGACTCTGCTTCTCATCTTCGACTCATTTCTAAGCTATCATCTTTTGGAAAAAGAGTCAGACTGACCTTTGAGACTCTTTTTTCTCAAAGGGTTCTTAAGTGATAGATCGGGGTGCAGATGTTTACGGGGTGCACTCCTTGCCTTATTTAATGATTTCTGGCGTCCAGATGTTTTTTCTACTTTCATCAATGATATTGAGGACTGTCAGAACAGTGACTTTGCCTTGGTCATAGATTGTTGGCATGGATGATTTGATTGTTATCCATGGATCCATGCTTGATGTATAGACTTATATGCTTGACACATCGTTGTTGACTGTATACTGCTTAATAAATCTCTCTGATGAGATTATTAAGAACTATAATTTAAATTTGTTCAAGAGCGTGGTCAAATTGGTGTTAGATTATATACAGTGAGGCATGCATTGACCACATCTACCTCATTGTATGTAGTTTATGAATTTCTTTTGTAATACAGAAACTTACTCGTAAAAGAAGTTTGTGCATGACAAAAAAGACGCGTTTTCCCTGTACATGCATCTTCTGTTAAACAAGTTAGCAATGACAAAGTAATGAATTCCCACTTCCTGAAATATACCGGCGGAATCAAACTGTTCATGGAAATCAAACACGCTGACACGGAGAAATCCAATTGCAGTTCACTCCTTTCATCAGTCAAGCCGAAAATGAAATATAAGAAGCAAAATTCGCTCTTTGAATATCTGCTTCCACCGAACATAGAGATTCGGCCGGTTTACAAAGTTTGCAAGATCATGTATTAGTTTCAAAATAAAGACAAATTCTTAATTATCTAAAATCCTCTATCGCATATCAAAGTGCCTGTGACCATTATGAAATACGGAACTTCGGCGCAAGGAACAGCCACCTCGACACTCGCATTAAAGAGCACCTCAGAGGGTTACCTTCATCAACTGAAGCATCTATTCACCCTCATCGTACAAAAAAAACAGGAAGTTCTTCTATTCTTGGTAAATGTAAACACCCATTTACTAGTATTCTGAAATCAACCTTGATTAAATGTAACAAAAATCCCGCTAATGAAAAGAATGGATTATGCACTATGTGGTTGAATCTGTAATTGATTTTACCTTTTTGTACATATCTTCTTTATTTTGTGAGTAGTAAGCATGTACTATTGTACATGCACTGTATTGGGGAAGCCTCGGCGACAATGAAGTCCAGAATGAATGGTCATTACTCCATCGACAGCTGCAACCATTGTATGTTTCTTTTCTATTAGATTAGTTCTTTATTATTCTGATGTCACAATCAATCTGTGATATCGCTTGAATACTCTATTTCTAAATTCTGTTGTAGCATGTCCTAATGTCCATGACCTACCAAGGATCTAGGTTGCATTCCATAGATAAATAGAGCTAATGACATTCAGCTTGATTTACTTTTCCTGATTCCCCTGATGCGGGCTAAGCCAAAATATTGGGAATATACGATTATACCAACAAGGTAGTTGAAAATTGTACTTTTACACCGATGATAACAAAATAATTGATTCAAACTTTTAAAGTGTGTTGCATAGAGTAGGTATATTAGGTAGAGTAGTAACTCAGCATTTATTAAATCCCCAATATGTTTACAGTTTCGATTTCATTAAATGAACATGAGTCGAGACCCAGTACCACTTGTGAGATATGGAAATCTACAAACTTTTGGAGAAATGGACACGAATTTGACTGATCATGATGGCAATACAGAATGAAGAATAGTATTCCACAAATCCTCCATGTCATGACAACCTGGAGAGGTATGGCTTGTTAAATTAGCAATTCGATGCGATTCGATGGGCCATCACTAAAAGCTCAGCTTTATTACAATGAGATTATTTTCTTTAGCGTGATCATATCACAAACTGCCACTGAAAGAGCAAAGCATCGTAATCAAAGAAACTGATCACAATGAACTTCAAAAGATGTAAAGGGGTCCACGTTACTATTCAGATTCAAGAAATGACGCCTTGTGAATCATAAAATCACGCCGCTGAAAATTGAATTAAAAACATGACATCTCAGCTAGAGGAGCACAATAAGATCCCAACTCTTCCTTGAAGACTTGCAGGGACTTACATTATGATGTGGTTCATCAAATTTCCTAGATCATCAGCTTAATTTCCGCTGAATTAAAATGCTTGTTAGCAACTATTCATTCCTTTTGATATCCAACTTGTTTCGTACTACTTATAAAGGGGCTTCATGTCGGTAGTATGTCAATTTACAAAAATTTAGCTTTTTAAAAACAGCTCAAATAATATTTTGGACCACAGGAACGAAATCTCCGTAAAAAACTGAATTTTTTCATATAAAAATTTTTACTGTATACAGACACTTTTTTAGTCGACACTCCTCCTACATATACTCGTACTTACTCTATGGTGTGTTGTAACATTGTTTTTCGAAGATCTGCTACATCAGTTAACTCAATTTACAATATAAGTAAGCTGATGCCTACTACCGTGGTCATTTGTTGATTGATTACACTTGGTTTCCTCAACAACCTGATGACACGCTACGCTCCATTATGATTCTAATTTGTCTGTCTAGGAAATTAGGCTGCTTTTATATTTGACATTAATTAAAACTAAGAAGTCAAATTTCTGATGTGACGTGGAAACTGAATCATCCGTGAAAACGGACGATTTCCATTACTTCATTCTTATCGGACCACTATTGAAGCTTAATCCGTTGTTGACGCCACTTTAGCATCCGGGAGGATCGCGTCTTGCTACTCGCAATTATCGTCAAATTGGCTCATACCCGTTCATTGCTTATGTATTGTTCAAGTAGATAGGAATGTTGAAGTATGCTAAAATATGTTGTTTTCGCCTCGGAGGAGATACAATCAATAGAAGTGTTTGATAATATTCAAAATTATATATTTGCACAACAAACGGATCTCCACGAATCTGTCAATTTTTTATAAAATAAACATTGAACGAGAACGATATAATTTTTTCATGCATTAGACAAAGATCGTAATAGCAACATGAATTGTGAATTTTCAACATGAACAGCTTTACATTTTTCATCATTTTATCCATCGGGTCGCATCAGTCAAGTGATCAAAAGCATCAGATATTATTGAACCGATTTATTCGAGTAAAATGCAGCAAATGTAAAAGGAGTTGTAGTATTTTTTTTATTTCACTGAAAAATTATCCAATTACTTGAAATCATGTACGCGCGACTAATCATACAGTCCGGGAGCCAGCGTGAAGTTGTACAGGGAACGAGGTAGTACATAAAACTTTCACATAGCATAGTACACCTCTAACCTACTGCAAAACTTCGCGTCTGCCGGATCAGATCATTTGCTTTTCAGAAATAGAGAGGATAACACAATCCTATGTATTTCCAATGGTAAAATTGTGACATTTAAGGTGTTGACTCCATTTTTTCGAATTTTTGCTCATAAAAGTTACACAAATTGGTATTTTGTTGAACTTGTTATTATAGAAATCATCTACAGATCATGATCTTTCAAATGAGCCATCATTCAGTGACAGAGGATGAAGTAAAGTGTACAAACAGACACTTTTTGTTGGTGTAACTGCAAATTTTAACATAGAAATTTCAGGAAAATTGTTGATATACTTTAACAAAAAGTGTCTGTTTGTACACTTTACTTCATCCTCTGTCACTGAATGGTAGCTCATTTGAAAGATCATGATCTGTAGATGATTTCTATAATAACAAGTTCAACAAAATACCAATTTGTGTAACTTTTATGAGCAAAAATTCGCAAAAATGGAGTCAACACCTTAAATGTCACAATTTTACCATTGGAAATACATAGGATTGTGTTATCCTCTCTATTTCTGAAAAGCAAATGATCTGATCCGGCAGACGCGAAGTTTTGCAGTAGGTTAGAGGTGTACTATGCTATGTGAAAGTTTTATGTGCTACCTTGTTCCCTGCACAACTTCACGCTAGCTCCCGGACTATAGAGCAATTGGTTCCTAAGTTTAATAACAATCCAGTATACGTGTCCTTTCGAAACACACTACTCTACAGTATTCGATATGCTTACGCTAACATTTAAGAAAAGAAATACTTGAGTCTCCTACTTCAGAGGTAAATTCCAAATTCGGATGCTGTTGATTAAGATATTGTTCAAACTTATTTATTTTACCTAAATTATCAAAAATGCATATGCAGTCATCTAAGTAGTATCTATAATAAAAAATGGGACTACAGTCAACTTTAAACCAATTCCATTTCAATTCTGAAAGGAAGAAGTTTACTAGAGGACATGGGTGCAAGGGGCGACCTCATGCTTACACCATCGACCTGTCGGAACATTTTGTTGTCAAAAAAGAAAATGTCCTTCCGTTGCAACTTTACATGATTTTATAAAAGTTTCCTCACTATACTTAGATTGTTGAGGGAGTTCTCTCTGTAAACTGAATCAGCCGCTAAGCGAAGAGTTTCATGGACTGCGATATTTGTAAAACGTGAAACTACGAGTACATCAAAACTTACTAGGATATTTTTATCATTGAACAAAGTTTTATGTTCATTTATGTTGTCAATTAAGTGTTGTGTTGATTTTAGCATGTACGTAGTATCAACATGTTTTAAATAATATTGTCCAATTATTTGGCTAACTTATAACTAACTGAACCAATGGTACTAATAACTAATAATTGGTCGCATCGGCTTATCAGCTTTGTGTATTTTACTGTTCTGTGCATTTTACCAGGCTCACTGTCAGAGGGCATAGTGTATTTATACGTTTTACCATCCACATACTTCTTTACGTATATATACAAAAACCGGTACACTGTCCTCTTCTGTAACCGTCGGATGTTTACTAATCTCTGAACCAATTCAAATTTGTTCCTGCCATTCAGGATTTTGATACATTTTTGAATTATAGTCTTCCGTATTGACGACAGTTAGACCGCTACCTTTATCAAACGAACATATGCGAATGTCTTTACGCTCCGATAGCTTACGTAAAAAAGCATTGGTTCCTTTATTTTTCTGTTAATTACAGACTTTTTTACCATCTTTTATGAAATCATTAACTAAATTTTGTAAATCTTGCTTTGTAGAGGGAGTCAATCCAAACTGATCATTATTTCGCATATTCACCGAAATATTTTTTTCTACTTCATACTTTATCTTGTCATTATTTAATTGTTTTGGAATGATGATGTGTTTTAACAAGCCATACCGTCCGTAAAAGCTCTGATTCTTCCAAGGTTAGCTGGTAATTACTTAGGTCTACTATGGCCGCAGGGACTTTCGCTCGATTCAAAACCAAAGTCTTAATTTATCGTTGCGCCTATTTTCTATAATTTTACCCTTAACAGATTTCATCACCAATAGTTTCAACATTTCAAACCGAAAACAAGGCAAGGAATTGCTTAGTTTTGGAGATAGGCACAAATCATTCAGAATTTTGTTATTACTTTGTATTTGCTTCTCAACATACTTTAAATGTGATTGTAGCACTATTTTACTGCATTCATCACCAATCTCAACCAAAGCCTTAACTTTAGGTATTTTAATTGTCAGAAATTTTGGGACCACGTTTAGAAGCAGACGTTTCTCAAAGAACAATTTATCTAAGTGAAATTTGCACCTTTTTTCCACTAACTTTTCATACTTGCGCAACATGCCAACAGGGACTTTATATGACTGATGCACAGTGTAAAAATACGGTGCAACCTTGACACTTTTGTACATCCACAGGATGACACAAAATGATATTGAAAACCATTACGCAAGTCACTCATGTATATAATATTTCGGACCCGTTTCGACAGCTATCACAATGTCTTTCTCAACAAGATGCAATCTAAAAATATGAGTTCTAAAGTCTCAGTATTAAAAAAAGACTGGTGGGTAATTGTCACTATAATAACACTTACATAAAAATTACGCCAAGGTACGCCTTCCGTGGTCTGCTCACAGTGCGACAGAAATCGTGAATGCACGAAACGAAATGGCACAACACTTGTATTGAAAACCGTTCACTTCAATGATAACACAACAATAGGCTGCAAGACAAGAAACCAGTTGAATTCACCATACCTCTACATGTACTAGTACATAGCTATCTTATAGCAACAGAGGAACTCCACAAATCATCCACACTATCAAAGATGCGTAGGAGAAAAGAAAAATTACTACGTTTATCATTCTTATTTAAATCAGGCTGACTTTACCTAATTTAAAGACTTTAGTTTTCGAATCGAGCGAAAGTCCCTGAGGACATATTTAATCGAAGCTATCGGAATGATTAGTTTGTTAGTACCATACAACACTGCAACACTTTATTTGAGAATTGGTTGTCTGTATAAAATACAAACCAGGGCTGTGGAGCCGATGCGTTATCTCATCGGCTCCGGCTCCGGCTCCACGACACTGATGTGAAAGGCTCCGGCTCGGCTCCGGCTCGGCTCCGGCTCCGACTTCAAATTCAGGTTCTATCTATGCTGGTTATCCTGGATCCGTTGAACGGATTTTTTGGATAACGGTGTGGCCTTTAGAGGCTTGCTACAATCATCAAATTAGTTTCCATTAAAGCAACGACAAGTTAATAATAAAAATGATAATAGCCTAATATAATGACAAATAACATACTTGTCATATATTTTTGCATGAATTGACTATCTCTGAAAGATAAAATAAAGTTATAGCCAGGATTGGTTAAATTAGATAAAGATCTCCCGCACTGGCTAAATATAAATTGGCCTAGCCTGCAACCAGTCTACTACGAGGCTACATTAAATAAGACCACATGAGTGATGATGATGTACCTAATTAGCCGTCACAGGGGCCGAATAGTAGTATAAGCTTTTTAACAAAGCTTGAATATCAAACTGGATAGCGTATGCTTCTAAATAGCTTATAGGGCCTGTATCTACTCGAACATGGAAAGGGTATCGGCTATATAGCCAAATATACCGTATCAATAAAGATATCAATTGCTTTATTGAATATTAAAGTGTATATAGGCTAGCTTAGGTTGTTATTGATATTTGTTATTGCCTTTATTCAATAGTCTGTTGGTCCATGAATAATATGATCGGTGGGTAGCCCACGACTCATCATCTGTAGAAATTGTAATTTAGATAGCCTCCCCTGTGGGAACGAATCTTGCGAAAAACTGGCGAATGTCAGCTGCAGAATATCATGCTAAAGTTCAGTCATATTTGCGGGATATTCGCCGGCGACAATTCGCGCTCTAGATGTCACCTTTTACTTTTGACTTTCTCTCTTATTTTCTTTGTAATCCATTTTCTCCCTCACCTCTTCACCATCACCAACATATGGCTAATCTATCTAAAGAAATAAGTGCAGACTGTAATTTTTTGACAATGATAAGAATATAGAGAATCCGCTTATATCAATTTTCATAACATCTCTTGACATTCAATAATTTACAACAATGACAAATATTCGAATAATATCATAGTATTTACTGCGACATTTATGGAAGATAAATACTTTTTTAGTTTAAGCCTTCGTGAATTAAAAAAAGATCCCTTTTTATCAGATCAGACTGAGTATACAATATATTTTCATGTGAAGGTAATATACGAACATTACTACTTACCACTAATTAGTTGCTACAATATCCACGATTTCGCCGGTAGGCGAAAAATCAGCTCGCATTAGTAAACAAATATCTACCAACTAATTATAGCAACTTTTTGCCACCTGTCGTTTTTTGATTTTACACATGTTTTTGTATAAATGATGACCATTTTCACATGCGCAGATAGTTTTTACACGAAAATGAACCTTTAAAAAATTTATCCACAAAATCGCTACCTCGCCAGATAATCTGTTGATATTAGCAAGATGCGTTCCCACAGGGTCATTGCAGTGTAGGCTAGAAATGTACAATTGAAAATTATACTTAAAAAAATTAAAAATATCTAATTTAGGACAAGTTTTGTAATTCTATGCAGCATACTTGATAAGTTAAGGCCTAACTTACATTATATTAATTTCGTATTTTTCATTATGGCGTAAAGTTGCACTAAATAATTCATCAATGATTCATGTATATTATTATATTCAATTTATGTATAACACATTACCACCATTCCTCTGATGATGGTTAGGCTGATGAAACTGAACTCGGAGTATCACACAGTATGTTGCAGGGTGCCATGCATAATAAAAATTTGACTGCGAGCACAGAGCAGAAATCCCATCTACTTTGCTAGCTTTCGAATGCACGTGCGGTTTAATATCACAGACAATAGAAAAGGGAGGTCAAAAGGCGCCTTTATTGAGAGCGTCTCAGTCTTTTTTTATTGTTTACATATAAGTCAGCATGATATCAGCATAAAGTGTTGACAGACGGAAAAAATAATAATAATAATTCTTGAAATCCACAGGTCTATGACATTTGGGGAAATATTATTACACGATACGGCTCTTGTGCAGTCCTCCCCCCCCCCATTTTTTCTCTGGTCAAAAGATGCAGCATCATTGGATGTCCGTTTCAGCATCACCGGTTTGAGTGAAGCATTCCGTGCTGTTGTAAAAATCTACGTGGGTAATTGCGATGTCATGGTCGCAAACTTCGTCAGCAAGTCAACATTGCAAGTAGGAGAGTCTAGCCCCTTTCCTCACCATTGCACTTAAGTACACGCCCACGCATCAGAGCACGGAGCACACGCCCACGCATCAGTAGCGAAGAAGACAGGAATCAGAGCACACGCCCACGCATCAGAGCACGCATCGGCGCACTTGGGGTTGAGCACGGAGCACCAATCGGAGCACGCGGCGCCGAGCACGTGTGATGAGTCAGCGCAGGGTATATAAGGAAAGGCGCTGTCAGAGAAATTCATTCTCATTCTAACCATGCAGTACACGTGTGAATTCTGCCGTCAGTCCTTCTCTCGCTTTCAAGACTGTATTGCTCATGGAGCAGCAGAGACGGGTCGCAACTATTGTTGGACATGCTGTAAATGGTATGGAGACGAACACGATTGCCGCGCGTTTAATTATGGTGATGACAATGACTTGCTGTGTTTGGATTGCGACGGAAGTTTCGACGTGGAGGCGTACCATAAGCATGCGTGTGTGGGACGGTGTCGCTACTGTGATGTAGCAGTGAATGCTGAAGCGGAAGGATGGGATGAACATTTGTGTCCCTACCTGTTTGAGTTCATGCAAGAGGGCGGTGCAGCTGTGGAAGAAGAACGGATCATGGACGGTCGCGGATATAATTATCGATTTACCCCTCATCAAG
This sequence comes from Prostheceraeus crozeri, assembly GCA_907163375.1. Taxonomy (NCBI): domain Eukaryota; kingdom Metazoa; phylum Platyhelminthes; order Polycladida; family Euryleptidae; genus Prostheceraeus; species Prostheceraeus crozeri. Next base: position 754,004 of record CAJQUW010003252.1, read on the forward strand.
CCACGAATGAATGGAAGGTCTATTTAAATTCAATGTATGCAAACTTGTATCGTGTCATTGTACAACAACACCCCCACGAGGATGTGAAAGTGTTTGTGAGTATGAGACTCAGGTTTGCCAAGATGGATATGTCGACGGGCGAAGAGGAAGTGAGAGACATCACCACACCCTCATACATTCACGAAGGCGTCCAAGCACGCAACTTTGATACATGGTTCCGTGACATGGTGTCAAAGTTTGAAGAATTTATTGAAGACTTTCAAGAAGATGGATCAGGATTTGAGGTGAAACAAGTGTTGGAGTTACTAGTTCAAACAAGTTCCTTCCCTAATTTTCGCATGGGCGCACCGATTCCTATCCACCGAGATATCAAGCTCTGCAAAGGCATATGTGTGTTTCAGCGCAACACGTATACATCACATTGTTTTCAAGACAGTGTCCTCTATGCACTAGCCTACCAAGACAACCGCATTCCTCGACGTGTTGATTCCCGCACCAAGACATCCTATGACAGTTATCAGAATCGTCTTCCTGCAGTGCGCAAATTGAATTTGAACCAGTATTATCATCTAGACTTTTCCATGATGACGTCAGAGGGATTGATGAATACACGGGATATTCAGGAGTTTGAAAAGAAGAACAATATCATTCTTCGTATCCACGTGCATGACAGTAAAGGATTTGTGGGCCAATTATATCCGGTCCGGCAAGCTGTGAAGGAGAACACACGCATCGTTCATCTGGTGATGGTGACGCGGTACGATATGGAGGATCAGTCTGGACATTTTCTTCCCGTGACGGATTTTCAGAAATGTGCTCGCATGTGGTATCGGAATATGAGCCAAACGCAAGTGAAACGATTTGAAACATGCGAGTTATGTAGCTTACGATTTAATTTCTACGAGAAGGGGATGAAGTATGGAAAGACAAAGGATATGGCGCACAAAGAACGTGTGGAACATCAAGCCAAATGCGATGGAGGATTTTTTCAGATGGAAACGACCCCGGAAGATACGAAACCGCATGAATTTATCGACCACACGAAAACCACTCAACCCCTCGCTGTGATGTATGCGGACATTGAGAGCATGATTGATTCCGTGTCCAAGAAGCATACGGCAGCGTATGTGGGATCCTATGTGGTGTGGCATCCGGCGCTGGACATGAAAGAATCGGTGGTGATCCATAAGGGGAACGAGTGCATTCCTGCCTTTATTACACACATCAAAAAGGTGAGCATGTCGATGTTTAATCACATGGAAGAGACGAAGCATAACATGACGCTGACGGAGGCTGATATGCGAGACTATGAACAGACAGCTCAATGTAACATGTGCGGATGTGATGTAAAACCCCAGAAGCAAGGTGAAAAGCAAGGTGGGCCTACGACCAAGGTGCGAGACCACGATCATATCACGGGCAAATATCTACAAACCCTGTGCAATGCATGTAACATGCGACGACGTCAATCCCGGACTACATTGAACATCTTGTTTCACAATTGGAAGGGATATGACAGTCACCAGGTGATTGTACAAGGGTTTACCAAGTTGGATCCCAAGTATAAGATCGAGCCCATTTATGTGTCAGGAGACAAGACGTTGGGAGTGACCATCTTTCTTCCCATGCCATCCAATACTATATATAAACTCCGATTCATCGATTCATGTCAGTTTTTGAAAGACTCTCTAAACAATTTGTCAACGACCATCAGTGACTTTCCTCACTCAAATCACATATTGAGCACCGTCTATCCGAATTGCGATCACACATCTATTCGGAAAGGATATTTTCCCTATACATATTTTGACTGTTGGGATCGTATCCACGAGACTCAATTGCCTCCGAAGGAAGCATTTTACAATGATTTGAGTGAGAAGGAGTTGGAAGAGGATGAGTATGCTGTGGCACAAAAGGCGTGGACAGAGACGGGGTGCAGCACGTTTGAAGATTATATCCACTATTATTTGACAGTGGATGTAGCCTTGCTCGCAGACATCTTCGAACACTTTCGAAGTGAAATACGCGACGTGTCTGCATTGGACCCCATCCACTATTTCGGCACTCCTGGCTTGACCTATTCATTTTTCTTTAAAAAGACACAGGTCAAGTTGGAGAAATTGCATGACGTGGATATGTACCGCGTGTTTGAAGCAGGGATTCGTGGAGGGATGACATTTGTGAATCAGCACCGCGCGCAAGCAGAAGAAGGGACTCACCTGTTTTATATAGATGCGAACAATTTATACGGTGCGGCCATGATGGGACCTTTGCCGAAGGATTGTTTTGCCTGGGTACGACCGGAGGTCTTGGTGGACATCAACGACGAATGGGTGAGACGATACAATGTCAATGGCACCACGGGTCATGTACTGTGCGTCGATTTGGAATATCCCCCACACGTCCAAGATGCCACGGAAGATTTACCATTGGCTCCTTACCGCGGGACGGCGAAATGGGAGGACATGTCTCCCTATATGCAAGAGCTATGGCAAGAGTTGAACGGGAACCGACCCTTTCACTCAGCCAACAAGTTAATGATGACGCACGAAAATCGCAAAGAGTATGTGGTACATATCGCTGCTCTCAAGTATTATGTGGAGAAGGGTTTACATATCACCAAGGTTCATTACGGGATCTCCTTCAACCAAGAACCGTATATTCGCCCCTATGTTCAATATCATACGCAAGAACGCGCCAAGGCAACCACGAAAATGCGCCGCAATCTCCACAAGTTGATGGTGAACGCACTGTACGGCAAGACAATGGAGAATGTGCGGAATTATGGGAAGCACTATTTTGTACGATCGCCGAATGTGTTTAGCAAATGGACACGTCATCCCTATTGCCAATCCTTCTTCAACATCAGCGACAAAGCCGTGGTGGTGAATGTGCGCAAGACCAAGGTAGACTTGAACAAGCCCATTTATATCGGGCAATGCATCCTGGACAACAGCAAGATTATTATGTACAAGCTGTTTGACCAGTGGAAAGCCAACAAGACGTGCACCTCAGTGGAACTCATTGGTGGGGACACAGACTCCTTCTTCCTCAAAGTCCGCAGCCGGTATACACGCGAAGAAGTGCTGCGTTCGTTTGAAACCATCCCCAATTTTATTGATAGGGAGGCGAAAGGTGTTCTCGATACCTCAAATTATCCCGTGAGTCATCCAGAGAGACGTACCGAGAATGCGAATCGTTTGGGATGTTTCAAGGACGAGTGTGTGGGAAATAGGGTGAAGGAGTTTGTATGTTTGAGTGCCAAGATGTACTCTTACATTGTCCTCAAAGGCAATGAGGAAGAAATCCACGACTGTCGCATGAAAGGAGTGTGTCAAGCAAAGAAGCGACAAGTGAAACATCAGAATTATGTGGACGCCTTCGAAAAACATTCCGTTACCACAGTGTCACAAACCCTCCTCCAATCCCAGCACCACGAGATGAGAACGGTGACGCAAGTGAAGAAAGCCTTAAGTATCTGGGAGGACAAGCGGTGTTGGTATTTACCCAATCAGAGCCTTCCCTACGGTAACCATCGCCTATATGAAGAAGGGTATCTACACCCCGCTCTCAAAAATGTCAAGGATTTGCAACCGCATGGTGGAGCTCAGAGCATCCTCCGCAATACCACTGCAGACATTGTTACCGCAACTCCCTCTGGCCACCTACCGAGCATCACGCCCTTGTCGAGTCTATTGGAAATGGAACTCTTCGGTCGCTGTACAGATTTTTCCACGGGGGTGTATCCAAATTTTGGGCAACCACTCTCTGGAAACCTACGATCGTATTTGTAAAGAGATGCGCCAATTACTCGCCCCCTACGGATTGGACGTGAGCGACCCAATCACAAAATCCTGCACCGTTCAATGTCAATGGAACTATACAAAAGACCGCATGCAAACCATTCAACAGTTGCCATCGACATCAGTGATTTCCAACGAGCGAGAGCTGTTTCCCGGAACGTTAATACGCAAAGGTAATTTACACTGCTCCTTCTTTTCCAACGGAAGTGTGATTGTGACGGGTGTTTTATCGATTGCAGAAGCGGAATCGTTGGTGGAAGACATTCTCAAATCCCTATTCGAAGGAGATTCCCTCAATGAATCGGACAGCAACTAATATCCCAACGTCGTGGGTTGTCGCAAGAGACCTTGGATATTCATTCAAAGCGATAGAAACGGTAACACATCTCAATGAAACGATCACTGCTGGTGAATTAGTGGATCGACTCATGGATCTCGATGAGCATGCTATGAATCACCATTTGGAGCGTAGGTGGATAGAGGATGTCTCCCTGCCACACTGCAATACAATGACATTGGCGCGATCTGGAGTGAAAAAAGTGAAAAAAGTGAGATTTGCAACGGATGTGTCAGATAACTCTTCCCATAAAAGTGACTTTAGAAAGAAATTAGAAGAAGAGACATTTCAATTATTATGTGAACGGAACTGTGTTACATGTTTTAAACAGGAACGGTCCCTTCTCTTTCTACCATGTTCTCATAGTGTTATGTGTTCTACATGTTATAATCCCTTTGAAACATCATCTTGCCCTCTTTGTGATCAAGACATTGCTTCAACAGTCACTGTCTATCGTGCATGATGTATGGAAAAACTCTGTGAATAGTGTATAGTGTACTATCACGAGTGACTGAACCTTGTACAAAACCTTGTAGTATTACCCTCTGTCTGAAATAAAAATACAATCATTGACATGATTCATTTCTTTATTGACTTCAAAACATGGGATAATGTAGAATACAAATAGGAATAGACAATTTTATCATTGAAGGACAAATAGGTTTGAATGAGTTCTTGATCTTTCTCGTAAGCATCCAATGTTCGAAAGAAAGTCAGTGTTTTTTCCATAGACGTGTTAAAAGGGCGTTGGTTTAAAAAGTAAATACAGTAAGCACCACAATAGGCTTTAGGTCCTTGTATACGCAGAGGGCGACGATAGTTTAGAGGATAAGGTGTTGTCGATAACCATTCGGTCACATGCGGATAGTGAGATGGAGCGAGTCCATAAGAGTCAAAGAATTCGCACACGCGTTGATCCGCATTTTGATAAAAGGCCAACCAATGCTTGCCAGGTTGATGAGAGCGATCACTATTGACAATAAGTGTCTTTGATTCCGGGGAATGAGCAGGAAGTAGATCAGCAGGAAACACACCTTGGAAGGGAACGTAAGAAGATTGGAGGAGGCGATGAGCAAACGTTTGACAACTACACTGAATAGCACAGAGAAAATCATCTTCGCACATGCAGGCATTGAGTAAATGTTTCTCTTGTAATTGATTCATACCCTGCATGATTCCTTCGATTTCCGTGTTGCTTAACCAGTCTCCCATTCAGCCAACGCTGAGCTTTAATGAGACGGTGTTGATAAAGAGATGTCCAAGCGATAGGAGGCACGTGATTCTCGGGCTCCTTCACCATATCTTATGAGGATGTCCATGCGCACCAACACTTAAATAGCGGGAGGGATATACGCACTGGAGATGACAGCATTCTCCGGTGTGACGGAGAATTGTTCGTCATGAATGACAAACATTAATAAATCCATATTTTGCTTGGTCGTATTCTCAAATTGCAATTCCAGTCCATATTGACGTGTATTGGTGGGTTGAACACTATCGATTTGTTTATCCAAGGTACAGTCAAAAGCGATAAAGTAACAGTATTTGGTAAAACTCTCCAAATCAATACCACATGATTCATTCGTGTTATAGACTTGAATCGCACGATTGAATTGACTGTAGGCAATCACGTCATCTTTGCAATTGATGGTGCCTCCTGTCATGATGGCTCCATTGGTGGTCATGGTGACTTGAGAGAGTCCATGCCTTTCAAAATAGAGTTTACGACTTCCTGGATCAAACCAAGAGTTACTGGGAACAACCGCGAAAAAGATGAGTTTAGGACTCAATAGAGCAGCCACATTGGAAAACGTCTTCTTTTGTACTCCACTTTCAATCGTTTGTCGTTGGACGGTCATGCCATTGTAGCGATAATAAATGGCTTCTGTCTTGCGTCGATTCGCAGTTTTCAATTGCAGTTCTGCATTCGGGGTGAGCATGGGCATATACAATTGGAAAGACGTGATTTTGAACCTGTACTTTGTAGAGGTCGTCCCTGCAGGATGTTCCATATCATAAATGGCATATTCCGGTTTATTCAAGGTGAAAATGAGATCCAGTTGCATACCTGGGGGCAGAGCAATCACTTGTTGGAACAAATTACATTTCAGGGGAAAGTCAAAGGTACGTTTAAATTTGTTGTCTGACCATTGTTTGAGAATGGCTTGATTGAGTGCATTCTCTTTATCTGTAAACTCTACCGCCTTAGTCTTTATCGTCTTCGTCGATGCATCATACTCCGTGTCATGCATCACTTGAGGAACAGTAAATCCTTGTGTGACCATGTGTGTATTCTTCACATCATTGGTATATTGTAAAAGATTGCTAAGGTAAGCTCTCAAATAATACAAGTCATTGCCTCCTTCAATGGTGCGTTCATTCAAGCGGATAGTAATGTCGGAAAAGAGGGAGTGGGCCGTATTGTTGATAATAATCGCCTTGTCTGACGCCTCACATGGCACGTCAGCTCCTTTAGCCGAATCATGTTTCATGAGTTGTACTTCCACGCGAAAATAGGCATTGCATACATCCATCCAATGAATGGCTAGTCGAGGGACCGTGAATTGAATGGTACCGGGATTTTCCAATCCATTGACTGGTGTCAGAACGCTCGTATGCTGAGAAGTACTCGAGACATCGACTTTATCACTTTGGAATACATCGTAACGCGCATCCAATAAGGCAGGGGTTTCCGCCATGCTTGATGGGACGGATGTTCTAAGATTGCTTAGTTCTTAAAAGAGCATGCGTTGTTTAGCACCTCCGCGATAACGCCCCATCAAACTTCCTTTTCCCCATTTCGTATGATGGGCAATGGCCACATGACCACGACGACGTTTAGGAGCAGGTGCTTCCACCCGATCTCCTTCTTCATCCGTGAAGACGCGTTTCCGACTCACTTTATTTTGAATAGCTTCTACAACACGTTCGGGAGCAGTCTGTAAAGTGCGTTTGGCGAGTGCTTTCACACCCTTTTTGAGATGGTGAACTCCTTCTTGTGCGGTAGAGCTGACAGCATCTGTGACAGCTTGTTTCGCAGAATTGAGAAACTCTGTCGAACGTAACGATTTTCCCAATGTTTTCTGTACCGTATGTACAAGTCCCTTTTGCGAAGGTTTTCGTGATGCTTGTCGAGAGGGTTTTCGATTTGTTTTTCGAGAGGGTTTTCGAGGTGTTTTTCGAGAGGGTTTTCGAAATGTTTTTCTGGGAACACTCTTTTTGAGTGATTTGGGCAGACGGATGGATGGTTTCTTGACACCAGTGACACGGGGTCTAATCATGCGTGTTTTCTGTCCAATCACTTTATTCCATCCACCGCGTTGCATAAATGAACCTCTTCCAAACAATCGTCCAGAGGAATGTGTTCGGTGACGGATTAAAAAGAGATTCGTCATTGTGTCTTGATGAGCTTGGGAAAAGACAATTACTTAATTGCGCGACGTCGAAGATGCATTTTTACATAGGATCGTCCGTCTGTCATAGGGATGGGATGACCATCATCCGACATGAGTTTGATTTCAATATCTTGCACCTGTTGACTTTTCACAGGGAGATAGGTGACATTCTGGAATTCATGATGAATACTATCTCCATAATCTTTCCCCGTGTAGGGAATCACACACATACAGTTTGTTTTCATACCTCCTACATAATGATAACCTACAATATTACAATACAGGAGAATATTGTAGGTAAAGGCATTCAAATTCAAAGGGGCAGTCGCTTGCTGTGAGGAAGTGAGTAAGTCTGTTTTAAACCCAAGAATGTCTTTGAGCAAAGGATGGAGTTTCATACTGTAGTGTGGGGGTACAACCACTGAAACAACATGAACATGAGGCGCCAATGTAGTGATAGAAAAGTGGAAATTGTGACCATGCTGTCGGTTTTGATTCAAACACTGCATCAACGTCTTCTCCGAATAAATACCGCGTGGAATGTTGAAGCGTGTAAACATGCCTTGTTCTCCCTGTTTGCCTTGTTTATCTTGTTTATCTTGTTTGCCTTGTTCTCCCTGTTTGCCTTGTTTATCTTGTTTATCTTGTTTGCCTTGTTTATCTTGTTTATCTTGTTTGCCTTGTTTGCCTTGCTCTCCTCGCGGTGAATCCGTTTTGACAGGAAGGATAGAGGACGTATAGACGGTCGGAATCGTCTCAGGATGATCCTTCAATGTCCCCACACTAAAGCTGACATCCACGGGTATTGTCTGAAGGGTATTGATGAAATTGACGACGGAGATACCGGCTTCCCATTGATCCCCATGGACTATGGGGATGGAAGGAACCAAGCGATTTTTGAAATGATTGGCTCTATTTTCAGGAAACAAATTGGGCTGCGCATTACTCAACAAGTGAATCGTTTCCTCATGCATGGTTGAGTGTCACTCTGTCCATAATTACCTAGTCTCCTTACGGCGGAGATGGAGTTTGAAATAGGATCGTCCTTCATGAATCGGAATAAATTCGCCATCATCACCACGCAACTGAATTTCAATCTCATCAATAGCGGATGTAAAAATGGGGTAATAATCAATATTGGACACTTCATACGACACCATTTCCCCCAAACGTTGTTTCTCTTCAATAGGGTGAATTTTCAAGATTTGTTCACGTTGTCCTCCCACAATACTTTCCGCCACAATATTACAATAGACGATAATGTTGAAGGAATTGGGAGTTATGCTGAGGGGAGAGAGTGTTGTCATCTGTGTATTGGGTCCATAATAGGATTGAGGTAGACCTATACGATAACTCAACGCTTCTCCAAAATCAATAAAGGCATGTTCCGCGGTTTTCACCGTCAAATAATGATCTTTCGAGAGAGAGAGGGATACATCCGTCCACATCTGTAAATTCACCTGGAGTTTAGAAAAGAGTCCTTCCAAGGTATAACTCCCTTTGGGAATGTGGACACGATGAAACGAGGTAGAAATGTCTAGGGTGGGGTTGATGTAACCTTGCCGAATCATGTGGTCATAGATGTGCAACGGTTTCATGGTCTTGCTATAGAGATGAAGAAAAGGGCGAGGTGTGGGATGTGTATTCACCATCACCGATTGAATATCTTGTTTTCCCACATCCACTCCCAACACCATACCATCCACTAGATAAAACATGTTTTCTTGCCAGCGTTCCATCATGGTCGTCATGAGCTTTTGCATATCAACACTGAACCATCCAATAAAGGAAGTCAATCTATCTTTACAGACTTTCAGGGTGGATCCTTCTTGATACGCGACAGCGGGTGAATACAATGTCTTATCAGAGAGTCTATCTCCAAACAAGTAGGATTGTAAACACGTATTGGCCAACAGCTCTTTCGATTCATAAGCATAAGGGAAATAGGATTTCTGAAACAAGCGATCCAATTCCTTCCCTTTCCATGGGAAGAAAGTGTCGAGGGTGTGGTTCCATCCTTTGGCATAATCAAAGGTATATTCCGGTAAACCATAGATGTGTAATGTCATCCCATGGGTGACATGTTTTGGACGTTGTTGATACCGACGGTAACTTGCAGAACAATGGTCCGGCGTTTCCGAGTGTATACAGGTTTGTTCATGATAGGTGAACATACCATATTCATGACTATGATTCAACATGTGTTGCCAGAGTTGTGGGGGATTGATTTTCAACCCATACCCTTCCGCGATTTTAAAGTGAAGCACGTGAAAGACGCCCACTGTTGTATACGTCACCCACACCATATCAGGCAGGGGGATGGCTTGATTGAAAGCTTGCACAAAGGATTGGAGGGTATAGTATTTCGTGGGTAAATTGAAGCGTAATGGACTAGGGAGATGAGATAGGGTATGAAAAATCTCAAAAGAGTCGCCATGTTTGATGTTGAGAATATTGGGATGCTTCTTATCCTCGGTCTTATACTGTTGTGTCGGTTTTCCGTTTCGAAGCAAGACATGGGTCCCACTCAATGCATAGGGGACACTCTTCTTTTCAAAGAGAGCGTCCAATTCCATGGTTTGTTTCTGAAGGATAAAGGAGGGAACATGAATCGTGCTGAGGGGGATTTCCAAGATCCATTCGTCCCACACGTAGGTAGCTACTTGTTCTGTTTTGAAAATCTCATAGGCTTTAGATTGCCGGTCCATCTTGATTTCCATATCGTCCGTGCAATCGATGGTCAGTTCATAATGATAGGACATGGATGTGATGGTCCATGTCATGGGGGCGGGGAAGATGGTATTCAAATAGGTTTCCAACGAATAATAACCTGTGGGGACGATAGAACTCCACGTCTTATCACTCTCTAAATTCTTGTAATAAAACGATTCAGGTCTAGACACATAAAATAACAGTTTGTTCTCCTTGATGAATTGACAAAGATCCGATGTCAACACAGTCACTTCTGCATTCACCCTATCTCGTTCACGAACGATCTCGTCAAGATTGTCAGTTCCTGCAGTGGGTTTGAATTCTTTCACCCTCCTTCTTAACGTTGCCAACCGTTCCTGTTTCACTTCAAAATCATGGAGAATATGCCCATACAACTCCATCAAATCCACCAAACTATGATAGGCAAATACATTATACGTGTTGTAGATATGATACTTTTCCGTAGATGTGAAGGGAAGGGCATGTTGCCCCGTTTCATGCTGCATATCCGCACCACTGGCCAATACATTTTCTTTCCCATCTTTAGGATGGGAATGAACTAATTGATGAATAATAGGCCGTTTTGTACCTTGTTCCTTTTGAATCGATTGTCGAAAATTTTTCAATAAGACAGTATCAAACAATCGCTTCTTGGCTCCAAATCGTTTAGAGACTAAAACACCTTCCATCTTGTGTTGACGTAGGATTCGCATCATGTTGCGGTACTTTGCATTCAGTGTGTTGATATAGGTAGGCAAGAAACGGGAGGTGACTAAATCAGGAGCATCGGCTATATGAAGGGTAGGATCGATCTTGTGTAACTGTGTATCAATCTTGTCATACAATTGATCAATACGGTTTCTGAACCATGACACATGTTTTTTCTTGGGATGTGGATACTCCTTTTCACGTTCTTTTGGGGTGAGTGGATTGAGAAACTCCACTGGGAAAATAAATTGATTTTTCATGGTGCGTGTTGGTAAAGCAAACCATTTTTTAGAGGCCAAATGTTGCAATCGGAAAAAGGTGTGTTGATACATTCTCACGGCTTTCATCAACGCTCTCAGTTTAGGAAGAAGGATGCGAAGATTATGAAACAGGCCTATATGCCCTCTGGGAATAGGAGGTGCTTTTGCATTGCGTTTGAGAGAGCTCACAAAGGTATCCGTCCTCATCCACACAGCACGTGTCGTATCATCACTCAGAGGTTGTATATCCTGATAGGTCACTGGGGGAGCCATGGTAACAGTGGCTATTTTCTGCAAATCGGAGAGGATCCCATAATCCATCGCAGACAATGTATAACTGGAAGCATGTTTTACATGAAAGGACAATCTGTTGGATGAATGAAACACTAACTTCCCCACACCAAACCATTCTAATTGTTTGAATAAATTGAGCACTGAGATTTCATTTCCCAACATCCTTTCAATCCCATGTTTGGCAAAATGACAGCGGTGTAAGGGAATCACACTGAACCAATAGTCATGGGCGGGATATTTCTTTACGTCACATTCCTTTCGATGAATGGAGAGTCGTGTATGGATCCGAACGACATCCTTCAACGATAAATGATAGACACATTTGTCCAATAAGAGTGAGGCCGCCAAATGAGGGGAAAACACAAGGACGTAATGAAAGGCGGAGAATTCCTTGATTTGAAACAGGGAAAATGGGGCAATGTCAATCACATAGACATCTGCTTCCTCTATGCCATTGCCTCCATAATACAAGTAGGATGGATGTGTCGTGACAGTCATCATGTTGGAAATGGTACGACGTGTATATAATTCCAACGCTGTGATCATGGGGACTCGTTTCACTTCCTCATCGGATTCAAAAATGGTGTGACGACGGACCACATTGGTCCCTTCCATCGTATAATAAGGCAAATAGGCCTTCAAATCTTTCGTATCCACCATTTTCCCCACGGTAATATAACAATCTTCGGGAATCGTATCCACATTATTCACATACCCAAACTCTTTCAAGCCTACTTCCCATGTTTCTCCTTTAGGAATAAAAAGTGGATTTTCCAGTCGTGTAAAGAAATGATTGGCTTTATTGTCATACAAATGGGGTTGAGTATTGCTCAACAAGTACACATGTTGTTCCTCATGCAGTTCCTGCATGATTACAAAATCAATAGCGGCGTACATTACCTAGAGGTTCTAAGTCTGTCACCCATGAGTTCATCGAGGCCGGATATCCTTGCCAGTGCACAAAATATTCTGGTCGTCCATTCCGACGTCGGGTCTTGAGCACTTTGTCCACTTGATAGACTTCTTCCTCCCGATGAATCACTTGTAATTCCTGAGCATAAAAGGATCCTTTGATCTCTTCTCCACTCAAGTCTTTGATCTTGTACATTTTGGTACCATGAGGGTTCTTGAGAATGTTGGAGACAATGAACTCTTCCGTCGACCAATTCGCTTCATACCCTCGTCCAAACGTTCCTTTATCACGTGAAATACGTACACGTGCTCCCACAGGGATAGACTTTCCCGGGACTGCAACCTTTTTATAGTTTTGTCGGAGACGTTTCGCATTGTTTCGTTTCACTTCCTCGGTATTGGAGGCATTCACATCCATCGGGGTGAAACCTGTGGATGAATGGGTGCTGTGATTGTATGCATACATGACATCTGCGATATAATCCACCCAATTCTTGTGATTGGTGGCTGTAAAGATACGTTCCAATTTATTCTTGACAGTCCGGTTCAATCGTTCGACATGAGCACATTTATAGGGACTGTAGATGGAAAACAATTCAATAGCGTGCTTGTCCAAGACGTCTTTCACCGGTCGGTTATAAAATTCACGACCTTGATCCGTTTGCAGTCGTTGCGGGGTGGGAATGGTTGCGAAAATGGCTTCTAAAACCCCCGACACTTCTTTGGCACTCTTGGTCTTGAGAGGGAATGCCCAGGCTTTGCGTGTAAAGATGTCCATGACCATGAGAATATACTTGTAGCCACGATTATGCTGTGCATACTTTTGATAATCGACAATATCCGCTTGAAATTGAATTTGCGGACCGCGTACACGATACGGGTGCAAGGGCTTAATACGATGCAATCGAGATTTGTGAAGGGTGTAGGTCGGTTGACGCATTAACCATTGTTTGACTTTTGTTTTTGAATAATGTGAAGCAGCAGCAAGTGCATTGACGCTTCCGTAGCCAGCGGGATGTTTGGGATTGTAATAAATCTTGTGCAACACCTCCTCCATCGACACAATCTGCTTGGTATTGACGTGGGGGTTGAAGATAGGCGGTATTCCCGTTGGAACAACAATTAAAGCTCGCCGTGATGGTGTACTGTGTCTCTGCGCTGTCGTCTGCGTTGCCTTGGCCGCAACAACGTCCAAAGATACGCGATAAGAATGAGGAGGCAATTGGCGCGGCTGCCGTTGCCATTACCTGAATGGTGAGCCATAGGATCCCAATTCAAGAACTCCTTTTTTACTTAAACGAGTATTGATGGATGATTTCAAGGGAGAACGCTTCGTCTTGGGAGAGGTGACAACCGAAGGTTTGACGACTTTCCCTTTCGATCGCTTGAGGACGGGTGGATCTGCGACGTGAGTGAGCGGAGGTTTTGCGGCGTGCGTGAGCGAAGGTTTTGTGGTGTGCGTGAGCAGAGGTTTTTCCATTCGCTTCCCATGATCATTGTCCAAATTGAAAAATTGGCGACGAAATTTATCGAACAAATACATCCGGGCGTTCCATGCAGCGATATCATTGGCAGTAGGACGGTGACGCACAATATCTCGTGCAATACGGTCAAGATGGGCTTGTTGAGGAGTCATCATCATGGTTCTCACCCTCTGATCTTCCGCTTGACGTTGCAACATGGTCGACATCAGTTGGGTACTGTCACCACCACCGCCCATTTGCTGTCCGCCACCGGTGTGTTCATTCATGTCAGATTTGGGAACCACCACTAATTCACTAAAGTCCATTTTCGTTTTATTGGGTCTTTTGCTTAACTTAAACACAATCATCGGTGGATTAAATAAGTTGGTGCGAAATCGGTACTCAAACGGACAATTTGTAGTGAAATCAATAAAGAGGTAGGCATAATTCCCATACTTTTGAACCAATGTTGTTAAAATATCATGTACGACGCTCATATTGCCTTTTGGGAGCATTTTCCCCATGAATTGAGCCAATTGTTGTTGATTTCTCGGATTATTGAACGCGACCAAATAATGGACATTGCCATTACGAATACGTTGTTCTTTATCACCATACAAATACTGTGTGATTTGCACTGCGAAAAACCGTTTATGATGAGATCCTCTTAAAAATAATCCTGTCACAGTTTCATTGTTTTGAGATTCCTGTTGTAAATCATCGAGAACAATTAAATCATTTTCTTGCAATTGATCAAAATCATCTTGGGTAGGGACACCCATTTTCAAGATCACCTCTTGTAACTCTTTATGAAATGGACTTTCTATCCCATAATACCACCAGACTTTACGAATGGGCTTTTTAAATAAAGTATGACGATTCTTGATCATATTCGCCACAAACGTGGACTTTCCCGATTTACTAGGACCCGAGACAATCATGGATGAGTCATTCTCTAAACGGAAATCCATCTTGTCGAATCATAAAAGTCAGACATATATTCCATGCATCATGTATTAAACATAACTTAAAATTGTTTCCAAAACATAGAATCATTTCCAGAATAAAGAAGAGGTGGAATAAAACGTCCACGTGTACATGTCTTAAAGAGTGAGTTTTCAAGAGCAGTCACCATTTCACTCATCAATGTCCTTTCCATGTCATGGGTAAGAGGATTCATATTGTACCGTGCAAATGCTTCCTTTAACATGTTGGGAAAGGCGCGACGATGGATTTCGTAGGCACTACGCACAATGAAATAATGTTCAATATAGTTCAACACAGACCACTTCTCATTGACACACTGTCCTGCTTTGTACCATGAGGATGACACATACCACTGACTCTCCTGTTTGTGTTCCACCATATCCTTGAACATTTCGAGGAATCGATTGATCCATTTCTCGGCTTGTATTTGATCACCGTCAAAGATATGCAGCGCGTGTGACTCTTCCCGGATGCGAATGTACACACCGAGTGCTTGCGCCTTGGCATAATCCGTCCGCATCGTCCTCCAATCCTCCTCTTCCGTGGGTTGAGCACTCCACCTCTGAGAAAGCATGTTTGTCATCTCATCCTCCTTTTGTTTCATAAGTGCAATACTGTCCTCTAATTGGGAGAGATGATCGAGATCATCATCTATAAAGTGTTTGAGTTCCTCCCAATCAATGTCTTGTTTAGATTGCACCATGTGTATCAGATCAAATAAACCACTGGAGGGAATGTGTGCCTTCTTTATATCGAGTGTCAGCTTTGTCTTCTTCTTCTTCTTCTTTTCCCCCACCGCTGTGCTCTGACATTCCTCCACCTGTTTGATACGGACTTGGATTTGATCCACAGTAAAACACAGTTTCAGAGTCTTTGTCTGTGGATTATAGTATATGCCTGTGACGCGGAAGATGGTATTTGCTTGAAGGAAGGTATTCACCTTGAGATTGGCAAGAAGATGTCCAATAGTGGCCAAACTAACCTTCTTGTTCTTTCCATTCTCCTTCATCAGGAAGATGGGCGTGTCCTGCTTCAGCTTCATAAAGACACTGTCGTAGGCTGATTTCTTGTGTACATAACCGAGACAGGAGATAAAGTTGTAGGCAGATTCGGGTTGGAATTGTTTGTAGAGGAATTGTATCGCATCTTCCAACGTCTTCAAATCGCGTGAGACGGCTTGAGAAATGGTGAAGAGGGAGGTGAGTTGATCGGAACCGTACCCAGTGTTATTGTACGTTTGTGCACGCCATCCATAAAATCCTGTGGCAAACACGAGTTTTGAGATGTCTCGTCGTGATTGCCAATCCATCGCATCCATCGTCGCATTCTCTCCGCGAATGGGATAATATCCAGTGTTATTCCATTTCTTGCCCAATACCAGACGTGTGATGGGCAGAGGCTCCAACTGTGGTTGTGCCTTGGTAAGATAGTTCTTCTCGGCTTTCCCATTCGTATGGAAATAGGACTCCGTCGCTTCAACAAAGACTGGCTTCGATGTCGGTGTATCTGACGAATACGTGACTTTCACCTTCTTCGCGAGAGGAGCTTCCAACGTGTTCGTACGTTTACCCATGACTGAATGAAAATGACTGAAATGGCTCAGTTTATATAGAGTTGAGCGTGGGAAAATTTCTTCTCATTGGTTGACGCCCACGCATACAAGTGCTCTGATTGGTGCTCCGTCAAATTCACGATGAATCATTCATTTTTGGTGGTGTACGGGGCTTGTCCCTTTTTGTAGGTCAAATTCACGAGATAACGCTTGATTTCATGGGAATTTGCTGAGTCATTTTACGATAACATCGGTCGATTTGGTGTGGAAAAGTACCTCAGAATTCTCGATAAATCACCTGATTTTACGAGGATTTGTAACAGAGTGTGTTCTTCAAAGTCACAGTGAATCGATTGATATCATGGGAAAATAACACATCAAATCCGTAGTATTTTTAACGATGTCATGGGAAAATCATCCTTTAAATCTTCGGTATATCGTTTGATTTCATAGGAATTTTACTGTGTGAACGTGTCTTATTCACACTCTTCGATAAATCGTTCGATTTCATGGGAATTTCATTGTGCGGTTTGGTGGGGTTGAGTATAGGCGTTTTGGACACATCATAATTGACGACTTCCACATCGAGTAAGGGTTTTCCACTCTCTTTACGTTTTTTGATATCTTTCATCATTTTTCGACCAGATAAGAGGGTAACCAAAATGAATATGACGAGTGTAAAGAATTGTGATAGGGTTTCTTTGAATGAACCAATGAGTGAACATTTTAAATCTCCTCCGTTGGCTGTTGAAAGTGTGTTCACTATGGATTGAACATTGTCCATGATGATAGTGTTGATGACGTGGGTATGGTTTACTTAGTGTTTGGAACCGATCGATGCATGTAAGGCTTGTTTGAAAGCTGCTGGATTATCGTGATATGCCATGGCATAGGCTTGTGCGAAGGGGATTTGTTTCTTGTTAAATTTCCGTTTTTGACCCAAGTATTTGCGAGTTTGAGGTTTCACAAATTTGCGGAGAATTCCTTTGTAAGATTGAATAAACTCGTGCTGTAAAGGTGTTAATTTCCCTGGATTCTCTCGCATTCTGCTCATGAGTGCTTGCATATCCTTGACATATTCCTCAGGCAATTGATCGACATGACGGTTAATTTTCTTTTTCGAGCATCCTATCCCTGAACTTAGGGATTTCAGTACATTGGTAAAGTCCTGACGTCGACTTGAACATGATTCACACTGACACGTCATTCTTGTCTATCATCCTCTATCCCACATAACTTAGTTTACATGGCGTTCACCAAATTCATGTAGCGTGCGTGGACGTCTGCATTTTGGTTGGTTAAGTGGGCAATAAACTCTTCCTTTTGAGTCAGCAAGTCACGCATGCTTTCCAATGTCTCATCCAAATAGTCTCCATTGCCATCTGTACGATTGGGTTCATGAATGTGTTGATTAAATGCATCTTCCAACACGTGCAAGATGCGTTTGCGAGCATTTAAATGACGTTCATGGAGACGAATAGAATCGTTCAACAGTTGAACAATGGCGCTGTTTTTCAAATTGTTCAGTTGAATAATGTACTCGTGGGAGTTGTCAATGACAGGTGAATTGACTGGGTAAAACATTCTTTCCTCCACGGGGTGTGTGTCCATGGGTTGTTGAGAGGTTCCTACCCCCACTGAGTGTTGTTGTTGAGGGGTTCCTACCCCCACCGAGTGTTGTTGGCGAGGTTCGCTTGATTCTTGTACCTCTGGATTTCCCACTGTGTTCGACATGGCTTGGACATAACTGTTGTGATCATTGACAGGACCTGGGTAGTTATCAAATGTCACATGACTTAGTGTAGGTTGAATATTCTCTAACGATAGAGGACTCATATCAATCTCATTCGCAGCCATGGCTAACACATCGGGCGGCAATCGATTCCATTCTTCTTGTATTTGATGGACCGTATGGGTGGGATCTGGGGGAGCATCCACTCTGGCTCGATCGTCAACCATACTTTTCACGACAGCTTGCAGCATAGCGTGAGCAGGATCAGGTGTTGCTAAGGCGCGATGATCCGCTGGAGAGGGTCGAATGAGTGCTTCTAGACTGTCGTCTGCATCCAAATCTGTATTCATAGGTTGAGGGGGTCGCAAGGAGGTTGCACGACGTGCGGTGGGTGATAATTGACGATCTTGTCCTGTCAACGTAGAGGACACCTTCAAAGAGGATCTCGGAACATGCTGTTGAATAATATAGTTGAGTTTGCTCACATTTTCTCCCTCCATTCGCTCGTTTAAAATATGGGTATGTTGACGCGCAAATTGTTGAGCTGTCTTCCTATCCACCGTTCCATCGAGTGTTTCCCCGCATAGGCATGCATAGATGAACTCTTCACTTGCTTTGATCTCTTCTTTTGATTTATATTTTAGATTGTGTGAATTAAAAATATGCCTTCTCAGACGATCTTTTTGATAAGGCAATTTACAGACAGGACATCGGGTTATTCTCAATTTTCGCAACGTCAGGGTCTCTTCACTTTCACGCGCTCCTCCCTTCATGGTTGATTTTTGTGGTGTGTTCCTGTGCATGCTTAAATACATTCGTTGGCCATTGAAACAAAACACTGAAATGAGCACAGATACGATTCAATGTCTCTTTGATATAAATAAGACTTGCTGCTGAAATCACACGTTTATGATACAGCTCTTGTACATAGGTCAAATGTTTCTCATTCATAAAGCTCCATAGCGTTTCCTCATACAAAACATCATCCTCAAAAATAGCCATGAGTAAATACACACGTCCCACGATGGAATAGCGGTCATTCAGTACCAATTGATTCAAATAGACGGTGGACGTGTCGGTAAACTCTTCTAATGTGGGGATATCATTGCCTCGGATGCGTTCATCGAACCAAAAATCAATAAGGATCTTCATCCGCGCTTGGTGAGAAGGAGATATCGAACTTTCTGTGGGCGTGATGTCCATCTTCCACGTGGTCGTCTTTTTCGAGGATGTCTTGTCCGAATAGGGCGATGTCGTCTTTTTCGATAATAGGGTAGAAGTAACATGATCTTATTTGAGAGAGTGTGAGGATCCATAACTTAAATAGTCACTCATCGCGGTGAGTATGCGTACAATCTCTCTCAGAAGAAAAAGGAGTACAAGTAGCATGTTTTTCCAAATCTATCAACCCCAATAGCAGAATGCTTATCATATGGAAAAGCAACATGATTCATACAATGACATTTTCTTTATTCATACTTAGTCTGTGTCGCTTACATATTCTTCTTCTGATGACCATCCAACAGAGATATATTCAAAATTAAACGTTATACAATAGACACCAAGAATCTCTTTGTTATCACTGTCCATAAATTCATAGTCCCATACGTTCTTCAGTGAGGCTAAATAGTCATCCATTTCTTCGACGTCACTTTCATAATAACGTTCACTAGCGCCCATCAATGGTGGAGAATCATTTCTTTTGTATTCATAAATCGTGAATGTATCCATGGAGAGTTCACATTCAGGCTTCACTTTGATCTTCTCCTTCACATAGGGAATCACTTTCTCTAACATCGCGTGCGGTTGACATGTCGTTTTCGGATAAATAATGAGCTGATTTGGATAGGTGTACACGTGAAAGTCTTCCATCATGTATGTGTCTTGAACGTTTCTCTATTTTTACCTAGTTCTCCAATCGATAGGTGCTCCGAACATGGAATGGGGCACACACAATGCTCCGTTCTGTGCTCCGAGCATGGAATGGGGCACGTCTAATGCTCGGAGCAGGGGATGGGGCATTTGCAAAACTATAAAGTCAAGCCGAAAATGTTCCGCCTTCATAACACTCGTGAACATACAAGAGGATGGTCGACCTCACCGGATTAAGGGATCGGAACGTGTTAGAAGAAGAGGTGGTTGTGATCCCAGACACTCCACCACCGACCCCAGAAGAAGATGATTTTCCAACGGATCTACCCTCTCACTGGGGTTCCATTCCCGATCCGGACGGACCGTATTCCCTACCTCCGACGCCACCCACCATCGATGGACCATTTCCCATCCCACCGTCACCCTCCGTCACCGATCCCGGATCGTCAAGTCTGATCGGCGAGAATTGGGAACTTGACTTTCTTTACGATGAGCAGGAGAATATTCCTCCTAACTTCGATGACTATCTTGGACTCGATCTTCTATTCACTCGCCGTCCCTTTCGCAAACCATTGACGAACCTTAATGCTTATTTGAACCGTCGAACAGAGCTTGACAACATCAACGAAGCTATCGCCAATTTGGATAGTGTGGACTTTATAAGTGAAGTCAGTGACTGGGTTTTTTAAATGTGTAATTATTCTTTCTATCTTGATTTCTTCTCAATAAACATACATGGTAAGCTTTGACTATTTTATTCAAGGGTGAACTGGGTTATAGGACATATCATGATAGAAGTTAAAATCAATGATTGAATTTTAAGATTGGAAATCGTTCATGAAATTGACAGTGCTATCATTCCCAAGTCAATGATTATCAAAAATAACAGGTCATTGGAATAACATTTTATTATAGAGATGTACTTTCTTGAGTTATTTCACAACATGCATTATTCTTGCACAAGGTACGATGTTCGGCATAGTCACTTAAGTTACAATAATGAACAATATAAGACTTGTGGAGTTGTCCATTGTCCACCGTGGTTGATTCATGCATCACAGTGATGGGGTCAACCTTGGTCCAGGCCCATGCAGCTTCACAGGAATCATAATTTAAATACAGTGTATGCACATAAAGTCGATAGTGTAGTTCAAAGCAATAATGAAGGAGAATCTCAACCACATCTGACAGCGCACAGTGGTACCCATACTGTACCTTGGCAGCTTGCGTTTCTGTGAGTGCTTTCCCTCGGCGTAAATGTAACAGGGCTCGACGGTACGCTTCTTTCCCTTCATACTGGGAATGATTCATCCAGTGACATCCGCGACGCATATGTTCCTTGTAACCAAGTCTATACACTTCACTATCCCGCATACATGAGGTGAAAATATTCCAATGAGAGTCAATGCGTTGAGACCATTCGGGGAGAGAAATACTATCCATGGTCACTTTTTCCAAGAGTTTTATGCTTTTCAACCAAGTTCTTTCCATCTCCGATAATCCATTCCCTACAATCAGTTCCGCGTTTCCATACTCGCGTGTCATTTCATGGACCCAGAAATTAAAACGGTGAATAATCACATTCTCTTCTGCACCACATTTCCCAATCACACGTGGGTTGAGACCATGAATAAATTGAGTCGCAAAAACATCACACCCCGATGACTCATGTTTGATAAAGTCATGGAAGCGCGATGTAATGGTCACATATCCAGTCGGTTTATCGTCTCTGGGCGTATAATGACACCAAATGGCAGCGACTTCCTGCATGGGATCTCCTTCCGTATCAAATACGATGAAATTGCGCACCGGCTTCTTCTGCTCCACCCACCATTGTTGTACTTTAGGATGATCAAATGTAATGGTATAAGAACCTTGCATGAGCTCGCCCAAGTGCTGAATCCGACGCATCGTGAAATGAATCTCGTCTTGTGTGTCTCGACTTATATACCCTTCCCTAGGGTGGTGTACAACATGATTGGTTTAGCGATGATGACGTCTCCTTCGACGTTTTCCTCCTCCTGATATTTTATTCGCTATAGCACTTACGCCTGCGGCACCGGCTGCACCCGCTGCTCCCAACGCTGCAGCTTTCCCTGCGGCAATAAGTGCAGGGACGAGGGGGAGTAAAAATGGGAGGATGCCTCCTCTTTGTTTACGACTCCCGCGGTAGATTCCACCTTTTTGTCTTCGACTACCACGGTAAATACCCCCTTTCTGACGGCGACTTCCGCGATAAATACCTCCACGTTGCATGATTGCCGTGATAGGCTAGATGTCCCTACTTAGTTCTTCATTAATAGTTTCCCTAACGTCTTTAACTTTCCCAACTTGTTCCTATTTAGATCGTGTTTCAACCGTTGCCATTCTTCCTTTATCATTTGATTATTGGATTTATACCGTGGTCGCCACGCTGCTGGCAACAACGTATTGCCCAAATGACGTCGAATCAATTCGCCTTTATGTCTCTGAAAAGCTTCACGCCCTCTACGATGCATTTGAGATTTTATATACCGTTTCACATGTCTTACAGTTCCTCCTCTCTGGCGTCGTTTACGGCGTGTCATGATTAATGTTTACGCTTCCCAATCATAACTTAGTCGCAACAATAGGAGATTGATCACTACATTTATTCATCATCCAAATCTACATTATACGTGAACCAATTCAATTGGTTCTTAAAAACAATGGGATTCAGAGGTTTCCCTCGTTTCTTACTAAAGTCAAATGAATATTTGCGTGGGTCCCGATTTCTATTCTCTGGTCGAAGCGAGGCTTGGGGGACACTGTTCACTTCCTTGGGTGGATTCGGTTGACTCTCATATATCCGTTTCAACTTTTCGCGCTGATTTTTCCATATTTTCTTGGCCATATGCTCCTTATGCAGCGAGATAAATTGACGGACCTTCTCTTCCTCCACGTCACGATGTAGCATCTCACCACAGACACACATATAGACAAAGTTGTCGATTGCCTCATTCGTCTTGCTCCACGACGGATTCCATCCACACACCTCCTTATGTTTTTTGCAAACATGTTCCCATAAGAAGAATGCTTGGTACATGTTATGACACCAGGGACAGCGTGCCAACTTCACTTTTGACAAGTCGTACAGATATGAATTCGTACTCTCCGGCTCCACTGGACGATTCGGGTCCAAGGGTTCAGTGGGCATATACATGCTCAAATAGGGACATAAATGTTCATTCCATTCATTCTCCTCCTCCTGAATCTTCTCATCACAGTACCTGCACCGACCCACACATGGGTGTTTATGGTAAGCTTCCATATTATAGTCTTGTTTGCAAAGCAGGCAGGTGAACTCACTCTCCTTGTCGCCCCAATAACCTCTATCCAGTGAGCACTGATGATCGGTAGTCCACCATTTCCCACAACGATCGCAATACTCCTTCCCTATCTCCTTGCGTCCATGACGGATGCATTGTGAAAACAGTCGGAAGCGTTTATTGCAAAACTCGCACTCATAATAGGGTTGAGGGCGGGGACGGACTGTGGTTCGCCTCTTCTTTGTTGGTGGCTCCATTATATCGTGGTTCAGATCATGTATCTTACGTAAACAATGAACCAAACCCAATGTCAATCTGCATACACAAGATTCCTCCAAAATAACGACACTCCAGTTGAGAACGTAACTTCTTCTGCAACGAATCGATCAGTTCTTCCACGTCCCAATCGTCACCAATGTTCAAATAGCGATAGGACACGTCCAGTGCACCTTTGGGGAACTTTGCAGATGTTCGAATATCAAACAAGAAGCGTGGTCCATACAGTATTACATTCAGCAACTGAATACGAAGCTCTGCAATAATCTTCTCTAACGACACACTCTTCTCCTTTGTCGGAATAATATACAGTGTATTACAGTCTCGTTCCACAATAAAGTCTTTCGATGAATAAGGTGTATAGGATATCTCCTCTTTGGGATGACGTGTCGCAGCCAGAGGGCGTAACGTTACTGTTGTCGGCATAGGATGAGAATGAATTTCTCTGACAGCGCTTTCCTTATATACCCTGCGCTGACTCATCACACGTGCTCGGCGCCGCGTGCTCCGATTGGTGCTCCGTGCTCAACCCCAAGTGCGCCGATGCGTGCTCTGATGCGTGGGCGTGTGCTCTGATTCCTGTCTTCTTCGCTACTGATGCGTGGGCGTGTGCTCCGTGCTCTGATGCGTGGGCGTGTACTTAAGTGCAATGGTGAGGAAAGGGGCTAGACTCTCCTACTATTGCAATTTGCCTTCGGGTTTTTCGCATTGAAATATACCCTTTGAATTTTGAAGTCAAAGGAAATTCATTGTGAATGAGATACCTTTAAAATAATAGGGCGCTACTAGAAGTGGCTGGGTCGCTTATTGCTATAGCCATGTGAGGACTTGTAGTCAGGTCATTCGTGTGAGTGTGAAGAGTTATCCCTCCAATCAAAATTGATCGTATTGAATAATCGATTGTTTTGAAAAATGTAGGTGGGGGGACTGCACAAGAGACTACAATACAATCTAAGGAAATTGGCATTGTCACAGATGCCAGTAGCTTCTGCCAGTAGCCATACCGATAGATGATAGCCTACATAGTAACCGTATTAGATTTAAGACATTGCGCAAGAAATGTAGCTATATTATCTTTGCTGACTGAACTGGAAATGTGTACATATATGACTGGCGACTTGTCTCTAGGAATCTACAATCATCTAGTTAGCATGCATATAACAATTAAGTCTTCAAATTAATGGATTTTGGAGAATACGTTGTCAATATGGAAATTAGTCTTACGAAACATATGCAATAAAAAATTATTACACATGTGTGTAAATATATAATAAATATAATACAAAAGAAGGCGGCAACTGCAAAGAAAGATGTCGTGGAGGACAGATCATTGGTATACTTAAAAGACATATCTTTAGATTTCAAATGATTTAATTTTTTTATGATGCCAATTAATAACTTTCAAAATTCTAGATTTATATCAAAGCTCAAACTATCGGAGCCGGACCCGGAGCCTTTGTGATAAAAACCATCGGTTCTGGCTCGGCTCCGGCTCCACAGCCCTGATACAAATGTAGAATTACCAGTGAGAAGTGTCACCAAAAACCTATCGGTTTCAAATAGATTCAAACATAGCTCAGCGTAGCTTAAGCTTATATTCAAAGGACAACATACGATTCTCCATCGAGTCCAAAGCGTAGCTAACAATAGCCAAAGTTATCTACGCGACCATTGTCTCAGGGACGTTGGATCCTACCATAATTGTAACTTCATTAATTCCAAATGTAAAATGCAGTAGTTTATTCAGTAGGCATGTGTTCACTGGGCACAATAACTGTTTCGCTCAAATATCTATGAATCACTGTTATCGTCATCGTCATCACGAGATAGAACTACCTACGCTTTCATACAACTTCGATGGTGGAGAGAATGCCAAGTTCAACTACGATACGATCGGCTACTCTAGTGAAATTCCAGAATGGTGATTCATTTTTTCTTGTTGAATTTTTCGTCGAACTTGAAAACGGGACTCATTGTTCTAGCTTGGTCGTTGCCGTGTCATTCTTCTGTGTTCTCATACGTTCTTCTATCTTACGACGTATGCGTATGCAGAATTCATCTTTAATCACGCTCCTATATACCAAATATTTACAGACATTGATAACTATGCCTATCTAGCCAACTTATGTCGATTTCAACAGGAAGCCATTATGTATAGCCATTAGCCATACGCCTAATAACTTAGCGCATACAACTACGTAAACGTCTAACTAAAGAGAACTCTATGCGTCTACGTCGGCTGATTCCTTGTAAGACAGAACATTTCTTGAACCGCATTATTTTGCAACACACATAGGATATTAATTTCAACATGCAAGACTGGCCGTCTTCTATTCAGAAGTAGATTCCAGGGAATGGCCTCCCTGACGCCAGCCTGGAACCAATACTCAAATTTTTCTTGAATCTGATTATATGATATTCATTTTCAGCATACAAGCGTCTTCTGTTTAAAGTATGGCTTCTCTATGGTTTATGGTTTAAAGTATGGAGAGAAGTATGTACTTCTCTCTTATAAGTATATACTTCTCGGCAGAATTCAAGTCAGTCATAATTTGCCATCCTTCATTAATCGGATCGAGATTTTGTGGACCTTGAGGTGATATCGGAGCCACATTGCACAAAACTCCATTCATTCCACTCGTGTCGTCGTCTATGTCATAATCATCTGATTCACCAGTGCTATTCTCATCCTCAGTATCATTTTGATCTATGTCATCTGATAAGTCCAGATCAACGTCAAATCCATATCTATGAACTGGAGCTCGATCTCTACGCGGAAAACCGGACGCCATTGTCAGAAGAATAACCACGGATTGCGATTACGCAGTTCTTAATAACAACAGCGAACCATTTAGGCCTACCTGGCATTCGATTCATCAGCGAATATTACACAATATCACACCACTGATGGCCATTGCTAAGCCGGTGATTGGTTGGCCATAAACAGCAATGGTTCATCGCAAAGCGTTCCCAATGCATTTATAATGTCTGACGAAGAATTCTACTGATTATTCATCGTCAAATTCGCTATATTTCTAAGATGACGTTTAAAAAGTTTCAGGAAGGGAGGACGCATTAAAACGTTTCTGTCCCGAAAGGGTTAATTTAATTACTGAGTAGTGATGAATGAAAGGGATCATTGGCTAACGAAATGGTCAAATTGCTCATTAGTCAACCATCGGGGTTAACTTAGACAACCCATGAAACCAGCTGCGTTTCATTTGTAATACTTATCACTATAGTTAGTATTCAAGCGATGAATGTAACACTATTTTTGAAGAAAATTGAATCGGCATTCAGTGAATACCCATGCATGATTATCAACCGTCCGTGGTACACACATTATTGCAAAATGGGTGTCACAATATTCATACATAAAGAATAACTAGCTTTCACACATGTAGGCCTATAATCAATCTGCTTTACAATCTTTAAGATGAAGCTTTCAAACTTGGAATTCGTGAATGCAGAAGAAATTTTTACGTTGTAAAAGTAATTGTACGTGGTAAATTCCAAAAATATCTCTCAGCTTACCATTGACTACAATATCAAAACAAGTTTTTCTTCAGCAATTTATGCTTATCTAATGCAAATCGTTACAATTTCTTCGTTTTCACGTGATCAAAATATGGAACACAAATTAGAATACCATCATCAAAAAGAGAAGAAGTCAGTCAGCAATTTCTAAGTTTCATATCTCAAAAATATGAGAATCCTGCACGGCGTTCATCCACAGGTATTCGGGCAAGTATATCACAGGCGGGTCGTCTGTTTACTTACAAAATGTCTATCCTACCAAGGAGAGAATCTTGTCCAATTTGGCGATTTCAACTTCTGGTCCTTTGGTTTGTTCAACACCTTTCTTTTCCTGAAAATCGATGAAGCGGTAGGTTTAGAATTCGTCAATAGAGAATCAGTGGGAAAATGTATTCACATCAAGTGTCCATTAAAAGATTCACACCTAGAGGCTTTATTTCAGAACTACATAGTGTTGATATCTACTGAAGTCTACATTTACTCGTAGGCCTAATGGTTTCTGTAGCAATTTTTTTCATTCATTGCTAGATGCTGAGATCCTAAGTGAAGTAAGATATGCATTGTTTGATACCTAAACGTGTTGAATACTTTGGCATTTAAACATTTCATTAATTCATGGAGTTGCATGGGCTCTCCATAATATATAATAAGACTTTCCAAATTTCCAGTGATCTACTTTGCAAATTTAAAAGCAAATGGAAGTGATTTGGTGAAAGGAAGTGAGACATTGATTGGCGGAAAAGTGAGTATCTTATAACAAAAGGATGAAAATGACGATTGTGAGAGAATATGGAATACAAGTGTATGTGGAAACTCGTATGTGACACATGAACATGGTGGAAGATGGACTTAGTAGATAGTATTTCTGATGTTTTACGGAGAATGAGACTAAGTTGATAGGCAGCACATTTAGCGAAGGAAAGATGAATGAAGGGATCTTTCCAAGGTTAGATAGGAAAAGAACTTGCTGAAAGATCATTTCATAGGTATTGTCTGATTCGCGAGCGTGAACCTAAAATGATTGATTATTGATGGTCTGCGACACGCATTCCGAATCAACAACTGTTTGGCCTGTTTTAAACGTGTTTTAACGTGACAACTGTTTTAGACGTGAAAAATGAATTTTATTCGGAGTGAGCACATTCATGTCATTCATCGGAATGAAGACTAAAATGCAGAAGTATATGCCTCAAAAGCTGTCCGCATGATGACAATTACAGCTGAAAAAGATGAACACTGTCATGGAATTTGGTGACTGAGCAGAAGGTGCTAAACAATAGTGGTAAATTTTAATTCGAATCAAATAAGTGGCAGATAGAAATCAGTTGCGGCTGATACCATTGGATTACACATTAACAAGAGTTAGATTTCAAATCTCACAGCACCTTTTATGTTCATTTATGAATGCGGTTTGTGGAATGTTATGTCATTTCTTAGCTTGTTGATGTAAAATGTGGCTCATAATTGATGTCGAAGAAAATGGACTAAAGTATTTTAATCATGCGAACAACTTTCACTTCTCCAAAAAAGGGTAATCTGGAGCATTTCCGTTATAATTCACTTGTTTTGACTGAATTCTTCATTTCTATACTTCGAAGAAAAATTAGGATTTTCTTAAATGGTCATCAGATTACAATCCGCAGCACATTATCATTATTCCTGAGCCAACGTCCAATATAAACAATTACACATGGAAACAGTCCTTGATTGACAAAAAAGGCATAAGCACATGAGTTTCCAAATATGTTTTGATTCAATGTTATTCGCACATAATTTGGGGACGCATTAATTGGTGTCACTCAACTGTGAAGCGGAGGAATAGCACTGCTGAAAGTAAGAATTAAGTTTTATGCAAGAATCATGAATTTTACTGCAAAGTTCACTATGGTTCTACAGCTACGGACAACAGTCACCGGACAGTGGAAAGTTTTAACCTATGTTTTTTCATTTCATATTCTAATATAAAAGTGCTATATTGTATTAAGAAACACTATGTAATATAAAGACAAACGTGTAAATATGGTGCAAACGCTGATTCTTTTACGAAGCTGACCATTCTTCGAGCCAATCGATGCATTTTGCAAGAAAGTGAAAATTTTACTATTGCGAGTAAAAGTAGAAGCTAAGTCAGTCAAAGTGAAGAGCCTTCGGCGTAGAAGGGATTCTTTGCGGTTGTTGTTCAAAATTAATCATCTTTGTTCACATAATTACAGTTGAACTTTATTTTACATTACTTTTTTCCACATTTTTTGCTCAAAGTTACATATTTTTGAACACCTACAGCAAAGAATGCGCTGTGTTGGACGTCGAAGGTCGCCACTTGAATTGGCTTAACTTTTACTTTCCCCGGACTAATTTTTACTAACTTGCAAATAGCTAATTCTTTTGTCTTAGAATCTTATCTTTCAGAAGAATTTTATCATACAAATATTCGCATTGGTCAAAAGTCATCGGATATCAGATATTTTTGAGCTTTGTGTTGGTTAATTACCTACATAAACACATAGAAGAAAAAGGTCTCTATATATTTATGACAAAAGCATTCAATATAAATACATGACCATCTGTTATGTGTGGAGCAAGCAATGAATTAACTGACTAATTCAAAATTCAAATTTAAATGCTGTGACTCACAAGCACCCATGGTGTGGTTGTCTACGACCGTAAGTTAAACGGAATTTAATCAATTTAATTTCAGGCTTCTCAACTTTAAAAGCCTTTGCTCAAACATGTTCAACGATGGAGACGTGATATTTGCACAGAAATATTCGCAAAAGTCATGGACTTCTGGAAAATAACTTTATTATCCAACGATTCTTCGTTTGACTTAATCGACAATAATGGAGTCATTACCGGGTCAGACAGCGGGTAGGTGAACGTTTTACCTGAGATGAACCGTGGCCTCAATAAAGCATCCCACCAGCGCGATGATTCTGGATTGTTTCTCATTCAAAGGTGCAAGACGATTGCGATTCTTGGAAGAGGGGTTGCGAGGGGTAGTGAGAGACAATAGGTATATTTCGACGTCTTGAATCACAGAATAAAGTAATCTCCAACAGAACAGTGCCGCAATGGTGAAGCAACATTTCAGTATGACAACTCATCCTGCCACCGAACAAGATCTGTCAAGGAATTAGCTTCGAAATCAGAGTTCGAAAAGATAATCCCATAGAAAATCTTTGGATGGAGATCGGTGGAGTGAATTAGCCAAAATCTCCAATGTCAGCCACGAATTGAAATAATCGCAATAAATCATGCATGGCTCCGTGCTAAAAATTCGAAGCTGTCAACCGCTTATCTACGCTGTCTGAATTCTGTGAATCATGCAAAATGATTTCCGACAAAGTACTTAAAAATGTAATTTCTGTCAAAAATATCCATTTGGTAAACGTCCGATGATTTAGGACCAAAATAAAAATTTGGAATACAAAATTATCAAAAGCAAGTATTTTACACTTTCGATGTCTTTGCATATTTCAAAAGCACATTTAACCTAAATGCATGTTTCAAACTGCTTCAAAATGACAGTATGAGCGCGAAGCAAGATTATATAGAACATAATAAAATTATTATATTTTCTACAACTCTAATCCTGCCGAGACCCTTGACTAGTTCTGAATGTTAAGATGAAAGGGCAATTATGAGAAACCATTATGAAAGATGCAAGATCCATCACTTTCAGACTATTTTTCTGCATTTGAGGGAGACTCAAGACATAGAGGTGAGCGTTCAAATGAAGTGAATGAAATTTATTGATGTTAAAGTTACGCAACACTTTCGCACATTTCTGCTTCTATAATCTAAACGAAACGGTTGATAAGCTTCATTTTTAGAGTAATGCGGTTCGAATCGCGAAGATGATGTAATCTTTTAAGTCTTTGGACAACAGTTGACAAAATTAGAAGGAAAACGAATAAATCATGAAATTCATCGAAAGCTGAGTTTCGTCAAATCTTCTGTCACTTATTAATTCTTTGATTTGACTTTTAATCGAGCCAAAGAGTGAATGATGCCATCTCCACTGTAATCTCAGTCAAGTCGTTTCAACTTTAGAAACAAAGCTCACCTCAGATCATGATGATTTTTGATCCATGAATCTTAAGTTGTTGATAAATCTCAACTTTGTCTCATAACCTTAAATTAATTCCAAATAGGTATTTGTTAATTTGTCGTGATCATGGCTGGTGGACGCCACCTGAAAACGCTCGACAGCTGGCAACATTCCTGGATCGACAGCAGGTAATCGAAAAATTTTGTACATCTTGACAGAAAATAATAATTAATTCGTGGCTCTTTACAACTATAGAAATATTCAGAAATTTTCACACAGGCCTTCACTTTATATATCCACATAATTCAAACCAATCGTTATGCTACTTAAGTCGATCTATAGTCTTCTGCTTGATTCAATTTACGAGCCAAATGTCAGATTAACATCATGATCTGGATGCATGTGCGCATTATTCAACATGAGTGGGACTTCAATTATACAACATCATACGAAACCTTTATTCACTGATCATAATTGCTATTACACTGGAGTGAGATGAAATGATCCTGCTATTTGACATCGGTCGCGGCAGTAACTGAGATGATTCATTGCCAATACCCAGCTAATTAATGCAAGGATCCGAAAATTCTCAAACACTTGCCAAACCTGTTCATTAAACCGAAAATAAAGCAGCGATACATTCGTGAAAAGCAAATATCAGACAAACATTGAAAGAAGGCATTGGGAACAAAGAATTTGATTCACAGGTACTAGCAATAACAGCTGGTGACATCAGATATTTGACTTACTTTCCTGTCGGGCTTGAAAGTCAGAATGAATGATTAAATAATTTTGTAAGTAATAGAGATATTTATCTCTTACCTTGGGCATTTTTCTGAGATTTGGAGAGAGTTTCATGCTGGTGATATGACCACGATCATCTCCAACAATAATGATAGGGAATCGAAGGTTGAATGCGACATGAGTGAGTTTTGTCTTCTTCTTCTGAACCACAGTTTGCTCGCAAATAGCTTCATACTTGTTGATATTGAGGTCAAAGACGTGTACTTTACCATCTGCGGTTACAGCTGCGAATACTGTTGCTGAATATGGAGACCATGCCACATCGCCGACTGCTGAACTCAAGTCAAACACAAACATGGGATCTCTGCAACGAAATATAAAACCATGAGCACTGATATCACAAAACAATTGATTTTCAACAATACCAAAAAAAGAATTCAAAATAGAGATTCAAATGCTTATTTCCCCTATCTTTTAACGTCATTTCTTCCTCAAAATTCCAATTTAAATTCGCATTTTTCACAATAGCTTTGTGGGACAATAAAAGCCACACTTGCTTATCGTCATCAATTAATTGCATGAACATCTATATGGTCAGTTTTGGATTCCACAAACGACAACATGCAATCATTTAGTTTCAAAAACCAGATTGTTTACGGACGCTCTATTTTAAAAATAAAAATGATGATACCACACAATTTTTCATGGTCTATCCACGAATAAACGTAGTTGGAATCTCATTGTCTAGAGCTCGTTTTCAAAAATTGAAATTTGCAAACACGAATGCAAATAGCGCAAAGGTCAGCTGCCGAATTTCAAAGCACATCCACCTACTGATGGTCTGCGCAGTGAGTTAATGATTCCTTACAATAGGGTACACTGCATGCAATGATGACGGCTAGGAAGCCAAAAACGTTTGCAGCTCCGAATGAAAGACTTTACAGGTGCTTGTAGCTCCGGCAATGATTCTCTCATCTCTTGTATTTAAAACATATGCAATGAAAAAACAATGCTAAGAAAAACTTTTAAACAAGATTGTGACAGCTATTTGATTAAACCTCAGACGCCATTCCATAAGTAAACATAGCATCAACACGAAAAGAAATGCTTATCACTTATGCAGCTGCTTGCAAGATTCCAATTTTCTTTGGTGTCTTCGCCGAAATTTGACTGCTTTTGCAACAAGTAATCGCATAAAATATTCATTCGCCACTGTGTTCCCGAAACGTTTTGGTAGATTTCTCTTTCATACTTTTCTTTTTCTAGCACGCTTGTTGAAAGATGCATTTCATAGAGCATCAGAACAATCAAAACTGAATTCATAATGTACTCCATACGAACGTAGTACAACTTTTTCGTCAAGCATTCCCACATAAATTTATTTCTTATTTTGGAACCTTGATTACTTGCATGATTGACGAAGGAATCGGTGACTTGCCTGTATAGTGACCTTCTGATCGAGTGTCACGCGGATTTTAAGAAGTACCTGCTTTGAAAATCATGATTATTCAAAATTAAACGGCCTTTGACAAGCTGAAAGGCCCCAAAAGGGCCCCATACAATATCAAGAGAGCCCCCTCACGATGTCAGAAGGGCCCTCACAATCTAAAGGGGACACCTCATAATCTCAAAGGATCATCTAGCGATCTTAAAAGCGCCCTTCACAATCTTAAAAGGCCCACTCACGATCTAAAACGTGCCCCTAAAATGCTTCAAAATCCAAATTATTTGTTCTTTGCTAGAAAATTTTCCCACTGCTTAGTTTAGTCCAAAAAAGCCGGAAAATAAAACCGGAAGAGTGGCAGCCCTGGATATTGAAGTTTAGTTATCTTGAAAACAATGCATCATCTGACGAAGTAAACAATGGCACAAAACTCCCTGCTAATAGTCAAATTCTATTCTCGGTAAATTGTGGTGTAAGGAGATCAGTTACTGTTTTATAGATTGTTACTGCGTTATTCACCAATATGCCAATATGCAACGCGCGTTATTCACCAATATGCCAATATGCAACGCTTAATGCCCTATTAAGGCCATGCTTTTAGTGAAATGCATACTTGTACATGTATGTAGTCTCAGATAACGGGGGAAGGTCGCTTCTTAGTTTAGCCGATACAAATACCTGAGAAATACCGAAATCACTCACTTTTTATTGTGATCCCAAATTTTCACACTCCAGTCTGCAGAGCAGGTAATGAAGATATTGGGATGGAAACAATTCCATGCCACTTTGTAAACAGCCATATGATGAGCTTGGTATGTCTCGAGGAATTGGCTGCTGTACGCCTTACTGCACTTGTGGATATAGCCCTCCTCAGTGCCAACAAGGAAGAGATGATCGGCTTGTCGATGGAAATCGAAAGTTGTTCCACAACCTGACAAATAAGAGAATTCCGATGATCTCACTTGCATGATAGGAGCATTAATGAGCATCAAGTTTTGGCGTTGATTAGGAATGTCAATACCTGGATCCCGGTTTCTAGCACCGATCTTTTGTATCGCTGCGTATCGGTATTGACGCGCTTTATTAATAGAAAATAAAAAAATATAATTGAAAAGCAAGTTTTAGTTCAAATTTTTGTATTGAAATATGTTCAAGTATGAAACTTATCATGATGAAACTATCATGAAACGTGATAGAAAACTCTAAAATTGTCTTTTCAGTTTTGTCTCCATTATTGAGAAGCAGTGTGAATTCTAAATTACTACCGGCAATACCAGTGCTTACCCCGACCTTGATATTGAAATACCAATGATTAATAAACAGACCGGTATTGACATCCCTTGCGTTGATGCTGCGCCTTCAACTCAAATGGCATAAATGAAAATACGGGATACTGGGTGCACTAGTCTAATGCAGGAACCAAAAGAAGACAAATTATTTTCATTCAAATTATCGGAAGAAACCCACATGCGGGCATTGACCAGAACAAAAGCAAAATTCCATGAAAATATCGCTAGAATTTTTAGTTCAATGATTCAATACAACAAAAGGTGAAGTCATTCAATTGTCGAGTGGAACATAAATTGGACAGTTTGCAAGAAATATCAGAAATAAATAGCAGAAACACAATGAACATTATTGTGATGATTTTTGTCAAAAATCTCATTGCCCTCTATTTCTCAGATAATGACAACAAACTCTGTACTAAGTTTGAAACCAACACATTACCAGTGAAATTGACCTTAGTACATGACACTCGGCACGCAAGTACACGTGCAAAAATGTTGAAAAATCAACCTTGAAATGTCATCAATGGTTTCCTATAAGTCACCTTAATGTTAGTCACATACATGTACTTCAGTTACGACCTCATGAAAGAATAATTGATCTCTTGAAATGCCATTTTCGTGACTCCTACAGCTTATAAATCAAAGTGACTAACTTTCTAGATGTTAATGTTGATATTAACAACCAAAACATTCTTCTTCTATGCGAAATTAACTGGCTACAGCCTCAATAAATAATTTAAGGCATAAAATGAAAGCACCGTGTTTTCAACACTAATTCTTCCGTCATTGATGGCAATTTTCATTTGCCATCTGATATTCATCACGATAGCAACTGATTGGAGTAGATCAATGATAATGTAAACGTAAAGTATGACAGTTTCAGTAGTACTACACATACTACTTATACATGTAAATGCTTTAATATACCAAATCATCAATGGTTCATAGAGAACCAAATATTTCTTTAAAATATGATAAAACCAAACATTTCAGACTGTAGGCCAACTTTTCGCGGGATATGTGCTGTTCACATATTTCAATGGCAAACAGTGAGTATTCTTGCTATTCTTCTCTCTATTCGAGGGCATTGTTCGATGTAAAAAAAAATTGAAAATTATTCAACAAACTGCAGCTTCGGAGTAAAATTCATATGATTATGATATTGCGAATCCATCAACTTCAGTGCTTCAGTGTCCTTTTGTCATAAATATATTTGAGATCTTCATAATTCACATTTGAATAATTGCATGCATCTCACTGCATCGCTGCACTAACCTTGTGGTATAGCATTCAGGAAATGCGCCAGGAAGATCGAACTTGTTCAATTCGAAACTAACGCTTCATTTTCAGCTATCACTCAAAACATTACTCAGAATCAATCTATGACAGCGGAAGTATAGCGTTCGGCTTCACTAGTAGCTAACCGATTGTTACAAAGTCCATGTGTGCAGATGTCGCTTGAAGGTTAACCGCTGTCATGCAGAGAAATTTGACGGAGGAATTTTTTGACATTGCATGAACTTGCCGACAGATTGATAATACTCATAAGATTCTACAGATTCTATAGAAATCGATTAGTTGAGATATGTCTAACATTTGATCCAATTATATAATGAAAGATTATGCACAATGTCAAGTGATGATCATTTAACGAAAAAATTGTGAAAAAGCACGGTCTGTGGCAGCCAATCAGCCAGGCATAGCAGCTAACTTCATACAATTTCGTTCAAAAAATACAATTTCTCGAGAATTCAGATACACATTTATTCTCCAAGCCAGACGATATCCTAGATTTATTAAACTGCAGTCTGTTGAATCCAATGACATGAAAGTCATGAATCACTGCGCATGTGGATCGTGGAATTGCGCAATGACACAAAGCAAGCGTGAAGACAAGTCACAAATGTGAGCACATGCGCTCTGGCAACGAGGTAAACATCAAGAACTCACTGCGATTTAGATATGGGACATCTGTAGCAAAAATAGACATAATTACGTTACTTTATGACCGTAGTGATCAAAATCAATCGTGACAAAGCAAGACAGGTGTTGATGACAGGTGTAGGTTTAACAGGTAGACTATAATGGATGGCTCATTCAAATTAAGCTACTCCTGTAAAGTTTCTGATTCATTTATGGGAAAATAAAACATAATTATACCTACCATACGCAGAGCAATTGCCCTTTTCTTGATCGCACATTTTTAATAAAGCGATTTTGAACATAATTTACCAGTAAACCGAACAAATTAAGACTATGCAAGTCCAGTATTGAAATATAAAATTAAATTAGCAATATTGCATATTTATAAGACTGCAATGACGTCACTAAACGTCTCTGAGAGTCTATGGAAATGAAGATTTAAGTGGACTACGCTACCTTTGAGTGCATCAACCTTAACCTAGCTGCCAAGCGCAAATGTACAAGCAATTTTGCAATTGAAATTTTTGAAAATTGAATTTTTTGCTTCTCTTAGTTCGTTAATTTCATATTTCTTATGACTTCCTATTCTTTCCTAGGGCACAGTAAGTGTTCAATCGAAGTAGAGTAGGCTACTTGAACAATTCCTCTGAAAAAGAGGAATTGGGCGTTTGGAAATCGTTTAGAAATTTAATGCGGTTTTTGTTGATAAACGAAACTTCACGATCAAAGAAACTTCCTCTGTATACCAACACTTGTGATCCTCTACCTTCAACGAGATTTTTACAGTTACACTTACACAAGTATCTTCCTTACTGTACATATGAAAGGAAGCTTGGTTGAAAAAGTTTTTGACAGCATCGAGTACGAACTCTTTTGGAAAATGTGCACTGGGATCGGACTGCCATGTAAATGCATCAAATTTAAAAACTTGATGCACACAGAGGCAGGCTTTGTCAGATTATCATAGAACACATTGGATAGCTTTCCACCTAAAAGAGGAGTCCGATCATCTTCAGCACCTTCCTGCAACATATAATAAACGAATCAGGGATCACAAACGATCAGGATGGCATCGAAATTCAAGGGAGGACCATCAGCTACCTGACTTATGCGACGATATTGACATCATCACCGCTAACAGAGTGAGAGCTGCCTCTCACAGGTTAGAAGATTATAGAACAAAGCATCAGATTAAGGCCTACATGTCTTGAAAATCAAAACAGAAGTAGCCATGATTACATCAAAAGCAGATGTGCCAACGTTCAATGTGTTCATTAACAACGGAGAGACGTTTAAAGAAACGAAATCTGTTAAGTACCTTGGACACAAACGGATGGGTACCATACAGATGAAACAACTAGAAGAGATGTGCTTGCACTGTATCTGCGCTCAACTGATTATGGCATATTTGGAAGGTGCGGACTGTGGAGGGTGTCACTTACTACAAAACTGAAAATTTTCGAAAGTCTTGTTCTCAGCGTGCAGCTATATGGATGCGAAACATGGTCATTGATAGAGCAGACCAAGAGGAGACTCAGAGGCTTCGAAATGCGGTGCTATAAAAAAATGCTTAGCATCCGCTTCACCCACATACTACAAATGAAGATGTAATGAGAATAATTGGCCTCTTTAAGAAGATCACGCCCATGACAACGATTGTATTGACACGTCAATTAAAATGGCTGTAACATGCCATCCTAAGAGGACCACATGAATTAACAAAGTTAGCGCTGTTCGCATTGGTAGAAGGGAATCGCACAAGATGATGACCTCGGGACACGTCTTCTAGTGAAGGAGGCGAAGCTATTGAGATGGGAAGTCAGAACAACAGCCCAAGGCAGAAGCCGATGGAGGAAACTGATCCAAGACTTGTGACTCTCAGACAGTGTTTCTGACATTGATTTTTATTGTAATTACTTTCCGACTACATCAAATTCATTAGACATTTTCTAGTATATATTATATATATTGACAATGAGGTTTTTCCAACTTAAGTATTCAAAGTGCTCAATGCCTAAAAAACAGAGCGTTATATACTAAATAAGCAAGCGGAGTTGGATTACTGATTTATTGCCATAATTAATATAGTGCAACATACTAAACCATATTCTTATTCTTGTGGCAGCAGATTCTGCAGTTTACGAGTATGTTTGACAGAGAAATTTTATATTATAGCATCTAAATCTGAACATCTGATTAACATTTGACCATAGTCTCATACGCAATGCATGTCCATATGTCGATTTGAATTCATACGTATATGTATAGCCTTGATTTTAATATTGAGATTCTTCCCTTTTATTGCTGTCTGACGATCGGTAATGTTTGTATCTCCGTGAAACTTGCAGTTATGGCAATAAATCAGTAATCCAACTCCGCTTGCTTATTTACTATATACACGTATATTTAGTTTCCCTAGTTTATATATGTATACATGAAAGGAAGTTTGGTAGCCAGGCAATAACAATTTCTGCTACCGCTTGAACTCACACTAACTTAGTCTGTTCTTTTCCTTACATATTCGAATAACAACATCGTGCATTGAAATGTGTTTGCTCGATAAATTCAAGTTTCGGATGTAAAGAACAGTTTAGTTAAAGGAACTTCAAAAGGAGAATATTTTCAAAAATGGCATACAAAACGCATACAAAATGCATGGAACTGATTCACTTACTGAACTGAAAGGAATGGACTATGTTTGCATGATCAAGCCGACAATCAACACAATTATAGCTAACAAAAATCATTTCATTGCTAACCAAAATTCTTATTGACAAATATTCGAATATTACAGCAACAGATAGCAACAGCCCACAACGTCAACGTGATTGATTCGACTATTTGTTCATTTCAGCTTAACAAAATCGATTGCTTGACATCGGCACGAAGACGCTTTTAAAATAGTGCTTTTTGTTATGGCTGGATGCCGAAATGTTTTCAGAACGAATTCCTGACATTTACTTTGTAAATAACAAACACAGATAACACAAATAAACAAGCACAGAAATGACAGCTTTTGAAAATACTTATAAGTAATCCTATGTTTATTTGATTAAAAAACGTCGGTGATCCAAAAAAGAAAACTCTGACGGAATGGCAGAGCGCAAACATTGGACTTTTTTACAGCAACATGCTTAATTGAATTTTCATTCACCAATGTCGAAGCACCAACAAGTGTACAATCAAACCTTAATAGTGCGTGCACCTATAGTGTTCACATTATCTACGTTGTACCAACGTTAATACAGAACTAATTAATTTCTCTTCAATTTTAATATTGCTAGCCCTTGATCCAGGAGCTAGTGAGTATCTATATAGCATTATTTACATATCAGTAACCGACTGAATACTTCTCTGAATTCGATAATCCCTTTTTCCACCAACTACCTGAAGCATGACTTCGTTCATATTTCAAAAAAATCCCTTTACAAGCAGAATCAGTCTGGTCTCAGCGGTGAAAGGTCGGTTGATATTAATTTGGTGATTTTCGAAACTCACAGGATTTTGTGACAACGGTATTACATGTATTGCCGATGAGAGCGTCAGTAGACATGTGAAGGGATGTGGTGTCAGCACTCGAAGTGTGAATGATGTAACCCGTGTTACATCTAAGCGCCTTCCCTCTAATTCGTTTTTTCAGCGCACATAGTTAAAGGTTGATTACAATTGCCCTGCAGAATGTAGATAACGATTGCAACGCTGATATTAATCGGCCAACTTTTTCTTCTTCCTCCAAGTATGTCTAACCCTACACCTCTGGCAAGATTCAAACCGAAGACGAAAAACATAGATATCGATACTTGAGGCTTCTGGAAGAATGATTTTTCTGATGAGGAACTAAGTAACACGCTCTTCTGATTTACTTTTTCCGATCAGCGATTTGGATGAGGGGTATCGTAACACCAGCAACCCGGGTGGACTAAGTTGGCATGCATGTTTCCGTCTCTCATAAACGAAATTTATTGCTGCCTCGAGAAAGGGTCTGGACCCGAAACGTCGGCTGTGTACATATATTTTTAATGTTAATTATTTAACTAATATTTTTAATGGCGTTAAAATTACTCGGGAGAAAAATCGGATATTTTCAATGATTAATTATGGTCCTCCCGCCATCAGCCATCTCATCCATAAACGAAAGTATAGTTTGCAAATTTATGCAAATTACGATGAAGCTTCAGGTCCTTCATGTATTTCCAAGCATTACATCGAGATAAATGATAATGAGTTATATTTCCAGACAACCAGAACAACTTAATGAAAGAATAGTTTTAACAGATCTTCAAACTTAATGAGTGATGTAACAGAATAATGAAGCAAACATTCCATGTGAAACAAAATGCTGACTAATTATACCTTGCAAATACCTTGGATTTATACCATGCGCATTTCGTGACTAATCAGAGCAAACGAATCAATCAACATGAATTAAAATGGATAACGAGGTGTCGTGTATGCAACTAAAATAATGCAATTACCTTTTTTCACTGTTTGAGATGTTTCTAAAAGTTGAACATTGTTATAGTTCGAGAAAAGTAAGATATATTTGACAAATCACAATAGTAGAACATGAAATTTTGTCATACAGACACAATTGAGCATTTGAGAAAGCATGTATTGCATATTAACAATGATAGAAAATCGCAGATTTCGTTTATGAAACACAAGCATCTGATTGTAGCATTTCTAAAAATAATTCATTGGCACAATGTACTTATTTGAAATCTAACAAAACCTTATTCACACAATATTAGAATTACGGAATGTTCTCATTATGAACAATAGCAAACATGAAACAATTAATTTTGCAATTTGAATTATTTTCTTAATTCTACTCTAACACATTGGAATTTAAGCTTCGGAAGACTTTCGGACTAATTGTAATTCTAAACTGAAGTATTTTATCTGTGGTAAAATAGCATGGTAAGTAGCGGTCTAAATGATTTATTTAAATACTCACCAAGGGAAGTAACACCCAAGCCATCCACCGTCTCTACTTGTTCACTAGGTAATTGGAGCTTTATAACATCGTGGAAAATCAAATCATTCTGAAATGTAGAAACAAAAGAAAATTAACACAAATCCTTTGTTCGGCGTTCGCAATCGAACTCAATACAAATTTGAAAACGCAAACATCTGGAAACTTTCAATAATTTGGAAAAGCATTTAACTTGCACGGCGATAACTTGAAAGTGTAAAATGGATGATAATAGTCGTCCATTCAAGACGCAAAGGCAGTAACAGCACTAGCGAATAATGCTCAAACAGCATCAAAATAGAGATTCGATAGCCGAAACTAGGTGTGAGTCTTCGTTTTCTTTGTTTGTTTTACAAACTGAATAGAATCTGAATAAATATTTTCTACACATTCACGTCACTTTGATTTACGCTTTATCAATTACAAGAAATTTGTGCGATTTCTGACAATGCTGCTTTCGAAGATTTTCTTTCAGTGGTCGCATCACATAATAGATTTATTAAAAATCAGAATGCGTAGAATACACATTGTATATGACTAACTTTGGCTTGTACGGCTATTCATAATGTCAGTTGTGCTCATAAAATAGAGCAAGAGGTGCCAATATTAAGTTATTATAAAATTTCCTTAGGTAAGGTACAATAAAATACAAACAAAAGACGCAAAATGCTGGCGACAATTCGTCCTTTCAAACGCTCCCACAAAACCTTTCTTTTGTCTCGATCTTATTCCCAGTGCTAATACAGTTCTGGATGTACTTTTTTATAAAGTGAATCAAGTGGATCAGCAGTACTTGTACGATGCGCCATTATAATATTATTCTGTGACTAAATAAATAAAGACAATGGGGTTTAGTAGCCTATGCTGGAAAGGGTACACAATTTGATGTATGCATTTCGGTAAAACCCCTGAGTCAGACCTAGCTCACTGCTCCTGGGTTAAACTTAAACAATCTAATTCTGTGGGTAAAACACAGGTGTCTGAGAAAAAATCGAACGCCTACTGGAGTTTTGTTTGTTGGTTGGCCCAAGCAGACAGCTGAGAGAGCACGCCACAGCTTAGCTAACTTACATGTAGATGCAGCGGTGTGATGCAGTCGCTGCAATTTCATAGTTTGTTTGCTATTGTACGGCGCTAGTCGCTTCCAGTGCATTGATAAGGCGTTGTGTTTTGTCTCACGCATTTGTGTTATTCCTAGATGACAATAGTTGTCATGCATGCAGCAAGCGGATCATCTTAAACTGCACTTTAGTAAAAGGGTGTTCAAAAAGAGATTTTTTCAAAAATAACATACAAACCCATCCATCAAGTGTCATTAGTCATTCGGTAATGCATGGAGTGGGATCAACAATTCACAACTGGTTTAAATCAGTTCTTCCAAGCTAAGTCTAATCCTCTCGCCGTCTGCTATAATTGATTCGCAAAGAATGTTGCAGCAAGGAACTGGCTGATTCTTGTTCTGATTCGAACGTTTTTCCAACAATCTCTTATTGAACATGCCGTCTGATGTCTTGCTGATGGGAATCGCATGTATCGCCTCCTTGCTGTAAACAATCAACAGGCATTTATACTGTACGGTATTTTGACGCCATCGATGTAAATGAGATAGAGAAACTATTTAACGTCGATTGCTCCATCCATGTTGGGTACGACGGTTCGCTTGTGTGGCAGTTCTCCACTTCGCTCCGTCGTTTGCATCTTCCACACGGAGCCCGAGCGCTAGAAGGTCTTCTTTGATGTCATCGCTAGTAGTAAGCAAGTGACAAACACTCGACCGGCGCCCCCCCTCCCCCCCCCCTCTGGAACGGCAGAGTGTCGTGGTCGGCCGCCGTGGTGCTTCGGGTCTGAGTCCCCCCCCCTCTGGAACGACAGAGGTTGTGGTCTGTCGTGGTGTGTCGGCCAGGTGGGTTCCCGTTCACAACATGTTCGCTAACTCCCCCCCCCTCTGCAACGACAGAGTGTGAGACTCGGGTGAGTTGGTCCGACCGCCTGGTTGACGTGGGCGACCGTCTAGGTTGACGTGGGCGACCGTCTAGGTTGTCGTGGATGATGAAATGGCTGCCAGATTCGGATTCAGCGTAAAATTCTGCATCGGTAGGGTGAGTTTCAAGGCAATCGGCGAGAAAAAATTTTTCTTCAAAATTTTAACAGAGTTAGAATTTGGGACGTTTTGGTGTGTAGCGCCCAAACGAAGCATCGGATGAGAAAACGGAGGCCAGATTCGGAATCTACGTGAAATTTTGGGTTAGGAAGGATGTTTCCAGCGAAATCGGAGAGAAAAAATTTTCGGCTGACGTCCCCCCCCCCTCTGGACAGCTTGCTTCGATTTTGGCTTCCAGTGGACGGATTTTGTCGTGCGATAGCTCGTTTGAAAGCTAAGAGTGAGACAAATTCAGTGAAAGAATCGGCTTGTTCCTATCTGTCTTCGTTTAGATGTGAGACGCCATTTAAGATTTTGGGACATTGGCGAAAAACGACAGAGTTAGAATTTGGGACGTTTTGGGCTCTAGCTTCAAAACGAAGCATCGGATTGGAAAACGGATTTCAGATTTGGAATCAGCGTGAAATTCTCTATCTTTATGGTGAGTTTCAAGTCAATCGGAGAGAAAAAATTTTCAACATTTTTCGAAAAAACGACAGAGTTAGAATTTTTGCGATGGCTGCCTACTGTAGAGCCAAAACGAAGCATCGGATGAGAAAACGGAGGCCAGATTCGGATTCAGCGTGAAATTCTGCATCGGTATGGTGAGTTTCAAGTCAATCGGAGAGAAAAAGATTTTCGCTGACGTCCCCCCCCCTCTGGACAGCTTGCTTCGATTTTGGCTTCCAGTGGACAGATTTTGTCGTGCGATAGCTCGTTTGAAAGCTAAGAGTGAGACAAATTCAGTGAAACAATCGGCTTGTTCCTATCTGTCTTCGTTCAAAAGTTAGAGCGGTTACAAGATTTTAGGTCGGAGCTCGCTCACCTGAAAAAATCCTAAGTGTCAGAGTGGCTTTGTATGGGTAAAAATTTGAAAATTTTCCAAAGTGTGGAATTTCGACCTGGGACCGTCACCAAAACATTTTTCATCAAATTT
Organism: Prostheceraeus crozeri; assembly: GCA_907163375.1. Classification (NCBI taxonomy): domain Eukaryota; kingdom Metazoa; phylum Platyhelminthes; order Polycladida; family Euryleptidae; genus Prostheceraeus; species Prostheceraeus crozeri. Next base: position 798,634 of record CAJQUW010003252.1, read on the forward strand.
TGAAATTTCACTGACGTCCCCCCCCCTCTGGACAGCTTGCTTCGATTTTGGCTTCCAGTGGACGGATTTTGTCGTGCGATAGCTCGTTTGAAAGCTAAGAGTGAGACAAATTCAGTGAAACAATCGGCTTGTTCCTATCTGTCTTCGTTTAGATGTGAGACGCCATTTAAGATTTTGGGACATTGGCGAAAAACGACAGAGTTAGATTTCGAATCAGCTTGATGTTATTGTCCAATGAGGATCATCATCCAATGAGAATCAAACATTTCTATATAAATAGCGAGCCTTCCACAGTGAGAATCATTCCATCGTTGAATCACACGAGTGACGGACGCACATTTTCTCTCTCTCTCTAGTTCCCTGTTCTATTATCCAACTAAAATGGTAAGTCGCTACTTCCCTCCCTCTCCTCCCTTGAACGTAAACTTAATACAATCTTTTTTCATTTTCAGGCATCTACTCCATCTACTGCACTAGTAGGACAAAATGGCGGTCAAACGTTACAAGGTTCGCTACGGTCAGATCATCTACAACTGAGGCCAGTGGAAGAAACATCCAAGGTACATAATCCTACACCGCTACAGCGTAAATTTAAACAAGCCTTGCGTTATGATGATCATAGCGTAGTACTCCAAACGGGAATGCTCCCTTCCACGGATGTCAAGATAATGCACAATCAGTATGGGGACTACATACTGATCCCCGTGAGTCCGTACATTCGCCACCAACTTGATATTATTGAGGAGTACGTGACATTAAATATGGACATTCCTACTCCTCTTGCTCAAGAGTGGAAGGCGAGAGATGACAAGGATACTCCCTATAGAAAGATTTGGGATGGTAATCACATTTGCCTACCGGTATCACATTGGTGTACTTACTATAAGAAGGAGGGAGATCATTCAATACCCATCAGATGTGATGAGCTCGGAGAAGGTACTTGGGATATCCTTTTCAAAGTGAATGGGCTATATTATGGTCGACACAAGGATAATAAAATAGCCTCTCTCTCCATGCATATGGAATCCATCCTATATATTCCGAAACCACCCAACGTGGACGACATAATTGATCAAATCCTTAACAGCAGTGGTACGAAGCGCAAGTCGGAGAAGAATGCTACATCAAAACGCAAATCAAAGAAGGAGAATTGCTAGTCCTTTCCTAACTCTACCCTATGACAATTCGCTTATGTGCTTTGAGTGTCGTAGACGTGGTCTTATTAGATACATTTTACTTCTTCGTTGCCATCATATCATTTGTGTATTTTGTCGTGAAAAGCATCGATGTAATTCTTCATTTTGTAATATGTTATAGAACGTTTCCTTAGATGTGTAAATTTCCGTTTTAGGCTTCTATCATCATTTTTATGGATTGTGAGGGTGAACCTGTACAGGGGCTCAGTGCTATTGCTATGAACAATTGGACATATCAGATTGTTAGTGTCTATCATCAACATGCCAACTGCGATCCCAATGTTGATCAATGGGCGAGAAAACACATTCATGGACTTAATCTGAAATATTTGCAAGACTATGGCTTTTCTTGTGAAAGTGCTCTTCTTATTGACTTTAAACAATGGTTAGCTGCTTTCAATGTTATACGCATCTTTTGTAATAATCCTGGTAAGGAGAGGAAAGTATTTCCCAATCTAATCATTGATGATATTTTGCTCCCGCCTTGGGATAGTAGAGTGAATCAACATTATCATGAAGTCACGAAACGTTTTAAGGATTTGTGTGTTCCTATTTTGTCTGTTCGTTGTAGTAGCTACGTTCATAACCAATGCTTCTTTCCTCCTTACCTCAACACTGCCAAAGTCCTGTATGGTTATCATTGCTCGCTGTATGATAGTTACCAGCTGTTTCTATTTTATCTCTTTCAAACCATTGATTTATAATGCATGCTTGTTACCGTTATTCAATAAATGTTACTATGAGAAGAGTTGTTGTTTTCATGCAATGGATGGGTTAGTTAAAGGGCGATCATGTCTTTCTCAAACGACTGCGGAACATTACGTTTTCATAGGCAAAGTTTAAAAGGAGCTGTTCAAGATTATGTGATAAATTTTCATAAAGATGAGACCGACATCGAAGCAGTGGTCGATGATGCTAGCACTCTATTTCTAGAGTTAATGAATACATTCTCTGATAGCATTGTCATGGCGCGATTAGTTGCGAAAATTAAGTTTAGTCATTTTGGAAAGGAAGAGGTGGAAAGTCGCTCTTTCCTCCATTTTGCTTCTTATTCAATGGAAGTGGTAGATCACCCCGAAGAATTTTTTAAAAGACATATGATAAAAATTGCTGAACGTCTTAACGCATTTAACCATCATGGTAGCAGTCTAGTGATTGAAGCGATTTCAGATATTCACATTCAACTTTCCATAAAGAAAAATTGAAAATGCAGTGGTACTTGATTGTAGCACAACTGGTTTTCGAGCTATGTCTGCTCACTCTCGAAGTATATTCCTTCTGTACATGCGTCTATTATTTAGAAAAGGCTAGCAAATTCATATCTTCAAAAAGACTTGCTATAGACATCAGTAACGGTGAAACTATGTGTTGCGATGTATGTAAGCGAAAGGATGGAAATGAAAAGCGCATCTTCAAGAGATGTAAGCATGCTTTTTGTCAACGCTGTTTCATACGTAATTGCATTCAACTTTGCCAATGTAACCACTGTGACATTGCTCATTTCGAGTGTCACTTATGTCGCAATAGTTAGTACCTATGCAAATGTGGTAAAGATAGGTTTTACCAAAGACTAACACGGAAAATGGCGAAACGTAAAATGACGAAACGTAAAAGTCAAAAGTTTTCTTCAGCCATTCAAGCTCTCCGACGAATGAAAGCAAATCAGCGATACAATGCTATACGACATGCTAACGATAAATTCATTTGTGAAATTTTTTCTCATGTGAGGAAGTTGAGGACGAAGAAATTAGCGCCAAAACAACGAAAGTTACTTAAGCGATATGCTACGAAATTGCGTTTCATCTCCAATCCTAAAGTCGCCCTTCAAAGAAAGAGGAAAACTCTAACACAAAAGGGCGGTTTCCTTTCAGCAATACTTCCAATGATAGCTCCTGCCGTGGGCAACCTATTGGGAAATATCTTTGGCTCTAAGCGTTAATTATGCAAATGTTGAGTCTCAAAGTAATAAAATGGATTTCAGACTTCAATGTGATAAAGTTCTGACTGTATCAGGTCCATCTCATGCAGGTAAAACTGTTTTCACGCTGAATTTATTGGATAAAAGAAGGGAGTTGTTTAAGGAACCTATCAATCGAGTGATTTGGTGTTATGGTATTTATCAACCGTCGCTGTTTCAGGAATTGCAAAGTCGCAACTTTATTCGACATGAAGGAATTATTCCAGTGGATAAACTTCAGTCTAATGATGTTGTTGTATTGGATGATTTATTAAAAGAAAGTAAGAATTCAAAAGATGTTACAGATATGTTCACTCGCGCAGCACACCATAAAAGGTGTTTTATCATCTATATTACACAAAATTTGTTTCCTGATGGAAAAGAAGCTCGTACACGAAACCTGAATACACACTATTATGCTATTTTCAAGAATCCGCGAGATAAAAGTCAATTTGAAATTTTAGCGCGACAAGTTGCACCCAGAGGATCAAAAGCCTTAATTGAAATTTTTCAAGCAGCTACTGAAAAACCATACGGTTACTTATTCATTGACTTTACGCAAGAGTGTCCGGAAGAATTTAGATTTCGAAGTGATATTTTGAAAACTCCCATGATTATCTACAAACTATGAGTTCTTATTCTCGCATGATTGTTATTCCTCAGGATGAATATGTACAATTGACTGCCATGCAGCAAGTAAAGCAACCTCTTGCAAATCAAATGTATAGGAAAGAAATAGATTATCAGCAAAATGTTCACATCAAAGATCCACATCGTGCTGTATTATTACAATCGGAAACTGTTGAGCAATTGAAAAACTTGAAGAATAAGATGCGTGACTCTGTATCGACTGCTACACCTTTAGCATCTCGCGCACATGCCATATCTCTTTTCAACAGTATTGAACCCCATCTCAATGTAAATGATAGAGGAGAAATCATTACAGATGAAAATAAAGTGATTGATGCTTCACGTTATGAAGACTTGATTCAGTATGCGACACGTAGAAAGCGCCGTCAGGGCTATGTTCCACCTGGTTGGTCATACTTTCTTAAACTATTGAAAAAGCATAATGTGCCAAAATTTGCTTTAAATAATGAGACATTGAAAGAACTTGATTCAACAGTGGCTACTACTCCAATGCTTCAGGCGATGAAAATGCCAACAAATTGGTTTAAGGCGTCACCTGCTACATCCCCTCCCACACTCACTAAGCAAACAAGAGGAAGAACTCGACGTAGATCTACATCGCCACTAAAACTGGTAAAAGGAAAACGTAAAACAGCTCCTCCTAGGAAATACATGTTCTCAGACTATTAATATGAAGCAGATGTGTTGCTTGCCATGTAATGAGCCGCCAGAGGTGAATGTCGTTGTCACTTGCACTTGCTGCGCCAGCTCTCATAATGAAACCCCTAAGCAATGTGAACACGATCGCAAAACCGCTAAAGCTAAATGCTGCAGTTGTTGTAAATGTAGAAAGGCAAGAAAGAAAAAAGATGAGAAGGAGGAAAAAGAGTCAGCCGTCATCGACTGAACGTTTGAAGTCAATCTATTATGATGTAAAACATCCGGCAGGATTTGCATCTATCAAGAAATTATCAAAAGCGAGTGGTCTTCCACAATCACAAGTGAAACGATGGCTAAAGGGTCAGGCTACCTATACACTCCACAAACAAGCGAAAAAGAAGTACCGCACCCGCCATTATATTGTTCATGACATCGATGAACAGTGGCAAGCAGATTTGTGCGATGTTGCCTCCATTTCAAAACATAACTCGGGCAATAATTTTATTTTAACCGTCATTGATATTTTCTCGCGTTATGCGTGGGCTCAACCTTTAAAAACTAAAGAAGGGAAAGGAGTAGCAAAAGCATTCCAAACAATTTTTCGAGAAGGTCGCATTCCAAAAAGAATTCAGAGTGATCAAGGAAAAGAGTTTGAAAATCAGCATGTGACAAGATTATTTGAGAGGCATGACATTGAGTTGTTTAGTGTAAAGAGCGCTTATAAAGCTGCACTCGTTGAACGTTTTAATCGCACATTAAAAAATCGCTTGTGGCGACATTTTTACTGCCAACTTGACACAAAATTGGACAAAGGTTCTACAAGATACACTCCATGCCTACAATCACTCTATCCATCGTTCTATTGGACTCAGACCAGTAGATGTAAATGCTGACAATGTAGATAAAGTGCGCGAATCATTCCAACGTAAACGCACTCATGTGAAAAGTGATGTGAAAATTGGCGATAAAGTTCGTATCTCAAAAGTGAAAAGTGTTTTTGCTAAAGGGTACCTTCCGAATTGGACAGAGGAGGTATTTACAGTATCAAGGATTAATCAAAAAGACTCTCCGACCACCTACAAGTTGAAAGATTACGATAATGAAGAAATTGAGGGTAGCTTTTACCGCGATGAGATTGAGGTAGTCACTGAAAGTGAAACATATTTGGTAGAGAAAATCATTCGATGTAAAAAACGGCAAGGTGAAGAATGGTGTCTTGTTAAATGGACTGGTTATCCTTCAAGTATGAACTCTTGGATGCGTCGTGCCGACATCTTTCATCTAAGTGATCGACAGTGATTCATGCAAAGTTGTAACTAACAATGTTTAGGGTTTGAGCTATGAATCCAACTGCCTCATTTTATTCACGACCCTCCTATGTAAGTGGCGGAGGACAAATTTACATCGGTGCTCGCCGCCAACGTGGAGGTAGCATACTTGGTGCACTGAAATCTGTTGTAGCACCTCTCATATCCAATGTCGGTAGATCTTTAAAACGAAATGTTTTAAGTAATGCCGTTGGCTTTGCTGGTGATGTTGCTAGTGATCTTTCCAGAGGTAGAAGTTTTAAGAGCAGTTTGTTGAATCGTGGGAAGGAACGCGGTTTAAAAACATTGAAGCAGACCATTGCTGGTGTTACTCAAGGAAAGAAATCACCTAAACGAATGAATAAAGGAAGGAGGAAACATCGCGGAGCTGGTAAGGTGCGATCTTCAGTCAAAAGGCATTCACGCAAACGTCGCAGAGGCTCTAATCATTCATCAGGCGCTAAACGACGACGCTGCTATAACTTCTAATCATGGAGTGTAAAACTTCCGGTTTTTGTTTGTTCGATCAACAAGCCATACAGACAGATATTCTTAGTTCAAGTATTGTAGATTATCATCCTCGAACAGCTGAGAATGCTGGCCCCATTGAATTTGTTATTCCTGGTGGTAGTGATGACTACATAGATTTGAGTTATGCGATGCTTGATTTGAGGTTTAGAATTCAGCAAGCAGATGGAACTGCTATTGACGATGCACATAAAGTTGGACTGAACAATTTACCATTGACTACATTACTTCGTGATGTTTCTCTAACGATTGGAGAGCAGCAGGTGGAAGGTGGTCAAAGCGATTATCCCTATAAATCATATTTCAATCATGTATCACAGTTTCATCCAGCAGCACAAAAAAGTCATATGGAAGCCATGGGATGGTACAGAGATGAAGCAGGAAAATTTGATGTTGAAACAAACAGTGGCTTTGTAAAGCGATCTGCTATGATTAAAGATAGTAGAGTATGTCAGCTATATGGTCCGCTGAATTTAGACTTCTTTAGACAGTCAAAGTTTTTACTGTGTAATACCAGCATGCGACTCAAGCTGACATTGAATAAGCCTGAATTTGCGCTGAATGCATTTGCTAAAGTTGACAATTTTAGAATTCATGTGGAAGATATTGCACTTTACATTCGTCGAGTAGTACCGAATCCAAGTGTCATTAGAGGGCATGCTGAAGGTCTTAACCGCCAAAATGCCATTTACCCCGTTCAGCATACAAAGCTTCTCACCTTTACAATTCCGAAAGATCAAAAGAGTTTCATGAAAGATGGCCTCTTTCCATCGGAAGCGCCGAAGCTCCTCATGGTGGCAATGGTTGAAAATGATGCATTTAATGGTAATATAAAGAAGAATCCTTTCAATTTTAAACACAATCAGTTAAGTGAAATTGCTTTACGTGTTAATGGTGTGAGCCATCCTGGTCCACCCTACAAACCAGATTTTGCTTCGGATCAATTTATGCGCAGTTATGTTGATTTTATGGATGTTTTTGGCTTTTACAATACGGATGATACCAACGGACTGACTATGAAAGAGTTTAAGAGTGGATATACTATTTATGCATTTGATTTGACTGCTGACAGCGATATTAGTGCACCCTATCGTCAAGCGAACGTGCCTCATAATATTCGTTTGGATTTGACGTTCAAAAGAACACTACCTGAGACGATCAATGTATTAATTTATGCAGTCTTCGATTCAAATATTGAAATTACAAAGTATCGTGACGTGATTCTTCAGTATAATCGTTAATGAGTTGGTTGACTGCTGACGATATTAAGACTAAAGTGCAGCGTAATGCAGACGAAGCGACGTTGAAAGCTTTCGATAATGTCTATTCACTCGATACCTTACCACCTGCAGTAAATCACTATCCCATCTTTATTGTGCTAAACACTCATTCACAGAATTTAGGCGGTGAGCATTGGAAAGCGATCTTTATTGGAGAAGACCGACGTGGTGAACTATTTGACTCTCTTGCTCAACCTCCAAATATACCAACACAGCAGTGGTTGAGAAAACATACGCGTCAATATCAGCGAAATGAACGCATACTACAACATCCACTTTCATCAACGTGTGGTGCTTTTGTACTGTACTTCATCTTAAAACGTTTACATGTATCTCGATTTGCATCTGTTATTCAAAACTTTTCATGTAATCCATCCTCTAATGAAAAAATGATTTGTAAGTTCTATCATGATTTGAAATAAAAACATCATGTTGGAAAAATTGTTTTTTATTTTACAATCCGCTGGGTACGTACATACTCAATGAGATAGTCTAGGATCATATTTGCTTGTTCATGAGATTTTAGTCCAGTAATGATCACTTTACTATTATGAAAGATTGCCACATGCACAGGTAACCAACAACTAATGAGAGCTGCAGGAAAAAGTTCGGGTTCATAACACAAACTGTAACTGCTGGTACGAATCTTCAAAAATGATAGACTGTCACTCAATTGAGTAGAGATCACCATATTGTCCACAGTCAGATTCGACATCACACACCTCTCCCTCTTCCATATCCGACGTAGTAGTCTTTGTAGCTCTAAGCGCATTGACTGCGCCGATGAATGAGAAAGGGCGCCGAGAATCTGTACAGTCCCATTTGGGAAGAGTTGAAGATTCCGTGAATTGTTCATCTTCACCACTAACATTTGAGGACGGCCCGGGTAATACTTGCTGTTTGGAAGCTGTTGGTGTAATGTTGTGAGATCGATTTTGGTGTAGAGTCTGAAGCGACGGAGAATGTTGACGATGGTGTAGCGATGGCGCTTCATGATGAAAGAATGAGTAAATTGAGCGATGTACCTTCCTTTTATACTTTTCCCAACTACCTTGATGAAATGTGAAGTTAGTATGCAGTTGGGAATGATAGAGTTGAATTCGCCGATTGTTGACGCGCAGCCAGATGCGATTTCCAATACGTGAATGTCTTTTCATATAGAAGTATTTCAAGTCCTTCATGATATGATGTAGAGATTGAAAATGACGATAAGATAAAGCAAACTCTCTTCTCACATTTCCAGTTGAATCTTTGAAATAGACGTTTCGATCATGATCCGTTTCAATACGTTGTAGGGAATCCAATTTCCAACTCATGATGTGTGGTAGTCATGTCTGATTAAGATTTGCATAGTAGGGCGATGAACTCACGACGAATAAATGTCATGATGGAGCGATGTATGTATCTTCTATACTTCTCCCAATTGTATTTGCGAAATGAGAAACAGTTTGCGGAATGAGAATGGTAGATTTGAATTTCATTTCTGTAATGTTGAAGCCAAACTTGATCACCCAAGGAGATGAATCTTAATGTTTCAAAATATTCCAAATCCCTCATGATATCATTGAGGTTGACAAATTGTCGCCATGTTAATGTAATTCCTCTTGATGTATGACCATGAGAATTTTTGAAATGTACGTTTCCATCACGATCAACTCTGATATATTGTAGAGAGTCCAAAATCCAAGTCTTCATGATGTTATGCAAAGTTGCAGATTAGCAATATAAAAATGTCGTTTTATCATATTTTGCTTAGCAATGCGGCTACAAAGAGATTTACTAGCAATCGAGCCGCACTCTTTTCTACTCCCATTGATCATGCACAACAGCTAAATGGAAATTGGGAAGTGGGTGTCACTCAACTTGTTTATAGCAACTGTGTCTATACTTTTGATCATGAGGTGATGACTATTAATATGAGGCGTACAGCTGCTTATCAATGTGAAAAGGGGTGCCGAGTATACATTCCACAGTGGCCAAAGAAAGATCTCTTATCATGTAAAAAGTTTATATATGATTTCTTGAATAAAGCGTGTAAACATATTGTCCAATTTACTCCGCACAATGATGATTATAATTATGTACATCATGTAGTTGAGAAAGATTGGATTGTTGGTTTAAGTCCAAGTTTAAGAAATGATTTAGGCTACCTCGCTAGCGCCTTAACAAGCTATGATAATTTTAACGTTAATTACCACATAAGTGGTCATAAACAGTTAATATATCGAGAGGAAGCTTATTATGTAGATCTTATTCCAAGAAATGAGAAGACGTTGGTGAAGAAGATTGTGATTAAACCAAGAAAGACAAACATGACTCCTGAAACATTATTGAAGAAATTTAATTATCTCCTTCGAGTTGATGGTAAACAAGTGGCAACATTGACTTATATCAAATCATCTAATCATATTGCAATAAGCAAATTAAATGATGATGATCTAGTATTAGTTTGTTCAAAAGATTTTCATCAGTTCTTACGACATCGTTCTGCAGCTGTTCATGGAAAATCTGATATGCAACATTTACCATGTGAAAGGTCAAATCAATTTGATACAGAATGGGCCGTATCTTTATACAGAAAGTGTGTAGAGCCTTTTGGTGGTTTCTTACATGAAACAAGAGTGTTGATGCCTCGCATTATTACTTCGGTTAAATTGGTTGTAGATTATTTAAATGAAGTGATTAATGAGCAACATATTTCATTTTCTGAAAAAGAAGGTACTTTGTCTCTCACTATAAATGGAAAAGGTATTGAACTAATTATGGATAAAACTCTAATGGACATTTTGGGTTTTGATCAAAATATCTTTAAAAGTGGTACTGTAACCAAAGCTAGCGCAGACATGTCGCTATCGCGTCGTATTAACTATTTTCAGATATATTCCAATATTGGTGAAGATGTACGTGTGGGAGATGTTGAAGCTCCATTGCTAGCAATGATACCATACCAGCCAAAAAGCTGCAGTATTTTATCTGAGCATACTTTCAAGAAAGTGCATTATACAAAGCTGAAATCAAACTACATCCCACAAATTGATATTGCCATTTATGATGATGCTGGTGCGTTGATTCCTTTTCATAAAGATGCTGTGACAAGTATTACACTCCATTTCCGAATGAAGAGTTAATGCAAAAGTATGCTAATATATTTTTCCAATGTGAATAATATGGAAAGTGAAAATAAGGACTCGTTTCTAATCTACTTGCCCAGTAATGCTTCTATGAATAAATTTCCCAAAAATAAACCATCAGACTATCGAGTAGAATTAAATCGGCCACTGCATTTAGAAGGTGAATGGGAAGTTGGCGTTTCTAGTATTTGCTATGATAGCAATATTCAGAATGTGAATGATTTGGAAGAAATGATATTGACTCCTCGCACCCATGATGGAATAACGATGAATAATGCATTTCAGTTCCCATACAATTTAACATCAGATGGAAAGTGGAACTATGAATGGATTCAGATAAAATCAGATTCTTATGAGCCATTTGGGAATGAGAAAATTATTAAGGCATTCAACAGTGGTAATACTTCCATCATGAAGAATAAAAATCAGAAAGCTTATGAGTTTACTATCTATCATTGGAGTGGGAGACAGTTCCTCCGCTTTCATTCTTTTACTAAAGGTCTTACGCTGAGGTTGGATAGTGAATTCTATCCACATCTTGGTTTTGGTCATGGACTACATCTAACGTCAATTGCTACTGCAAATGTTAAAAAAGTTTATTCAACTCGAATCAACAAATTTCATTATAGATTTAAAATATTTGATGAAGATGTTGTAGAATGCGAAGAACGCATCATTTTGAAAAAGCGTGGTGTTCAACCTTTATCACTTATTGAGTTAGTAAAACGATGGAATGAGACTGTGGGTAAGAAGTATGGAGAGAAAATTATGGCGGACAAAAATAAGTTGGTTATTCAGAAATATAATGACAAACTTACAGTTTATTTCTCTCCAACCTTGCGTCATTTTGTAAGACATTATACGCCTATTATTGGAAGCGGTGTGGTGTATGGTTCTCATGAATATCACACTAAAGCTGATTCAGTTAATGATGAATGGTGGGTGGACATCTATGGCGATCGCATCAAGAAAATTTACCAGTCTTATGAAGAATCTAAAGTTGCTATCAATATAATGCCGCGTCTATATCATACAGTTGAAAGCTTCATTCATGTAGTAAATCCTTATATACAACAGAAGTTGAAGCATGTGATGAAAAGTAAATATGATGCAAAGACACACCACATTTCGTTTTCAATTGAAAATCAACGCGTTGTTCTGAAACTGGGTGATGACATTCAATGTCAATTGAGTAAAAATTTGAAAAAACTCTTTGGTTTTTCAATGCTACAAACTGTGTTTGCTGCTGCGCATACGATTGGTATAGAAACACCAATGACACTTGATAAACATGAACAGCACCTTTACATTCAAAGTGATTTGATTCTACCTATTTCTGTTGGTGAGAAAAAAGAATACATTTTACGTGATTTCATTCATGATAAAGACGCTTCATATGGAATAGTCGAGAAGATGTTTGAATCTATTTTCTATCATCCCGTCGTCAAACAAACTATACCCTCTATTGCTATCAAAATTACCAATGGTTTACAAGAGTGCATCCATGTGAAAGATACTAAATCCCTCATAACGTTAGTGTTTCGGAAAACAAAGTGAAGTCTTTATACAACATTTATTGAAATATGTACATGAATGTGAAGCAATAGACTTTATACAACATCCACTGAAAATATATACATGAGCGCACTTCAATAAACATTGTTATATACAAAAAGTCTTTTTACTTCGTGAAGGGTGGAAATATACAGGGATAGGAAAAATGTCTTTCAGTGGAAAAGTCATCACATGGGGAATGTACAGATGTGGACACATATTCACAAGGAAAAAACAATCTCATGCGATACATAAAACAACAATGTTTATCTACAGAAATCAACATCAAAATACTAAGTTAAGGATGATTATGCTAAGACGTCTCCTGAATGTGGTAGTGTGAGTTTAATTCTTTTGGGTGGTGGTATGTTTGTGTCAGGATGTCCATGTGGAAGAGATATGTTGTGTTCTAGCCAGCACCTCTTATCCTCCCATGCTGAAAGCGCCCGTTTCCTAAAAGTATGAGTTTTGATCTCATGCGACTTAGATTTTAAGATTGTCATATTGACAAACGTTATATTTTTATTTCTATAGGCTTTCCTGAAATTCTTATGTTTCATATTTTGCACAATGGATTTTGATATGCCTTTAGCGCGCTTAATGCTATCGTCGCTATCCTTTAATTTCATACTGTACATTTTTGGACGGAGGAGAATCATTTCAGCTATCTCCTTCCCTGCTGTCTCATCCTTAAAGCAGCCAAGTTTTGCCTTATTTTTGATGGAGTAGAGTGGATGATCAGCAGGATAATTTGATGTATCAAAATATCTTTCTAAAGATTTTCCTACTTCATTGAAATTTAAATCTTTTTGAGTGGTAATACCTAAGAAGAAACTATCTGTATCACCACCCAACAAACGAACCTCTTTTACGAGAGGACATGGTTTTAGTATTTTATAAAAGAGTTGGTACATTTCAAGCTTTGAGTAATCTAGTACAGCTTGACCAATATAGATGGGTTTGCACAACTCAACTTCAGATTTTATCATTTTAACACCTATAAGGTCCTCATCGATAATGTCTCTATCGATGAATAGAGGTGATGAGACCAATTTGTGATACTTTTGATCATCATTAACTAGTTTGTAGTTTACGCGCTTTCTAACATCCTCCATCGTCTTACCAAATAGACTGTTGTTCTTATATTTATAAAAATCTTTTTCAAAATTATTTTGGGCTAGTGCACGTTTCTGGCTGTTGCTATCAATATATGGTTTGAGGAAGGCTTTCTGTCTAAATTTAATAATGCGGTGAACTCTTTTTAAAATCATACCCATTTCTAAATAAAATTTTAAGATGCTAAAGTGGACTAGATAGTTTTCTTTATCATACTGGGTGAGTAAAAGTTTGCGGCAAGGCTTATAGTCGGGTTGACCGCATGATTCTAAATCTTTATGAAATTGTTTCATAAAGTCGGAAAACATATCTTTGGTCACTTCACCTGATTCGGGTGCGAGTGGAAAATCCACGGTTTTATGTTTAATATTATTTGGATAGATTAGATCTATCTCAAAATAATATCCCCAATCACCTTCATCTGGAATTGCTAGTATGTTGGAAGGGTTGGAGAAATGTTGAATTTCACTATCATCTAACCAGCTAAACTCAGAGTGAGGTAGCGGTTTGGATAATGAACTACCATACAAATTATTTTGGTCATAATACTTCAGATGAGTCTGGTCATTGCCTACTATTTTTGATTTTAACCTATGTTTATTTACAAATGTGAGACCACCGCGAATTCCTCGCTCAAATAAATTATACATCTCTGGATCTTGTAAGAGATGAATGGTCTCACCAGTCATTTTAAAAGCAGACTTAAATGACATGGCTGGCAGACTGACAAAGTGGACGGGATCTAACTTATCTTCTTCTAATGCCACTCGTCGAAACTCCTGAAATACATCAGCCAGCAAAAATACATCTAACTTAAGGTAGGCAATCATATATTCACCAAATGTATGGCAGTCAAATTTTATCCATGCATCTTGTGCATGATCATAATCTTCGGTCTTACATTCTGCACCGGTCAAATCATTTTTAAATTTATCTATGGGCGGAAGAGAAGTCTCGCCGAGTTTACTAATTGCATCAAAATATGCATATGGAAAGACTCCTTTCCGTGTGATGACTTCATCGGTTAGATTTGGGTATTGTTTCTTAAGATTTTGTGTTAGTGGAAGAGACTTTAGATTTTGCACGAGAGAGGCCAGTGATGCAGTCATAAATTGGTAGGAATCTAAAAATTTTATATCAAAATAGACCGTCTTATTTTCTTTAGTTTTATCGACAGGCACTTTTGCTGTCATGGCCATAAACTTCTCTCTCGTTTGCGCTATTACATCAAGCTTCCACTCTTTCATTTGACCTAAACCTCCTTTTATTATCATATGGCTGTCGTAGCCCTTGAAATTATGGAAAATGACGGGTAATGTACGCCGCTTCATCCTCAGCGAAAAATTACATTTTGAACAGAGTGCGTTTCTAAATTTACCAGTGATGTGATCATGGTCGCGCACTTTCTTAATCTTATCATCGTCAAATGTTTTCCTACATTTGGGGCAAACGTTGCAACTATCAAATTTTGCTTGATCATCTGCTGTCATATGCAATGATCTGCGATAGAGTTCACCATCATACTTTTGTTGAAATTTTACAGCCTGTTCGAGGAATTGTAGGAATTGGTAAATACAATCCTCACCTTGCCAGACGCGCATTTTATTTTGCCTACTCCTAAAGTGATCATGCCATACTTCATAGCAGGAAATGGCTGCTGGTCGATGGATGTTATCATCGATATAGCATTCGATGTCAGCATAGATGACACGAAGAGGACTTAGTTCATCACCATTCTCTCTATATGAAAACTCCTTATCTTTGGGCATGCGTTCCATTTGCAGTTTACCTCGCTTACACCACTCATAATGAGTTTCAAATTTAGTTTTCCTCCTAAAGTGGCGAATACATCTGTCGCAGTAATATAACTCTCTACTCGAGTTTTCTAAGTGGTGGTATAAGCGAGAGATTTTGGGAATACCGCAGTAGTGCCATTCCTCACTATCATCCTGTTTTACTAATAACAGGTTTACTGTACGTTCATAACAACTCGAACGCGAGTTGTAGCGCACACCCTTCAATCCTTTTTCCCAAACATGGAGAACTATTTTAATGTTGTTCAATTTTTCAAATTTTTCTATATCTTTAATTTTCATATCGTCACTATTACAGTCATCGAAGTTTAATTCATTCTCCCACTGCCTATAGCTATATGTGCGATTTCGATTCGCATTGATGTCATTATAGTGGAGAATGGAGAGGACAGCATATTTAAAACATTGCGATTCGCAATCGACATTGATGACTGCTGTTTTGTTTTTTAAATTTTTTGGAAGTTTAAAGGAGCCTCGACCACTATGATTTCCTAATAGACTGATTTTAAATAAGGCGGACTCAATGCCGTCAAAAATGAGACCGCTATCGCGCTCGTTAAATTTATCAATATTTAATTTTAATCCTTGGATGTGAAAATTTATCCAAGACTCATAGTCTACAACCTCGGTTGCAGGAGAGGAGGGTATGTGAAACTCTAACCTCTCTATTATTTGTCCAGTATGGTGGTCGATTTTTACATATTTTATTTTAAGATAGATGAGCGCCTTCATCCTAAAATTGTCTAAATTGTTGAAGAGCGCTTCTATCAATGATGAATTTTGATGAAACCATTCCTCAAAGTTAGCAATGGTTTCTGAGGAGTCCATCTGGTAGTTCCTCACTAAATTATTTATGGACACCTCAGTGAGTCGGATAGAGGAGGTACCGTTGGTGTAGGTATCGTTCGTGTGTGTATGTTGAAGTCTGTGCGAAGATAGTTCAAAACGTGTCTCGAAAGACTGAATGCACAAGTCGCAAGAAAAGGAGACATCGTTAACAGAATCATCCCTACCTTCGGAGATTGATGCCGGCTTAGGTCGACAAACACCTCGCTTGATGTGTCGGGTGAGATCCCATTTCCTCGTGAAGATGTGCCCACAGTCAGCACATTCCCACTCGTTGCCATATCGCGACAGTTCTGAGCTGGAACTCGCATCACCTGAAAGAGAAATCATTCTATCATCTCTGTTCAAGCCTCAGTGTAGTGTTACAACCTACCTTGACTCAATAACTCTAAACTTTCCTCGAGAAGAGAGGGCGTTGGTGATGAAGTTGATGCCTGAAATTGAGGAAGATGCTATTAGTCACACGTTTGAGGGAGATGAGAGAGGAAATCTTTAACTTACCATTTTAATGAAATATGATCAGACAGAATAATAGTCAAAGAGAGAGATCGTGCGTTCGTCACTTGTATGATTCACAGATTAAATGAAATGATATGAATGTCACTTTGCTTATATACTTTCATTCTCTTCATTCATTGGATGTTCATTCTGATTGGCTGCTTGTGTATACTTTAGAATTAGAAAAATGTTAAAGTTATCATTATTCAAAGTCAGCATTTCAAAGGCAACATGACAAGTCCTCCAACAACGCCAAATACCGCATTGGAGTTCTCCTCTCCATGCACATCAGCAAAGGTGCTCGTTACACCAAATGCACCAAGAAAGGCGAAGGTGGAGAAGGTGTACCGACTGGACAATATACGAAAGTTATCATTACCAGCGGACGAGGAAGAGGAGAGTGTATGTGAGAAGGAGTGTCCCGACTTAACAGGCGTGAGGTGGAAGTATCTCCAGTACGATACTGACGATGTGATGGAGATCACCAGCACGAAATTCCTCCACCAATTATGGGAGTGGTACACCCCTAACTCCCAGCCACGAACTATGGCAGAGTGGGAGTATATTGATAAAGTGAGGCTTGCAGTGGAAGAACGATTAAAGCAACTGAACTGTTTTTGTTATCTATGTGAAGCCAGACTCTGGGACGATATTGACGATGAAGACCTTTTGAAATACATGCCATAATAAATGTTTATTTCGTATTATCTTTGCTTTCATACTGACTTACTTGAATGGGGCTTCAGTGGATGATTTAACCATGTATACTTTTTCATTTGGAAATAGTAGCACGCTTAGTCTAACTTGTAAATCTTATAACATTTCATATGGGCGATGATGGTAGATGAAATAGTGTCAGATAAAATTAAGATAGCTTACACTTCTGATACAGGGATAGCAATCGACTGCGATCCATGTGTAAAGAGCTTGTTAGACTACGGAAGAGAGAAGTGTGTTATGTTGCGTGTGGCGCGTGAGTGTCCTCCCATTTCATTCCATTCATCAATTCGTCTCATTGATAGAGACAGGTAGAACTCATGGTTCTCATAACGTATGCAATGGAAAGTTTTAGGCAACCTTCGACAGTTGGCTAAATGTCGCCCTGGCGCGAATGCATACTACGTTGAGACAGAGGCAATCACTTGCAAACATGACGCAGAGAGGTTTAACAAGATTGACCATTGCCGAATGTCCCTTGCGGTATACATAGCTACGGGTTTCACCGCCGCCCTTTACAGGAACGCCCGTCGAAAGGAAGTATTACACCGAACTTCATTTGCGACGTTCAAGTTGACTGATAGCAGATTCAACTTAATGATAGTATTCGCCAGTCCGAAGACTGCCCAGGGCAAACCGCGAGGAGGTTCTATCATGTCTTGCCCCATGGTGGCCCTTAAGAGAGCCGATGGTTCGTTCTCGGGGTGTGTGGTAGGGACTCAGGCTTGTTGTTTCGACTGCGGCTCCGGCAACGGGGCGGGTGGTCGCTTCTCTTGGATGTCTGTAAAGAAAGAAGTAGTGAGTTATCATCTTACATATCAATTTAGTCATTTTTACTTACAGATCTTCTCGGACGCTTCCTCATAAAGGAAATTCGAGATCGGATCACGATGATCGAAGGTGAAGTGTAGACACTCCACCCCTTTCTTCACCCGAGAGTAGCATTTCTCCCCTCTTCCACGCTCGTACAAGAGAGGAGTTTCTGCTACTCTCCCCTTTCTAATAGGGATGTGCAGACGACTGGAACGCACCCTTCGATCGCGATCCACCAGCTGCGCCGAACGGTGCAGCTCGTGGTTCGTCTCGACAACCTTAGCCATCTGCACACGGAGTCTCTCCACTTCCTCCTTCAACCTTCGTATCTCCTTCTCCCTACTTTCCCTCTCTGCTAGCAAAGCCTCTTCTCTGGCTTTCCCCTCGAGAGTCTTGAGCCTCTCCTGCTCCAACTCGCCATCCCGCTCGCTTAATCTCTCCTTCACCTTCTTCATCTCTCCGGCCACGTTCTTTAGGTCCTCATACTTTGCCTTGTATGAGAAGGCCTCCTCCTTCAACTTCTCCGCCTCTTTCTTTAATCTATCCCGTTCGGCGATCACCGGCGGGCGCTTGACAAAATTGCGACATTGTGTTGCAATTCCACTCACAGTTACGGCTGTAGGGGTCTCGCGATCGAGGTCGACGTCCTTGATAAGTTGCGACTGTAGCTCTCCCTCCTCCTCCTCACTATCGCTGCTGGTCAGCGAACTCTCGCTACTAAGCGAGGATACAGCGGCAATCGCTTCAATGGCGGATTGTAGCTCAGTGGCCTCAGTGGTGAAGAGTGAACTCCGTTCTTGCTCGTTGGCAGATTGTAGCTCTAAAGAACGGAGCTCAGTGGCGAAGAGTGAACTCCGTTCTTCTTCGCCTACTTCGCCTGTTTGACACTCGCTGTGTTGTGAGTGCCAATCCTCCAGCCGCTCACTTAAGCGACTGACTTTGTGGACTCCGCAATAGTAGCGAGCGACCCCTATCTGTTTCTTGTTAGTACAAGCGTGCTTTTTGAAGGCGTCAGCTCGGAATACCTTCCGGCATTGACACAGTTTGAAACTGGTCTTCATATTATTGTATTTCGGCATTTCTGAAGCGAAAAACGGAAAACAATGATTTTTACACTTAGTGAGGAATGATAGATTTGAGTGTAGTGAGTGGCACTCGATCCCGTCGACAGCCCGAAGGCCTTGTACTGATCACTAGGGAAGTGAGAGATCTTCCCCGATACCCGCTATTTACAGCTGAAGACATCATTGTCACTGCCCCGAAGTGGTAACAGGAACGCCGAGTCAAAGGTAGTGAACAGTAGCTGGGATCTAACCCCTCAAAGCTGCCTTAGACTTAGTTAAATTTGAAATCTGATAGCAGATTTGAACTCAGCATACTTGAAAACCTTGAGGAAACATCCCAAGTTGTTGCTTTGATCTGCTTGATAGCAAGCCGTAGAGTGCTTGATTCACCAG
The DNA here is from genome assembly GCA_907163375.1 of Prostheceraeus crozeri. Lineage (NCBI taxonomy): Eukaryota > Metazoa > Platyhelminthes > Polycladida > Euryleptidae > Prostheceraeus > Prostheceraeus crozeri. Next base: position 818,138 of record CAJQUW010003252.1, read on the forward strand.
CGTTTTGCAATGGAGATGTTTAGAGGCCACCCATGACAAGATAGCTAAGACTCAACCGATTGGCGTTCAAAGTGCTACGTTGAGAGCTGTGTCAAATGCCCAACATGAGTTGCCCCAGCGGTTACGGTCTTAAATATGACACATTCCCTTGCCACACTTATCACTACGGCATCGTCCGCCGTCCCGAAGGAACACCCTGTCAGTGGAATATTACAGCAAAACTCTCCATGTCTTGCTCGCTTTCAGTGAAAAGCCGCTTATACCATGAGAAGACTGGCTCAGACATCATTAAAAATGCTTTCATTGACTTCAGCAGGGTCGAAAACCCCAGAAAACCTCCAAAACTAGTGAATTTAAAATTTTCAACTTTTTAGCACTACTTATAAAATTTTATAAGTAGTCCATCACTTAGGGCAGGTCAATAGCGACCGAACCTTTTTTGAATCAAGTCAAACGGACTTGTAGAAGCAAAGTTACGAGCCTTTAAAGTTTTGGAGTCTTTTATGGCCTGGAGACGAAGGCCATCTCCTGGCGAACCTCTAAGTCTGACGGCTTAGCTGATATCAGCAATGAAATTTTCTAAGTCGGTTTCTTACAGAAACTTGGAATTTGGGATGTCCGAAGCTATCATCGGAGCTCAGAGAGACGACCTACCTCTGACAATCGTTCTCCTCTAAATGACAAGTCTCCGTCGGTTCCCAGCTTATATAGTGTGTGGCGATCAGCTGATGACGTAATACCCATCATCCAAACACTAAAAATCCCGTCTATCTCCGGTTCTAGTGCTCCGATTGAGCTAGAAATACACCATTTCCATGTAGAATTTGACGCTGAATCCGAATCTGGCCTCCGTTTTCCCATCCGATGCTTCGTTTTGGCTCTACAGTAGGCAGCCATCGCAAAAATTCTAACTCTGTCGTTTTTCCGAAAAATGTTGAAAATTTTTCTCTCCGATTGACTTGAAACTCTCCGATTGACATGAAACTCACCATACAGATAAAGAATCTGACGCTGATTCCAAATCTGGCCTCCGTTTACCCATCCGAGCCTTCGTTTTGAAGCTACAGCCCAAAACGTCCCAAATTCTAACTCTGTCGTTTTTCGCCAATGTCCCAAAATCTTAAATGGCGTCTCACATCTAAACGAAGACAGATAGGAACAAGCCGATTCTTTCACTGAATTTGTCTCACTCTTAGCTTTCAAACGAGCTATCGCACGACAAAATCCATCCACTGGAAGCCAAAATCGAAGCAAGCTGTCCAGAGGGGGGGGGGACGTCAGTGAAATTTCAGAATTTGATGAAAAATGTTTTGGTGACGGTCCCAGGTCGAAATTCCACACTTTGGAAAATTTTCAAAATTTTACCCATACAAAGTCACTCTGACACTTAGGATTTTTTCAGGTAAGCGAGCTCCGACCTAAAATCTTGTAACCGCTCTAACTTTTGAACGAAGACAGATAGGAACAAGCCGATTCTTTCACTGAACTTGTCTCACTCTTAGCTTTCAAACGAGCTATCGCACGACAAAATCCATCCACTGGAAGCCAAAATCGAAGCAAGCTGTCCAGAGGGGGGGGGGAGGTCAGTGAAATTTCAGAATTTGATGAAAAATGTTTTGGTGACGGTCCCAGGTCGAAATTCCACACTTTGGAAAATTTTCAAAATTTTACCCATACAAAGTCACTCTGACACTTAGGATTTTTTCAGGTAAGCGAGCTCCGACCTAAAATCTTGTAACCGCTCTAACTTTTGAACGAAGACAGATAGGAACAAGCCGATTCTTTCACTGAACTTGTCTCACTCTTAGCTTTCAAACGAGCTATCGCACGACAAAATCCATCCACTGGAAGCCAAAATCGAAGCAAGCTGTCCAGAGGGGGGGGGGACGTCAGCAGAAAATTTTTTCTCTCCGATTTCGCTGGAAACATCCTTCCTAACCCAAAATTTCACGTAGATTCCGAATCTGGCCTCCGTTTTCTCATCCGATGCTTCGTTTGGGCGCTACACACCAAAACGTCCCAAATTCTAACTCTGTCGTTTTTTCGAAAAATGTTGAAAATTTTTTCTCTCCGATTGACTTGAAACTCACCATACAGATAAAGAATTTCACGCTGATTCCAAATCTGAAATCCGTTTTCCCATCCGAGCCTTCGTTTTGAAGCTACAGCCCAAAACGTCCCAAATTCTAACTCTGTCGTTTTTCGCCAATGTCCCAAAATCTTAAATGGCGTCTCACATCTAAACGAAGACAGATAGGAACAAGCCGATTCTTTCAGTGAATTTGTCTCACTCTTAGCTTTCAAACGAGCTATCGCACGACAAAATCCATCCACTGGAAGCCAAAATCGAAGCAAGCTGTCCAGAGGGGGGGGGGGAGGTCAGTGAAAATTTTTCTCTCCGATTGACTTGAAACTCACCATACCGATGCAGAATTTCACGCTGAATCCGAATCTGGCCTCCGTTTTCTCATCCGATGCTTCGTTTGGACGCTACACACCAAAACGTCCCAAATTCTAACTCTGTCGTTTTTCGAAAAATGTTGAAAATTTTTTCTCACCGATTGCCTTGAAACTCACCCTACCGATGCAGAATTTCACGCTGAACACGAATCCGACCTCCGTTTTCTCATCCGACCACTCCTTCCACTCGAAACAACCCATTTTACAACCCAACATTCAGCACGAAAAACATCACACACTATAGCCTCAAGACTAATCCTGGCGGTCGCCCAAGTCCACCACGACACTCAGACCCAAAGCACCACGGCGGCCGACCACGACACTCTGCCGTTCCAGAGGGGGGGGGGAGGGGGGGGAGGGGAGGGGGAGGGGAGGGGGAGGGGGAGGGGGAGGGGGGGGGAGTCAGCGATGGCGGCCATCTTGCGCTATCTGGTGTTTGTCACTTCCTTACTACTGAGGCCCTCTCAGATCGAATTATCAGATCAGCATACAAAAAGACGTCTCAGATGGGCAATGAGTCATTGTCACTGGCGAAATCAATGGGATCGGGTTGTCTGGTCTGATGAGGCATCAGTCCGTCTGAAGGATAGTGATGGTCGATTGAGATTATGGATAAAATCTGATTAGGAAATTCCGAGACATTTACATCGTCCCCGGGTACAGGGTGGTGCGACTCTACTGATTTGGGCTGGCATTTGGACCAATGGCCGCTCTGAACTTCACATACAGCAAGGAACCATGAATTCTGAACGCTATGTGAATGTTTTACGAATGAACATTGGCCAAATGAAAGATCAACTTGGTGATCTATCGACTTGGTTATTTATGGATGATAATGCTACGTGTCACAGGAGTAGTAGAATCAACTTATGCAAGTCTCAATTAGGGCTTAGGACATTATCTTGGCCAGCTCGTTCTCCTGATCTGAATCCCATAGAAAATGTATGGAGTATTCTAAAACGTAACGTTCGTCGTTCACTGCTATCTACAGATGGCGTATCACAACTTACGTCACTGTTAAAAAGAGAGTGGAGAAAGTTAGATCAGTCAAAAATCAACGATATCATCGAATCAATGCCTAGACGAATTGGTAATGTCATTGACAATAAGGGTATGGCCACAAAATATTAGCTTCTTAAGAACCGTTACTGTATCATAGCTTATCAGATTATACAAGGACATTTAAATATATTAGGGACATGAAATAACATGAAAAATGCTTTCTGTATCATACTTATGTTTTATTTAGTCAAATTTTAGGATGATCCACTTTTTATGAAACGGACTGTAGTTCTGGTCGTGACCAGCACTACTGACGAAAGTCATCTCTAGACCCAAACACACAGATAATGCGATTTATCTCTGGTGCTGTAGCTGTAATCATTTGTCTTTGCGTTCCTCGGAGATCGATGTGCCAATATAGACCTACATTGCATGTCACGAAGAAAAATCGCATGAAGAAATGTTCAGCAGATAGGCTATCCTTTTCTTTACTCTTCACTGTAGGCTGCACACAGTCAAATGACAGATATTGAAGAAGCAATGTGCAGCTAAAAGTGACAGACAATTAACAGCCAAAACATCGGAAAAATTCAACTTTTCTAATTTTGTTGCAAAATGGGATATTTTCTGTATATTACTGACTAGACCACCATTAGTAGTAATTTAGTGATTCAATATTCATTTCAAATAGAAAATATTGCAATCCGTCAATGACATGACTTAGGACATCCTCTGTCTCAAGTTCTTTCTCACCCTTAAGTGTTCACTTATCTACAGTTCTATTGCCATGTCAGCGATCTTTCGTTTAGATGACTATTGTTTTAGAGAAGCACATTACACGTGTACACACTTCAAAATTGTAAAGAGCATTTTAGAAACTGAATTGCGGTATCATATAATGTAAGCCGCTATTGCTATGACTCTTTGTATAAAAATGATATTCTATTTGTTTTACGTAGTGCATTTTATCATAGATGAAGATTATCAAGAATGCCATCAAATATTCATAAACGTTCATATAGTAGTTAGTATGATAAGCAGTAAGTGAAATAGTGCAAATTAGTACGCGCGATTAGACAAAAATTGTCTGATAAACATTAAATTTGTCTGCTACTCCATAAATACAATAGCATTAGTCAATACACAGATTTGTCTGTTAAATTGCTTGTCAAATGGTTGTGTGCAGTTAGCAGTGGTTGGTTATGCTTCTGCCTCAATAAGCTGGGTAATGCGTCTGTCGAAATACGCAAATTTCAACTACATTGAAGCAAATTGTAAGTACGATCGTTCGAATGAATCAACAGGTATTTGTCTGTAAAATAGATAACTGCACTGTGTGGCGTTGAAAGTGAATTATAAAAGCGTATGACTTTTAAACAGCGCAAACTGTTTACGTGAAGGTAAACAATTTTGAAGATTGGTGTATCATTTTTAGCAGTATTGTTTGAAGATGAAAATATGAAGACAGGAAATAGGAAAGATTGAATAATTTAATGCAAACTATTACATCACATGTTTATATCATGATTAATGGAAACATGCGAGCTGATAGACGAGATTAGTATGAAGAATCACTAGTTTTTATCGTGCAGCAACGGGATGGTTGCCTTGAGTTTTTGTTAATTCAAACATAGAAAAATTGATTTATAGGCCTACTTAATTTTGTCGAATAAGTTTTCTTTAATTTCTGCATTCATTCACGTGTGCAAATACCGGGTATGTATAACAACATAGAAACTTTTAAGCCTGCTAAAGTTGAAGCCGTAAGAGAACAGCTCACAAAAACATAGAAAATAAGCTTTACTCTTTTATGAAAAATAATTGAATTTTGTTCAGAAACAAAAATAACTTGCAGCCTTTTTCAATGTGTATGCAGTTAAATGTATAATAATCCTACGATGAACGTGTTGAGATCAAGCAAAGCACATGCCGTATTATTATAAACATTTATATTGAATTGATAGACCTACTACTGAAAGTGCATTAGCACAGTTTGTTATGCTTCTGTCAATCTTCGATTTTGTTAGCATTATTCATGTGACTCCCTGAAGAGAAAGCGATGCTGCCACAAATAACAGACATATCCGTTTGAGAGTGTGCCCTGTATGTCAGACTTACGAATAGTACATTGTCAACGATACATTTCATTCATTGTGGTAATTAAATGAGCTAATGCAGTGATGGAAAATGACAGCAATCCAGATTATCTAATAAAATCACAATGCTAGAAGTTTTGACATTGTAATTCGGTGATTGTGAAACCTTACCAGATCGAACCTGAGTGAGTACCAGTAGGCCAACACCACTTCAAGCTGCACCGCCAATTTGTGTGACAAGGTCATGTTTCAAATGCTTGTCCGTCTTACCGCTGTCTACATGGTGAGGCTCTTCAATACGAATTACAAAGGTATTAGATTCAACTTGCAATGTTGCATGATGTGAGTGATTTTTGTTCCCTTACTTCAGCATCTTCCATCGGATAGTTATATTGGGAGAAATTAATAATTCTAGAGCATTCCAGTAGCTCAAGCTATTTGTTTCCAATTGTTTAACAGCGCTTGCAGCTGATTTTGTCTCGAGATGGATTTGTATTATCCGCATTCATATTACTCAATCAATATATATATTATACGTGTAACACTATAAAGATCTGCATAATATATCATCAATAAGGTACAAGGTAGATCAGAATTATTTCAAGCTTAGATTTATCTGAAAGTGATTAAAGGTGAAATACAATTTATTTCCAATGATCAATTTATTATGATAATGTTCAAGCAAGTAATGATCATCAGCTTTCTTCTAAAAGTATAGTTCAATTTTGTTCCATGCCCAGACGTACACAAGCAATATTTATACGTAGTCACATGCTATTTGTTGCAGAGAATGAAGATGGTCTATCATCTATATTAGTCGTACATTCATTGGCGCAGATAAATATACGTAAAACTCATTGCGATATCAATAAAGCTTCATTAAATATCTAAACATCGTGGTATGACTAATCCTTTAGGTGTTTGGAATGTGATCATACATAGCTATTTCAGATGTAGGTTCTATCTCTTCGGAATTCTTTGATTCTAGTGATAGAATGCTTTTCTTTCCTCCGATTTGACTCATAAATATTCATAAACAAACAAGGAAGACAACTTCTGAGGAGCTTTAAATTGACATGAAATCGTCACAATTGTAATACAAATTTCAAGAGAATGAATGAAATATCATTTGACTGGAATCAATGTTCAAAATTAACGACATTTTTAATGCTCTATTAACGATTTTTTGAAGCTCTGTGCACTGGATTATTTATTATGCAGCCAGATTTGGTTGTTCTATCTGAATACTTTGAATCCTATTCCAAACAATCAGACGTTTCGGGGAACTCGGGTAAATCCAGAAGACAGCGCGTCATTCAGTTACAATTAAGCGAGCTGATGCATCTCAATTTCTGAAGTTCACGAATGAAAAACATTATCCAGCTTTCTTAGAACGAGTCTCTGGCTATTTTTAATTCAAAAATGCATTTTTCAATCAACCTGTAATGGAACGTCGCCGCCCACTCAATCAAGCTTTAAAATAATCTCATAATGAACTTCAGGTTATTATCGGAAAACTGGGTGATTATGCGCTTCCTTTCATGACATTCTGAATCATTATGAGTAAAATAAGCAAGATGATAAAAATACTTCAGAAAATGTTTCTGTAAAAATGTTTTTGCTCAAGCTGGAATGAAAAACGTACATCACTGCGATATCTAATTTCTACCTTGTCTTGAACAAAATGAAGAATTAATGACATGTAGGCATAACATTTAGCGATTTTCTCATTTCCCTTTCAAAATGAAGCCAAGTAGAAAAGAGTTCACGGCTGATGCGTGCTTCAGTAATTAGATTCGCCATTTTTACTCCATGTCTGGCTTCAAAAATGAAAAATATTTTAGTTTGTTGAAAAAGTGAAAATGTTTAATCTAACATGTGAAAGTCGTGCTTTTTTATCCGGTTAATCATAAGCATAATTCGATTTGATTATGCGAGATTATTCAAATACCCCTTCTGCTCACAATGTCATTGATTAAACCAACTCATCATTTTTAAATCGTGATCCATTAGTGTGTGTATGTTGGATTTTATTGAATGCGGTGTCTTGAAGATCTTGAAAGCACGACACTTCTGTAATTCTGATTTTCAATTAATTTTCTCAACTGAATCTATTAAACCTGAAAATCATTGACAAATATTTTTCTCGAATATTCAAAACTATTCCTATGAGTACATATGACCATTTGGATAGATGAGCAAAAATAATTTTCATCCAGATTCTTCAAAGGAGAAAATATTTTTTCAATAAATACAAAGTAAATAGCAATGCATCATCATCATCAGCGTATTTCTTCATTTCCCTGTTTTTCTTTTTCAGTGGACTGCATTTTCAATTCCCGAATTACTCAATTTTTTGAAAATCTTGGACATAGAAGAACGAGATATGAAGAAAGCCGTGCTTTTTAAGTACAAACTCCTTAAATATCGTATCTCAAAACTAATGTCAGCCCAGAGAAAACTCTCTCAGTGAATCTCGGAACCTTTTTCACCAAGCATTTATTCCCGGTTCACCTTTTTTTAGTGAAACTCATATTGTTGTTCTGAAAATATGTTGGTTAAATTTTCCTTGATATCTTACTAAAATTGATAATTTTGTGCCTGTTATTTTATTCTCATTAAAACTGGCCAAATAAGTGACTGTGTATTAGCAGCAACTTTTGGTCGTGTTGTGAAACAATCAAATAATATCCATTTTAACCATTTCTTTCTTGATATTGCCGTTTCGATTTTGATTTCAGATTTTCTGCAATAATAAGAGAGAAATACAACATCTGATTGCAAATTTATTGTCTTAATATTAAAGCCTTCACTGGGATCGGGTAAAAGGGATATCTCAGATACCATGCCAACCCGTAGCAAAATTAAATGCAGTTGGATGTATCTGGATACATCTGGATGCATCTCGATGAATCCCAACGCATTCCAATGCATCCAATGCAGTCACTCTTCAAACATGAGCCTCAACTGCAACTGCACTGACAGTTGTGGAAGCAATCGAATGCTTATGGAATGCATCCGAGTTTCTGTAAATGCAGTCATGCATCCCCGCTCAGCATTGTTAAATGTGACAGATCTTCAATCAATAGCGCAAGGCAATCGTTAACGACCAATGGCATGCACTGCTGAATTTTCAAACATCCCGAACTAGAAGACATTTTGTTTCTTTCCGTCACTGTTAGTTAGACTACCTGCTGCACATGGATATGTTTATTTGCTCAATGCACAGTGCTTATTCCTTCAATTGAATCTTAAGGTAAGTCCGCAAAAAAGTCCCAATACCTCTGGTTTTACAGTCATTAAATATCGTGCAAGTATAAATTCGTGATAGGCTAAGTATGGTAGTTCATGCGGATCTGACAGTTCTTATCGATTCAGAAAAATGTCTGTAGGACACTTCGATTCATTTCCGAGAGTCGTGTGATACCATGAATAATTCGAGTTTCAAAATGTCTAAAAGAAAAAAGTAAAAGTAAAAGAAATTTTTTGAGACGAATCCATTTATGTTTCGTAATTCATTCATTTATACCTCCTATATTCTTCAACCAAAAGGTGTATTTATAGATTTCCTTTTGCGATTGTGATTTTCTATATGCAGATGGTCTACTGAATCAAAATATCTAATAGGCCTGACTATCTGACAATCTGACTATTTTTTGCAGATTCAATCTCATCCAAACATTGGAATTTTTGTAAAAATGAATCTCAGGATTGAATAGTCTGCCTATAATCTCTGAATCAATTCATCAACGACCAGTTGGCTCTATATGAAGAAGAAGCGGTACAATGGCGGTGAAAGCGGTAATTCAGCAAAGAGGGGCAAGCCGTCGTAATCAATTCCAAAGATGGCTACACGGATTCATCTTCTCAAGGGTAAGTTTTCATGCGTCCATTATGTGATCCATTATTGTGACCAAGGTTGATGTCATTAAATAACTAAGCCCTTTATTATTTTGAATAGATAATGCTTCAACCATTAAAAAAATCAATTGAATTTAAAATTCATGCATTAATTGCAGCTAATACAAACTTAAATGAAGAAACCTTTTGAAATATATTGTGGTTCTACAAAAGAATTAGAAAATACTTGCTTGGATTCCTAATTGTTGTTTTGAGGAATTCAGTATCAATGAAGGACTTCTTTTGTGATTTTATACCATCATTCTTACTCACGAAAAAATTGAAGTGCAGTGCTTTCAATACGTAATATCATACGTTATACAAACGTTAATATCATACGTAATATAAATACGTTATCATAAAAAGGATACAAACAATTGAAATAATGCTATATTTGCATAAATCTTAATGAAATTATAATATTTTCTGATTCTTCATGTCAGCAACTGTTGAATACGTATACGTGGAAGAAAAATATTCACACACATTGCTTCCCTTTGAAGTACATAATAGATTTGAATTCAGTCGCATACTAAGTGTCCTCGAACTCTATCAATTCCTGAAACGAAAAATTAGCTGATCATGAGGGGCGCCTACTGCATTATTTCTGTTTAGGCCAAATATGATAACATCAGAACCATTGCATAGAAAATGCAGGTCTGCAAAGTTGACCTGGTGTACTGAAATTTCCATTATCTGAATTGGTATAGTAGATACATGCATATCCGAATACATTTTCCGTTGCGTACTGTCGGCATTTTATTGTCATGTTCAATTTCATCATTTCAGAAATGGGTTCCGTGAAATCTCCGACCGTGTCGCCAAAACGTGAGCAAGATTGTGATAAGTAGACTGAACTCTTCGCGAAAGTTGCATGGCAACTTTTGTAACAAAATCTCTAACATATTCCTATCAATATAGCCTGCTGATTGGAATAACCGATCTTTTGATTTTTTGGCAACTGGCACCAGTATGTAAGGTTGAATTAATTGAACATGTTGGCGATCTTTGGATGATTTCTGGAATGCATCCGGATGCATTATTTTGGGCATGCATCTAGCATATACACTGTAGATGCATCCTAGAATACATCTTGGGATGCATCGTGGAATGCATCAGGATGCATTATTTTGGGCATGCATTGGATGTAGGGATGCATGTCTGCATCCCAGAATGCATCTTGGGATGCATTCCCCCTCCAATGCATGCCCAAAATAATGCATCCCGCTCAATGCATCTGAGATGCAATTCGTCTTGCTACGGGAGGTATGCGTTTTTGCGAATTTAGTTAACCAAGTGTATCCAAAGCATTTTGGTCTTTTTTACAGCTAGAAGATATTTCATGAATTCTATTGGAGCGGAATCTCTAAATATTATAAAGAATTTTAACGACATAATGTGTATAGAAAAAAATACCAAAGGAATTATTTAGCCTACTGAGTATGCAAAATTTTAATATAGGCATCAACAACATATCCAAAAAGCATGATAATTGATGCCGCAAATCAGTCTTCTGATGCGCTTAAAGATTCCGTAACGGGATCACGCAGAAAAAAAGACAACATTTTTATAAATAATTGAATCGATATTTCTGTTAATGTACAAATACAAAATAATCGTGCTTATTACATAGCAAGCATTATAGATATACCTTTCATTATACAACTTTTAATTTTCTAATATATCAAAGTTATGACCGAAATCAATGGCTTTGAAAAAAGTCTTCGTAACGGAATCACAATTTGTCCTCATTCAAAATAAATGATCTTAGTGCACTTTACAGAAAGACTATACTAGCTAGTTCCCAAAGTATAGATAGATTTATGAAATGTTTTAGCCTCTATCTCGTGAATAACTTGTACATTAGCCTAATATAGCTCAATCCAACTTGACTTATAGTGGTCGTAGAGGATTACATGAAGTAAGCCTACTGTTAATTGCTGTTCATAAAATTAATTTTTGAAAACACGATTGTTTTTATTTTAAGGAAAATCATGATATTCAAATAGAAGCACACGTAATCTTATAATCAGCAATGGCTACTTTTAAAAATAGCACTTATTTTCAGTAGGATTTATTTGTTCAGTTGTTTTTGCACAACTTCATGGAATACGAATTTGTATTCGGTGCATGTCAATCGATCAATCCTCCTGGAATATTGGATCGTTTGTATCCCCATTCGCCACTTTACATATAAAGCTGATCTATGGATATTTAACCAGGTTAAATTTAGTCGACGTTTTGGCTTTCCCTAATCTTTTCTCCTTCTCATTAATTTTGATGGAGTGGACATTTTCATTTCAAAACATTTGCCAGTAGGCCAACATTCACAGTGAATGTTGTCAGTCCCGGGTCGCAAGAACGGCGGGACGCTTAAATAACTTTAAAGCACTTTGAATTATTATCAAGTTTTGACAACCCGGGGTGTGATCGAAGTAGCAGATACTTCTCGTATTGAGCCTTACTCGTATTGGGGAATGGTTCTGTTTTTTCCAAGCCGTCCCGATGTTCAGATTATTTGCAACCTCGATCAACATCTTCAGCAGGTTGTCGATTACAAATTTATTGCTTCAGTGGCTTCGCAGCTTCAATGCTGCTTCAACTTCAACTTCGATGCTGCATCAACGACATTTTCCTATCTGGAGGCAGAGAGAGGTAGAGGATTGATAAATCCAAAATGCTAATGACAAGTGGAGGGTTAAAATCCTCAACGCCTGTGCAGCGTAAAATTAGAGTATTAAGTTGCAGTTATGAATCAAAAACATTCTAAGTAAGTGCATGTTAGTAATTATCAAAACGACCGATTACATTACAACGAAGGTCAAAGGTCAGTCCAAGGTCAAGGTGACAGATCTTTAGAAACCCACACGTAAAGTTTTCTCCATAGAGTAAGTATATTGGTAGAGCAGTAACTCAGCATTTATTACATCCCCAATGTGTATACAGTTTCGATTTCATTAAATGAACATGAGTCGAGACCCTGTACTATATATGCAAGTTTCTACACCTTTGGAGAAATTAACGCGAATCTGAATGATCATCAATAGCAATACAGAATAAAGAATAGTATTCCACAAATCCTTCATGTCATGTCAATTTGGAGAGGTAAGCTTGTTGAATTAGCAATTCGATGGATTATCATTGCTAAAAGCTCAGCTTTATCATAATAAGATTATTTTCTTAAGCGTGATCATATCACAAACTGCCACTGAAAGAGTGAAACACCATCATGAAAGAACCTGATCATGATTAACTTTAAAAATTGTTAATGGGTCCACATTACTAATCAGATTCAAGAAATGACACCTTCTGAATCCTAAAATCATGCCGCTGAAAATTGAATTAAAAACATGACATCTCAGCCAAGAAGCACAATGACATCTCAACTTTTCCTTGAAGATTTGCAGGGACTTGCATTATAATGTGGTTTTTAATACTTCTAAAGGGGCTTCATCTAGGTAGTATATACCCAGTGAATCGAAACTTACAAATCTTCTAAGTTTCTTTTAAGATTTACTGCCAAGTCTTTGCAAGACTTAATAGGAATCTTAGAAGAAACTTGGAAGATAGGTCTGTTATCTTAGAAGATTGGTCTGTTATCTTGGAAGATTAGTCTGTTATCTTGGAAGATTAGTCTGTTATCTTAGAAGATAGGTCTGTTATCTTGGAAGATTAGTCTGTTATCTTGGAAGATTAGTCTGTTATCTTAGAAGATTAGTCTGCTATCTTGGATCTGTTGATTGCCTTGTATCATGGAAAATATCAATGTTTCGTCTACAACAGCAACATGAAGAATTTCAAAAAGGACTCAACATTCATAAGCAAGCATGCCTTTATGCATGTACCGTAAATTTAGAAATTCTTCTTGTTGCTCTTGTAGACAAAACATCATTGATATCTTCCATAATACAAAAAATCAACTGGCCAAATATATGCATACAGAGATAAAACTGTGAAAGCACCAGTGATGCATCAGTTTTGTTTAACCCATCTGCTTGGCTATAAAGTCAGAAGGAATGACAGGTAACACATAGATGTATGTATTGAAAACATGCATTTGACATGTATGTCAGAATATGTGGTTAATCAAGATCGTCTTTCTGGTTTTTCTTTTCTCCTCAGATCCAAGCCTCGTTGATTTACAGCAGACTTTGCCTCTTCCCAGGCGGTTCCATTGCGAAATCTTAAAGTTATGGCCTCTGAAAAAGATAATCAGGAAATAATTTATTGGTGAAAACTGTAGTACCATGCGCATATGATAGATGAACAGATGATTTATAACGAATCGTGTCAAAGGAGAGTGACTTTGCTTTGATTGTGAAGAATACTTTCATTTTTAAATGGCTGAACTAAGTGTTTTTTTAACATACCCAGGAAAGATGATGTGCTATTGATCGCATTCGTCATTTTCAGATTTTGTCAAGGTTATAGTGGTACTATTTTTTTCTTCTATGCGCATGCATGGAATTGGTTTTGATGAGACAATTTGATCTAACATTAGGAGGCAATGAGAAAACTTTAATTTATTATTGTATCTATATTGTGATATCACGCACTATGCATGTATACAAGTGAGATCTCTCAGTAATTAATTTAAGTTCCCATGGTCTTATAGTACATATGTCCGATGATAGTATGAATCATGTTCTAATCAAATCTTGAGCATGGCCACACCAGAATCGTTCTATGATATAAATTGTTTCTATAATCCTAGGTGATACTCAGAGTTAGAATTGATTCCTTCGGCAAATGTTCTCTTCATTCAATCAGCGAGTATACATGTATGCGAAATAAAGCATACATTAGGATTGATGATATCATCCTGGAAAGGATATTATGACAGCAGTCTTTTCACTGAAGCAAATTTCCTCTTATTAGATAAAATATGCGCAGGTTTTACGAAAATTCAGTCAGTATTCTGGCTTTCTTCCCTTTGCCCTGAGGATGCATACACGAATTTCAATGAAATATCCTCATTCGACAGGAAATCTCAAAATCCTCTGACGAGATTCTATTCTTCGTCGCCACGATACAGAGATAAAGGACATCTTCATTATCACCGTACTCTGATTTCTATTACGTAAACATTGATGTACAGTGTCTCATCGATTGACAAGAGATCTAGTGCCCTAAATGGAATAATTGTTCCTGATGATATTTCATCGAAATCTGTGTTTATATGAATTGCATCTCACACGCCATGATCGGCATCTTTCAGAGAGACGATCCCCATTGTTCCTCAAATCATATGAATGGGACATACAAATACGAATTATCACACAATAGAAACACGTGAACAAACATATGGGTAATTCCACATGGATGGTTACCGCGTTTAGAAAGATAAATCCCTTACTTTTCATAATTTTCAGTCTGTTATCGTCCTCAAATGGCTGCCTCCCATCATGGCTCTTTCTTTGAGGAGATCTTGGTCTTCAGCTCATCCTCCCTGAAGATTTCCTCCGCAATTCGGAGGGCGAATATGCTGGGCCTACTAGCCCTGATGGACATTAAATCCTTTCCATTAAAAATCTGAAAGATGAAACATTGTATGTGATACACTTTTAAGTTTTATATGATGAGCGAAGTCTACAGTTATGAACAAAAAGGTTAGTTTCATTCAGTACGGCTTTTTAACTTACGACAGGCTCCGCTGAAGAACTCGATGTCTCGTCTTGAACTTGAACTAAGTGTCTTGATACTTCCTTTCGGCTCTGTAAGACAAGATCAGTTGTTCGTGATTAATTTAAGTCAACCAACAAGAGAAAGTAATGTATTTAACTATTTTATCGTACGTAATAAAAGTATATAAACCAACTGCTGTTTTGAGAAATTACATGCACATGTGTATACTGTAACTCAATGTGACCAAATTACACCGCAGTTATACAGCTCTCTTCACTATACACTTACTCTCTTCACTTCTTTCTCCAATGAAGCCATCCGCTTATTCATTTCCTCCAAAAAGGTCTTCATTTCGCTTATTTCATGAAGAATTTGTTTGCTAGTACATAGTGCCTGTAAAATAAGACAACAGGAGTGTGCAGTTAACATTTATCAAGTTTCAAGTAGACATCACAATATAACAGTATAACAAGAAACAAATAATTGTAACTCATCACTTGTACAAAAAATTGAAGATTAGTGTATTCATAGTCTCAAACAGACATGCATACTTTGAAGTAATGTGTACGGAATTGTAATATGTTCCTAGTTCCTCTATCGTAAACAAATAAACCTAGATTTTCCGCAGTTCATGAATATACCGGTAGACAAGATTCTCAACTTTTATTTTTAAAGAGTAGGCATCAGGAGTAGATTTAATTTCGCTGAAAATGAATTGATGTCCCTTCACCGCAGTCTAATTATCTTTTTTCTATGGCTAGGACATACCTCTGTATCAGGATTTCTTTGTGGCTCCTCATCTGTTCCAGGAGACTGTGCATGTATTTCTGGTTCGGATAGTTGTTCCCCTGAGGAATCGAGGAAGCCGAAGCTCCCAATAGTGTCATCGTTGTCATCTAGCCTCCCCTCCAATGTTCCTCTCTTCTTTTCCATTTCTTCTTTTTCACCTGTAAAAAGTACAGAAAGAGAATTGAACATACAATAATATTAGTATTGTAGAATTTTGAAAACTTGATGTACGTGTTACTTGTAACCTAATTACTGCTTTAATTCTAGCATGAGGTACCTATCTTAAATTCGCACTTGACCCCCTTCATTAGATTTTGATAACCTAATTATTTCTACCTGCATGCATAATGTCTTATCTTCATTATTATTTACTCAAAAAATGAAACCAATTCAAACCATGTTGATATTTACAGAAAACCAAGCGATATGATGATATTATGCACTTTTAAATATGTTTATGTATTTCTATTTATGGACATGCTATGTTAACAACATGTTAACTTTTTTCGCTTGACTACCGCATTTTCTCGAATAGAACTCGACCCCACAAAGAACCCTCACCTAAATTTTGATTTAACTGTTTTGAGAGTTTGACTAACAGCTCACATTCATAGGAGAGGGATGCGTATAATTCTTTTAGAATTACTTTTTAAATGAATGATTGTATATCTAAATAGCTACCGGTAAATAATTAGCTAAAAGGAGATGGATAAATCGAACACGTTGTTGATTTCCAATCAATGCCTGCATGTTGAGTGTTGACTATACAGTGTGAAAGCGCATCGTAACATTGTTATACTGTTCTAAGATAAAAAACAGAATGCTTTTTAGTTAAGCCTGAAGCCTGAACTTGATTCTAAACGACGAGCGTCTCATTGATGTCTCTATATTTGATGCCATGTAGTCAGTCCGCTAACCGATATATACACATCCATGTAGTTAAATACAGAACACAAGATAATTTCAACCCAATGACTCAGGCTCATCCAATCATAAATAAGAAGAAAGACTATTACTATTCTTTGGTTGAATTACACCATTTTGATTTACTAACGTCAGGATTTAGCCTACCTCACAGTTCAGTTAGGAAATAGACAAACTTTAAGGACAAAATCAAGACTTCAATTAACAAATATAAAACTTAATGCATACTACCCGCCTTTATATAGAACCCGCACTAGATTCTCTAAGAAAATCATTCAACCCGCGGGTTATATTCGAGAAAATACGGTATGCAGTTAAGTTTACGTATGTTAGCTATGTCATTATCTCTTTTTTTCTACTTATCCAAATATTTTTATTACATTATAATAACTTAATCATCACTGATACAAATTAACCATAAATGGAATTAAAATGAATTGAATCATATTTAGAACAGATGGCGACGTAGGTAGACCTTGACCACCCAGCGTAGATGATGCCCTCTTAACCCATTTAAGGCCGGTATATGAAATACGGTCCCTCAACCACTATAAATATCTTAACTATCTAGAATTGAAAATTATTTCTTTTCTATTATGTTACATATGAATTAATTAGTTATTCCTTCGTTCATAATTTTTAGTACTAATTACTCGTGCCGAACGCTGATCAGAACATCAAGGTTGCATATCTGTATAATGTATAATGTCAATCTTACACATATAATAACGAAGCCATACAACTTCCCAGTAGACCTAATTGTTGTTGGGTCTCAGAACGGTCACTGAGATCATAAACTCATATTATAATATCACTTAAAAGTTCCACTTACTAACTCAGTAATTTGCTGTGACTCAGTAATATGTACCGTCAAATGGGGTAACTTGCACACTATGCGGTAACATGCACGCTCTGAATACATCTCATCGCTATCCGATGAATAGGCCTACATGTCACGAGTGCGACACCGTAGCGCATTCACATTCAGTCATCATGCCGAGGACGTATGTACGAGGGAATAATAAGCGACAGTATGGCACTTATGACAATGAAGCCATGGAGAAAGCCATCGAGAGTGTCTAAGACGAGGCAACCATTTTATCTGCAGCCAAAATGTATGGAATTCAAAGAAGCGCTCTAAGTCGTCGCTGCGCCGGAATCCAATCTCAACCAGTTGGCAGACCTCCCGTTTTGAATGTTGAAGAGGAAAATAAGCTGGTAGACATGATGAAGTTAATGGTTGGTCTGCTAGTGGCGAGCTCCTACCTCCAATGGTATGTTATCGAGCAAAACATCTCTATCAAACTTGAACTAGAGGCGGACCGCATGGAACAGCATACACACCAACTAAATCTGGTTGGTTTAACATTTCTGCTGTAGAAGAATATTTTTTGTTCTTTCTCATAATATCTAATTGAGTTTAAAACGACAATGTTTCTGTACAGTTAAAGTGAAGGGATGAAATGTTATTTAATTGATGAAGCAATTAATAACTATCAATTTGTTAAATTTAATTGATTTTATTGAAACTCTAAACGATTTTTTCGACTTAACAATTCAGTCAAATGATGTGGCATAATAGCTTGTTTGTTATTTATTCAAATGTATGCTTAAGTAGTAATAAAATCGTGCATTATATGTATACTGTGCAAGTTACCCCATTTCAAAAAAATGATATTATGTAAATTATAATGTAATATTTTAATAGTAATTGAGATAAAAATCAATAAATGGTTCAGGCTTTCAGCGAGCGACAAGCCTACGGTTCATACCCGGAAATTAGTGTCTTAGGTCATTTTTACCTCGAACCACCTTACAAAAACCTGAAAAATCATGTGCAAGCTACCCCATTTGACGGTATGTAGTTGTCGAAGGAACATCACTAACCTTTTGCAATCAACTTGCCAAAGTGTACAGCATTTTGATGCTTGATTCGTGCAAATTCTCCAACCTCTCCTTTAAAGTTGGTCGGAAGGCAACTTGCCGTGCTTCTTACGAGAAGAGTTGTTCTATCTTCCCGAAAATACAGTAAATAAAACAAGTCCGGTTCGTCTTCCCACAATCTTTTTAAAGCGCAAGTCATTGTTGAACTGAAAATTTACAACGATTCATTGTAAAACTAAACACTGATGTAGAATAGCACATGAACAGAGAGTAATTGACGAGCGAGCTAGAGAAGTAAATGGAAGGGGTTTAAGTACGTGTCTGTTATATGTGACCATGGCTTTTATTATTGATTTTTTGTAAAGAGCATGACAACATTTATGAGAAGGTCAGCATAATGCGTTCAATTACAAACAAAAAATTAATTGCATGCATATATGCATACATAAACTACAACATGACTGAATGTGTATGAATGTGTATAAGGGTTAAATATCATCACCTGAATTACTGTTTTGTTTTTTTCTATGTTGAACATCCCAAGAATTTCTTTATTCATGCTTGAGGCACAGATGGGTTGATAAATTCTATCCAATTACAGTGGCCAGCAAAGGAGTCCTAACCTTTCGTCGTTTGATAATGCCATTTGTTTTCCTGACGAAAAGGACGGTGACCACGAAGCAAGAGATAAAGTCATATCAACTATACGATAGATCAGTGGTACCCAACCTTTTTTACATCGCGACATTCTATCAAGTCCTCAAAATTTTCGAGGCACACTACTCTTAATTTCTACCTACCCTTTTAACACTTAGCCTCCTTACAGTCTCTCAACAACTTATTTGCAATCATAGATAGCCTTTCTGCTATTCAAGAGTAGAAAATGATAAAAAATGAAAAATCAGAAATCAAAAAATAAGGATTCACTTACATGTAGTTACAACATACATGTATTCTGTATTCTGTACCGGGTATAAATGGTGAATGTCAGTGGGATATTTCCGCCTGACGGTTCTTTGCTACTGCTTCAATTTGTAGGAAATTGTAACAGAGAAATACTCTTAGTCTTTCTGAATGTTTCTAAGTCTTTTGTATTCTCTATTTAACATTGTTTAAGTAAGAATATCCCAGTTAACATAGATACGAAGTTGAGAAGTATAGTAAGACTCCGATCGCTTGTTTACTTTGGGTTGGATACTCTTTCATAACAAAAATCCAAGAGGCGTCTACTGGCAAATCACGCAAAAAATAAAACAAACACTTCCACATGCACAATTTATTGATCATCTATAGTTGTCAGGATGAGAATAGTGCTACAGGGGTCTTGGCGGAAATGGAGTTTCTGAGGGGCCCTAAATAGGAAAAATAAAGAATACATTAGACTGGAATAAAGGACCCTAGCGGAATTCCGTTTAATGGCGGAAAATTCTCATCCCTGAGTTGTGCGAGCTTTCGAGAGTTGAGTTTCAAATTCTTGAGACGTGCATTGTTAAGGCGCAAGCCAAAAGCTCGTACAACTATAGATCATCAATAAATTGTGTCTGTGCAAGTGTTTGTTTTACTTTTTCCTGTGATTTATTGAATCCATGCGCGTGGAGAATAAACTTTTCAGTTTCTTCTACTGGCAGTTGTGTGAAGTACTTTATATCATGAACTTGAGTCTATGGACTCTCCACTAAAGCCATAAATGATCAGTGGAAAGGCTTGATAATACTTCCTCTTCTATAAGACAAAATTAAATGTCTTACATCCAATATCTTTTCGCGGCAGTGGTTGGGTTGGGCACCACTGCGATAGACATTTAACATATTCAATAATGACAAAGAAAGATGTTATGTATTGATCTCGATGGTCTGCAAGCTGATCAATATAGGTAATGATTCACATTCAGGGTGATCATAACACTTAAAATTAGTAATACTAGATATAGGGAAATATTTGAAACTTTTCTGGTCCACACTGTATATGCCACTTCCATATGGATCAAATTTAGATTCAATTTTTGGAAATCATACATTTCATTACCTAAATTATACATGACATCTTATCAATACCTCGATTTGATTTTTAGCTTAACGCGACTTCATAATTGCTATAAACAGGATGAATTATTTACTTATATATAATCAATCTTTGCGCAAATGTGTACATGTAGAGAATAGAAAACATGGAAGTTCTCAAAAATTACTTTAATGCACTTTCAATAATCATTGACAAAATTAAATATGCGTCTGGTCGGGCTTAAACATTTTTGTATTTCAATGCAGGAGCAATAGATGATTAATGAATTTAGATCTAAAGCATAGTGTAATTAAGCTTTTATATTAAAAATCGTCATAATGTCTGTGAAGGGAAATGTACGGAATCCCGGTTAATGTACACGTACATAGTCTCACATAAAGATAATATTAATGTACACTCTAGGTATAACCTAAGGTTGCCCATTATAAGCGTCAGGATGTAAGCATACATGTATTCTACATGATGCTTATAAATTATCATCATAAACTATATCTTATAAGTGAAAAGAATGATGGCTTATACACACCCACAGTATATGCATACTTCAAGAAACAAAATGTTTACATGAGCTTATTCAATGGAATGCTAAAGAGTAATTAACACTGTAAATTCAGAGATAGGTCAAAGTGCGATTATTCACGTGTGCAATATTTTTTCAGAGTCGCGGATGATCAGTGATCAAATACATCGTTCTTGCTTTGAAAAAAGCTTACAGGAGCAGTAGCAGGTGCCAACTTGTGTGCGAACACTACTTGTATTATCTTGAATCATCTATTACTTGGGTGATAGTTGATCTTAAACAAAATCAGGTCCTTTTGACATCAATTGAAATTATCAGTTATGCTCAAACATAGGTATCAGCGGCGTAACGTAGAAAAATTGAGTATCAGTTTTGAAACAACATTTCCTTATAACATCTTCCGGTGGCACTACAATCATGGTGTCAGATTTTTCACAAATGTACATATGATTTGTAAGGATTCTCAAGTCGATATTCGGTAACGATAGATCTCCGTTCTCAATCGTCATAGGGGATTTCCTCATAAGGTTGATAACCACATGAATTTGGTTATTTTCAGTTGAAACAATATCAACAATTTCACCAATTTGTGAATCGGTCAATTGAACAAGACAGCTGCAACTCTTAGTTGTTCTCTGGTACTGCAATGAGTGAAACACTTGGCAATTTGAGTATATCCTTTTGAATGAAGTGACAGGAAATAGGTTATAATTCACAGTACAAATTTCCATGGTTTTTTGCTCAACCGCTGACCCTGCACCTAAAGTTTTCGATTTTGTATCAGCATGAGTTGCCTTGTGTTGCTTTATGAAAAATTTATTAACAATTTGATAATGACTAGATTGAGAAGAATGGATGTACGACTTCAACTTTCCGATAGCGTTTTCGAAAGGGAAGGCCGATAACTCAGCCAACGACCCAAATTGCTTGGTCTGCTCTGTAAGATGGACGAGTGTATGATTGTTGAAAGTATAAATGTTCTCGTCATAAAGCTCACCAAGAGTTTGATGAAATAGAACAAGACAATTATGTACAAATTCGTAGTCAATCGAGGAACGATCGAGTTGACACAAGAAATAAATTGAGCGAGAAGAAAGCATGAAATGTATAAAAAAATTCGAATCCAACTCTGCATGAAGAGTCAGGGGACCCGCATACAAGAGAAATGTCTTCCACTCTGAAGCCTTCCAAAACTTGGCCTCAGTAAAAGATCTCGGCTTTCGGTTAAGGTCGTGCGGGAAAATAACCTTCACGTACTTTTCAGATATATCTCGTTTCTTGATTTGGCTCCAAGAAGAAAACCATGAGAAGAAAAGAGTTCTCATCGTCCCTAAGCATGTCTGGTGCATATAGTCAACAGCAATTGCAGAGGGAATTTTGACAAGAGAGTGAATAGAACAAGGACCTTTAACGCCTCTCACGGTATCGCGGCGGATGGAATTTTCACGCAAGTCGTTCATGTATGATTCAGTTGTTCTCACAACAATTTCTTGAGGAAGATATAGGCGTCGATTATTTCGACTAACTCCTTTTTGGTAGCAATGAGTACACCCGTAAGCACCATTAAATTGTTTCCAATTCAGAATGGAACATTTTGCTGGCATATCAGCAATGAACATGTAAATTTCACATGGTAGAGATATATCGCATCCACCTTGATTCAAAGTAACTTCTTTCATCATATTAAAATGTTCTGCAAATGAGGCCATGTATTCATCCCACTTTGGCTTTCCCTTTCCTTTCCAAATACCAGCACAGCACACATTGCGATACAAAAATCGAACATCAACAGGTAAATCAAATATCGAAATCAACAGCGGCCATATGGCAGTGGTGTTAGAATTAAAAATTGATCCACCATCACAATTTAGTAGCAACCGAACTTTTGTAAAATCCTCAACAACTAAACGATTTAAATTGTTCATCAGTATGTCCTTTATCTGACTCCTGAAGTTCAAGATCACGAAATCGTATTCCGTGGTCAACTTCCTGTACACGCATTGCGAATCAACTGGCTTTGATTTATTAATTTCGTAGAATGTAGGTACGTGAGCATCCTCAGGCAAAGCATCATTGAAGAGACGCAATGTGTCTATCAATTGGCGATCCGTGAAGGAATGAATACTCCTCAATAATCCAATCCTTCGACTGAATTCTGATTTCGACATTTTAGAGGATCGATACAGTCGCTCGTCCTCATCCTCCTCATCTGAAGTGCAGGATTCAACTGGACTTATGTTTATATCAGGTAATTTGTAGGAATCGTAGGATGGTATCGGCGTAGAACATTGAAAAACTCGATCTGAAGAAAAGAAAGGATATTTTAAGCAGTTGCTCAATTTGATCAAGGATAGACCCTGCTACGTGTAGGAGGATCTAGATCCCGGTGATGGTCATTACTTATATATCGACTCATCGGACATTGTTTCATCAAAGCCGCCAATCAAATTTAAATTACAAGAAGGGGTTTCAGAATTTTATATTCGTTGCAATGTTCCTTCGTATGTTTTGACCGATAACATGACTGTGTGGAAATTTTCTTTTATTGATCGAAATTGTTTGAGCAATATGCAATTTACTTTAGACAAAATGTGTAGACCTAATTATTGAAGCATCCGTAATCTAAATAAGTATTCTAATTCCTTAATAGCAACATATACATTAATGTGTATTACTTTGCATCGTCGAACTTTGTATCGTCTTAACCTTGTATTTACCTTGTATCGTCGAACTATGAATATTCAATGAAATCACTAAAGAATAGCTATATTTCAGCATAATTATATGAAAATCTATAAAATGTGACTAACTGTAAAACAAATTCAACTTGAATAACAAATTACAGGTAATTCATCAAAATTTTATATAAAATTTTCTGTTACAAAAAAACTTAGAAAGCTATAAAAAACGTTCGTTAATTAGGCCAACCCAACATAAACGAACTACCTGAGCAAAAATTATCCGTGAATGGAAAAGTAATATTTCCGTTATCAATGAATGGGATAAAACATGTGAACTGAGACATGCAATTACTATATTTTCTCAAGTAAGGTTTGTTTATTATTCATTGCACTAAGACTGTCTGAAAACCTCCTATGAAGTTATCGGATCATTTACCGGATCATCGGATCGGCTCATACCCATGATCCGGATCCGATCCGATAACAAAAAGTCGTGAATTTGAGCCGATCCGATAACTGTTATCGGATAAGACCATACCACAACGTACTTTTTGACTCATCGAGAAATGAAATTGACGAATCATGAATATTAGACTTAAAAGTATCAATTACTAGTCAGATATCAATGAAATTAGTAACCTCTACAACGACATGATAAACTGACTGTCTTAGGGCGGTTACCTTTCGTCGCGAGAGTACAATTGAGTTGCTAAGGAGATGGCAATGTTATTCCTCCAGATGCACAAAATGTGTACGACTGATATTTCAAGTCAGGAAATATGTTTAATGATATAAAAAGACTGCTGAATTATACAGTATGTATAACAGAATGCATATTTCTACTTCATTATATGCATCACATCATAATATTAATATACATACACTGTATTCTGTATGTTTGTAAACATAAGCAAACAATTTGGAGTTCTTCAAAGTCAAAAAATTCAAGTGCTCGAGCCTGTGTGGGCGCATACGTGCCCTGCACGTAGCGCATTGTTGATCTAGATTGAATATTCAGTCATCAGTATGCATGAACTTACTCTGGATTTCATGCTAAAATCTTAAATTTTTCAATGATCTGATATGGGCCCCTTTTGAAAATTCTGGCTATGCCACTGCTTTCATACGTCGGTTTCTCGGTAACTTCACGTTTAAATATCTCTTGCTGACATTCACATTGAGATCATTCATTACAGTGAATATTTTTTTTAAATAAAAAAACCGTCTCCGGTTTCCGATCCATCTGAGAACCGAACCGGAACCGGATCCGAATTTTTGGTAATGTGGGAACCGAACCGGATTTCGGTTCCTTCAGCCAAAACCGGAACTGGAAACCGAAGAACCGAGAACCGTACATGCCTAGTCGTATGTGTTGTTCGCATCATTTTCATTTACACAATCAGTTCTGAGACCGTCCCCGGCCTTGTGCTGAAAACTTACCCCCCCTGTCCTGGCCTAATGGCAACGATAATCACCGCCAAACATTTTCACAAACACGTACCATCGTTAAAATTTTGCTTTCACATCGGTCAAAGATGATCTTAGTTCTTACACTTCTTAAGAATTCTAACAATAAGATCAGGAGAAAAGTTCGAAAAACATCGCACAATTTAATCTACGATACCACGTGTAAATTTGAGTTAAGTCTGATAGACGCATCAAGTCCTTCGTGGTATTTTATTATCTGTCGTACCAAGCTGCTAAGATATTTCATACATACCAGCCTTCATCGATAGATCACTTTCATCAACATTTCTGTGTTCGAGTGATGTACATCCAAATTCGTCGCTCGAACCATCATCTGAGGCTGAAATTATAAAAGTGTTGCAACCATAGAACATTATTTCTATCAAATTTGTGTGCAACATGTCATTTTTACATGTAAATGAATTATACAAATGATAATAAAACATTAAATCAATGGATGCAACTATACTGTATATACGTTCATTCATTCATTCATGACTTATTCACGAAAATCTTTCTTGAAAAAATAAGGTAAATCATGCCATGCTCTCTACATCAACCGTTTATCTTCTCTCGCATTTGCAAATAACGTCGATGACAAGACGCATAAGAACCTGCTTATATGCGTACATGTAGTTCTACGCATAATTGCTCTATCGGATATGCATCCAAGATGGACTGTTTCGAAACAGTAAATAGAGGAATCTTTTAATAAACAACAAGAATGCGAATAATTCTGATAACAAATATTCCTAATTTTTCTTGATTTTATTCATAAATTACTAACTCCTGGAAGGAAATATTTCTTCCTAATAGTCTATGACATAGGACTCTTTCTATAAGTCACTCGATTTAAACCTTCATAATGTCCATATTTTGCATAACTTTATCTGGTGAATATCCATAACGTTTCCCAAGTCACCATATTGTTAATTGCAATACAATAAAACTAAACTCATACTAATAAATTTTATCTTGAGCGCTTTCGATGACTCTAATCATAAGATACGTCATTTATAAGAGGATTCTGAACAATCTTGCACTGAAAGTTATAAACATTCAAATTACATAGCTATGAAAAGAGATTAAGTAAAAAATTATGTATAGGTACATACTAAAATCGAGACATTAGACTATCGGAAATTAACATAGATAAGATGAAAGCAGAAAGGGCTAAGACCATGCCAGGAGCAAGTCACTTACATATTCTTTCATAACACACAGCGAGGGCCTGAACCGCTTCAACAAAATGGCCTCAGTGATCTTAACATGGGGCACAATTCTGCAATACGCAGCAATACAAAAATATGACTCAATCCTGCGTCCGGCAAATAGATTGCAATCCCAGAGATGCTTACATATTGAGCTACTTTGATCTTTTGGGACTCTAGATCTTGATGCTGCCCACTTAGGATAGTGCTCCTTGATACGGATACCAAGACAACTCGTTGTCCGACCAATATAACTGCATCCGCAGTCGCATTTGAGGCAGTACAACAAGCTGTGCGGCATAAAAAAAATAAAGATAAAATTTATTAGTATGAGTTTAGTTTTATTTTCCTTGCTAAAATTCAGTGGAAGAGAAGGCTGTTTTAAGTTTTTGAAATTGTAATACAGTCAACTTGATAAGTAAGTATAAATAGACATTTCAAGGTCTAAAAAAGAGATGAAATAAAACTAATTAATCTTAGTTTGACGCAAACTCATAAAAAATCAGTAATCTGTTATCATTCAATCACTGAAAATGTAATCGTCATCATTCTTCTTATATTCAAAAGTAGTTTAAGAATTACAGGCATTATTCATACTAATACTTATTCATTATTCATGTAAATTTCGGGGTTCTTCGCTTACGTTTATTCTACTGCCCATCAAATCATCCGGCAATCGCATGACATTGTTTTTCAATAAATTCAACCATCATAGACAGAATTCCCGCACACCTAAGTTATTTCACTTGCCTATGTTTCAGGACAAACTTATGTGATGGTCTAGTCCTGATGAATACAAATAGATGAATTGAAAGTTCGAATAATTCTTCCGTATATCTGATAGCAAACATACATGTAGATTTTGTTGTCTACTTGTTGTTATGGAAATGAATGACATGTAGACCAAATTGTCCGCGGATGTATAGGCCGCTAATCGATCTTAGCACATTGAATCTACGGCTGTGTGAATTTTAAACATATTTTTAAATAAGCTGTGTAATTTGAAGAGAAATTCAGACACATACGGATTACAGATGAGCCACTGCGGATTTATCTTTCAACTGATGATAGCCTCATCCTATAGATAGCAGCGGGAATTCGCCTTGACGCGTCAGACATTACTTTTTCAATTAATGTATTCCGGCTGTTTGATAGCAGTGTTGAATAAATCATGAAGCTACTAGCGGGCCTTTTATCGGTCGTTAAGACATTGCGGGGTCCTTCGCTTACGATTATTCTACTGCCCATCAAATCATCCGGCAATCGCATGACATTATAAAGTATACTAGATTATTACAGTTGTAGAATCGTATTTCAGAATCCCTTCTATATTTTATGAAATTTGTTCCCAGGGGAAATCTTGGTACAGAGGGATTCTATCGCAGATATCCATGGTCCTAATAAGCTGGCATACTTTATAACGGATAAAGGATAGCTATACATTTCTCTGACATAGCTAATGAAATTATTTGATATATCCCTCGAGAGTCATCAAATAATTTCCCTCTCTATATCCCACAGAATCGCATAGCCATCCATTACATAAATCTAACCATCATAGACGGAATTCCCGTCCGCCTAAATTATTTCACTTATCTATGATGTTCTAACCTGACTGAAATATTGCTGGAGAATAAGGTTTTGATTTCATGATTTCTTTGTTTTCTCTTAGGCTTAGGCTTCCCTTGAGGAAGATGATACGCACTGTGGAATATCAAGAACTACGTGGAGGTTTGGTGATTCAAGCTTGTCCAAATAACTCCGAAGTTTGCGTGAGATATTAAACCAAAAAGCAGTGCTTCTCAGTTAAATTTGAAATTATGTATTACATAAACCCTCCATGCGGATGCGGATACATGATACGAAGTCAGAACAATTATATTTGATACATCATTTATTTTAAAAGGGAAATATCATTCTCATGTAACAAACAATTTCATTTATAACGACTTATTGATACCTTTTCGTATATAATAACTTTCAGTCACATGTGATTCCTTTTGTTGTGTACTGCAGAACTACACTTAAATTTTCGTTCAATTGTTTATTCGATCAATAATAAAGGACAATTTTTTTATTCCTTAGTAGAGAAAGGATACAACATAAATTGCCTGTAGCCTAACTTGCTCTCGAATGTTATGGAAAGATAATTTTGAACCTTTTGAACAGAGAAAATTCATTTTAATTGCAAAATTTGTTTGGCATGCATAAAATTGTGGGTATCTATTGTTTTGATTGTACTCTATCTATTTTTGGGCGCACGTGAAAGTGCAATTTTATATTTCATTTATTTATCAATAAATGTTTAACGTAGGGTAGATTGGACAAATTTTGCGGTGCATGTTTAAGTGACGTTCATTGAATTTTATCTACATATAGTTTAAAAAATTATATTCCATTCATCCGAGCAGTTGCATTTTGTTACCAAGCACAGTTAGCAGATTTGACGGTCATATGCAGTAAGTTAAAATACCTCGTTCCGTACTTTGCTCATACACTCTAAGTTTAATATTCATATCATAACATCATATTTCATTACGCAATTGATAAACAATTATATCATGTTTCATAACTACCGGTAATCAATATGAATGACATTTTTTCGCTAATTCTCAGAAATTAATCGTACAGATGATAGACATCTTCAGCCTCAGTAGCGAGAATTGATAGCCTAAGACATTTTATTGAGAATAAATTAATATTTGATGAATGTACACGTGTATGGAATTATATGAGCATAATAAAATCAAATCAGATGATTTTGTAACTTACATTCACTCGAAAGCACATCTATATAGTTCCTTTTAGTCCGTCTTCGATACATTCTCTCAGTCGTCTCGACTCGACTCGACTGCATGCGTTGCGATCACAGAATTAGATAAGCTATATACTTCTTCCCTTTTTTATTGACACAATCTGCAAAACTATTGTCACCATTGTCACGCTTGCAAAGCTTCTGTTCATATCATTACTGCCTAGTTATGGAAGACCGCTGTGGAATACATAGCGTATCATCACGTGATAACCAAAACCATCGAGTCAGACGACTGGCAGGCGTGCCAACCACAGAATTAGATTCATTTGCGTGCGCTTCGGTTTCCCAGAAAGGAAGGGCCTCAATGTAGCCTTAATATCGAAATGGAACATCACAGTAGACAACTTGCTGCTTCTCGAATGGATAGTTCCACAGAATTAGATTCATCTGCGCGCGCTTCGGTTTCCTAGAAAGGAAGAATTGTATGCAACCTTAATGTCGAAATGGCACATCAACTTGCTCCTTCTCGAATGGATAATTCATGTATGGCTTGCTATTGGAAATGGCAAACAATAAGCTGTCAGCAGAGGACATCAGAGCCAGTGAGAGATGCGTGCGTGCTGTGATATCACTTCGTACACACCAAAACACACATCCCTGCCTTGGCTTCGATTCAATGTATGCACTATGCAGTGAGCACTGAGCAATGCCGAGGAGAGGATCATCAAGTGAACTAATTTTCGTACGCCTGCTACTTTCTTTAATAATGATCGGAAGGGTCAACATTATGGAGAAAACTTGTGGGCAATGATCTGAAATCTTCGAATCTGAAGGAATTTTGGCAATCGAAGCACTCTGCTGGAACTCACATTAATCCGCAAGCGACGCACGACTTTTTTTCCTATCACTGTAAGGTATTAGGAATTCCTTCTTGCCCACCTAATAGGTTCCTCTATGTGCCGTCAGTTTCGTATTAATCACACTTCTAGCAAACCGAAGCAGATAAACAAAATATTTAATTCTGTGGATAGTTCCTGTATCGCTTGCTATTGGAAATGGCAAACAATAAGCTGCCAGCAGAGGAGTGAG
This sequence comes from Prostheceraeus crozeri, assembly GCA_907163375.1. NCBI lineage: Eukaryota > Metazoa > Platyhelminthes > Polycladida > Euryleptidae > Prostheceraeus > Prostheceraeus crozeri. The sequence continues at coordinate 848,563 of CAJQUW010003252.1, forward strand.
AGATGCGTGCGTGCTCTGATATCACTACGCACACACCAAAACACATATCATCTAGCTAACATTCGATTCAATGTATGCACTATACAGTGAGAAATGCCAAGGAGAGGAGTTGAAAACATCAAGTGAACTAATTTTCGTGCGCCTGCTACTTTTTTCAATAATGATCGGGAGGGCCAACATTATGGAGAAAACTTGTGCGCAATGATCTGAATTCTTCGAATCTGAAGGAATTGTGACAATCGAAGCACTTTGCTGGAACTCACATTAATCCGCAAGCGACGCACGACTTTTTTCCTATCTCTGTAAGGCATTAGGAATTCCTTTTTTGCATACTTCATAGGTTCCTCGATGTGCCGGCGATTTCGAGTTAATCACACTTCTAGCAAACCGAAGCAGATAAAAACTGTTGGCACCCAACAGTGCTGCAGCAGATAGTGACAGTAGAAAAGGGAGAAGGTATTTTACAAGTTTGTTTTCGAAGAACACCAGTTGTTGATTTAGCGCTTATTGGCTATTAACCAGAGATAAACTATAGGAACGTAGAAGCGACGTCGCTGCGCTAAACCATTGTCCTTCACGGCACCGACGCGCTCTATTCTGCGAGTATGCTACTGATATCCCTATTGTCATTCCTTGCTTTGTATGACGCTGACAGTCGACTGCAAGCATTTCACCCACTGTGTGTGTTCTTACCCTGTAATATACTTGTTGTACATGTATTAATGCTGACATATGACGAATGGGGCTACTTTGATATTGTTGTGATGATGTCTCTATAGATATCTCTATATGATGATATCTCTATATAGATATCTCTATATGATGTCTCTATATATATTTCGCATTATAATGCGAAAATATACCACTTAGGGCATATAAGTAGAGACATTTATTCAAATTACATGCTATATCAGTGCCGTAGCTGAACATTTGCGGCCCCTTTATGTTAAAATATAACATCACCAAGTCAATAGCGTTCACAACAAAACAACATACCACACTTGAATGATCGATTCAGGCTGTACTATGTGTAGGACTCGACTTATTTTACCAACATATCAGTAGTCGACCAGCGCAATTGCAGACCTACAGTTGCCAGCGTTCATATTCTTTAATCTCACATTTTACACCAATAACGCTGATCGACGGGCCCCTCCGCAAGTTTATAAGGGGCCTTATGTTGACAGTTCGACCAAACTACAGGGTACATATATATTTTAGCAATGGGTTGGGGCCCCCAACTTGAGTCAGCGTGGGGACAGCGGGGCTGGTTGTTACGCCCCTGATGATCACTATACAAGTTCACAGATCACATTGAAAGTTCTCCGTAACTTTTTTATTGGCAATTCATAAACTTCAACTAAATGAAATTATTTTGCGCTCCCCGAAACTGCGGGGTCCTTCCTCCGGCTCTGTGGTAGGCTATACTACCAAATTTCAGTTCCCAGACATATCTTCTAAGATCTTTCAGCCTAATCTTCCACGACAACAGACCAATCTTACTAATCTTCCAAGTTTCAGTTCCCAGACATATCTTCTAAGATCTTTCAGCCTAATCTTCCAAGACAACAGACCAATCTTACTAATCTTCCAAGTTTCAGTTCCCAGACATATCTTCTAAGATCTTTCAGCCTAATCTTCCACGACAACAGACCAATCTTACAAATCTTCCAAGTTTCAGTTCCCAGACATATCTTCTAAGATCTTTCAGCCTAATCTTCCAAGACAACAGACCTATCTTACAAATCTTCCAAGATAACAGTCCAATCTTGCAAATCTTCTAAGATCTTGTAAGTTTCTTGGAAGATTTATAAGTTTCGATTCACTGGGTAAAATTGCAAAAATTTAACTTTATAAAAACTGTTCAAATAATTTTTTGGACCACAGGAATGCAATCTCCGTAAAAAACTGAATCTTTTCATATAAAAATTTTCACTGTATACAGACACTTTCTTGAGTAGACACTCAACCTTAGGCCTATACTTGCTCTATGGATTCCTCAGCTTTCTCTGATTATCTTCCGGCTCCTTTTTAATATTGATGCGTTTCAACTCGTTCTTTGTAATTTGAGGCGGAATCCCAGTAAGGCTGATAGCCAAGAAAACCAAAACGTCGTTTTTCTAATTAAAAGCGCTTAGATCTTTCGACCGGCACTGCCGGCCATCATCAGAGGAACTGACTGTAGAACCAGCCACAGATGACAGTTCACATTACACAATTAGATTCTATGACTCCGCTGCTGTGAAAAACACAAGACACAAAGATAAAAATGCCTAAGTAAGAACACTACTGATTACAAGTGAAAAGTAACACCATAAAATACGAAAATTAGGTGAAAGAAGAAAAGTCAAGTCAACACAAGCAGTGCCAAGATTCACTGATCACATGCCAGGACGGATGCTCGTGGAGTTATGTGGGTGAAACAGCCAGAACCAAGGAGGTGAGAGGCAAGGAGCATGCTCGCGCGATACGAGAACTCGACGTGGACCGGTCCGAGCTGGCTAAGCATGTGGCGTTGACTGGTCATCGAATCAACGTGGAGAAAGCTGAAGTGCTAGACAGAGAGAGTGTTTGGAGTAAGCAAGTGGTAAAGGAGGCGTTCTGGACCAAAGAAGATGGATTCGCAGAACAAAGTGAAGCATGCCCTCAGTGAATCTTGACACTGCTTGTGTTGACTTGACTTTTCTTCTTTCACCTAATTTTCGTATTTTATGGTGTTACTTTTCACTTGTAATCAGTAGTGTTCTTACTTAGGCATTTTTATCTTTGTGTCTTGTGTTTTTCACAGCAGCGGAGTCATAGAATCTAATTGTGTAATGTGAACTGTCATCTGTGGCTGGTTCTACAGTCAGTTCCTCTGATGATGGCCGGCAGTGCCGGTCGAAAGATCTAAGCGCTTTTAATTAGAAAAACGACGTTTTGGTTTTCTTGGCTATCAGCCTTACTGGGATTCCGCCTCAAATTACAATGAATAACCCAGGCTCACTATTTACAACAACTCGTTCTTTGCGAAACCGTTGAAAGTACAGATTATAACAGGATGAGACTCAGATTGCGTCCAGTGGCGATTTACGAACAAATTCCTAGGAAATTGTCGGTTGATAAACTATTCAGATGCCGTCATCCGTCTGTGCCTATCCAGCCGTGTTTCGAAAGACGGCGGAGTTGTGGAAAATACTCTAATCATGATTCTATCAGTAGAGTTAGTATAGTCAAGGAAAGACAATAGTATCTACATTTTAGGTAGATATAAAAAAATAGCTAGCTATCACAATTTTTCGCTGGGTATCATATCAATGCATCATCATTTTTGCATCAAAATTCAAAATGTGAAATACTTTGGCTTATAATGCAGTCTATGTTTGAAAAGCTGCATTTCTAATTCCGTTATGGCCTGATATAGCATATGAAAGTATGGAAGTCGATAATGAGTTAACCTGACTAACAAGCAGCGGGAAGAAAATAACTATGGGTTAACGATTTTGAGCATTTCGGGGCATAGAACAATAAAAATTGGAAATTTTCGAAACTTAATCACGGAAAACTTGAATGCTTGATTTCAGGTGTCGATTCTGAATTTCAAAACTTTAATAGCTTTCATGTATCGTGTTCGTAACAGTGTTTTCACTTGACCGCATCTTCAATTTCCATAGTGGGAACAGTTACTTTACCGATGTCTTGAAGCATTCAATTTTCCTGTGCAACCAGTAGGCCCCTATAGAATTTAGAATCAAAATAGTGATTTTCTGTTAACTAAAAAGCTTATGTATTTTGAATTAATTCTTTCCAGTTAATAGCCGCAATGTATATGTAGATCTTGTTCGATTCAGTAAACTTTTTCTCAAAATGGGGTTGAAGCACTGTTCTTACTGACTATTACATTAAAGACTATGCCTCCAAAATTTATCTTGCACATAGGCCTATTTTGTCCTTTTCTTGTGGAATTTATGATTTTCATACTGAGCCTAGGAGAGTCACTTTGTCGACTTGACAATTAATTCAATTAATTCACAATTGACAGTCAAACATTCTTAGACAAAATGATTACCATAAAGTTCGTCTCAGTGTTCTTCTGTTATTGATTTTAATCGCTTCCATGTTCGAACTTCTAGATTATTTACATTTTGGTGAGCTCCATGTACTTCGAAGCAATAATATATTTCGATGCGAATATTCGTGGTTGAATTTCCTTTTATCTGCTCACATATTCTTTGGTGAAATTGCCTCATTGCTTTGCCCAGATACCTTGTATCAGTATCAATCCGACAAGTAAAACGATGCACAATGCAAAATTTCAGCAAAGGTGCGTTATCTTTCAGTTAAATCAGCTTAGTTTCTCACTTAATTAGTGTACAAACATAATTTGAGCATTTAAAACTGAGTTTTTGAATCATTTATTCTTCTATATTTTGTTGATGACCCAGGAAAGATATCACTAGCGATTAATTGCGCCTTGATTTATTTATTTTACTATTTTTATGTGCTACGTTATTTAAAATTTATTTCCAATACGATTAATCATGTTGGAAATGAATTCAAAAGGGATCTTATTACAGAGCGTTTCAATATATCAGTGAATATAGTGATCATTTCAAACTTCAAGGAAAAATCTCCAATCGAAGCAAACAGCGAAAGCTCTACGCAATCGAGACTGAAGACTAAAGTTTATAGAATGGAATTTTCCGCATAATGGGAAAACATGTAGCATAAATGTCAAATTTCGCCTTTGGCTTATTCGTGCGCTGTAGAAGGTAAAACCCTGAAAGCTGTATTTTAGAGAGTTTTCAAAATCGAACTACGTGCTTTCAGACATCTTAAATAAGCTATAGCCTATTTTTAGAATTTGTACACTAAAAATATTTTCCAATATTTACACAGCGGCAGATTTCCAAAAAAAGCTTTTTCCACTGACATTTGCCATTATAATCCGTTTCTGTTTCCCGTTATATTCCCTAAATAAATATCTTTTATTTTCGCGTTTTAGTCATATTCCTAACTAACGGAAGATGCTTGTATTCTTTCCCGCTAAGTTCGAATGACTTGAATCATGATCGTGTGATGTATGAACTGGATTCTCTTGATGACTTGAATTTGAATTTTTGTAGTGACTAGAGCTATAGCTCTAACCATATATGGTTAGAGTGACACCAAGATTAATGATTCAGAAGTTACATTTTGACAACACTGTTCGTCTTAATTTGGAATGGAGGTCAGCTCTGCATATTGGCAAAATTCAGAACAAAGTTCTACTGAATGTGATGCATTTTGTCAACGTCGCTGCCATGTTTACGCAAAATTCACAAAGTAAATCATGAACAGAGGATTGGTTTTTTTTCAACAATTTAGACAACATTTTGATGGTTTGACATGCTATATAACAGATAGAAATCATGATCAGTCAGCTTTGGAAATAAATCAGGATAATCAAAAAGAAATTTCACAGTGATCGAATAATGTTTCTCATTATCCTGTAATCACTATGTCACAATATTCTGTAAACTTTGTATATTGGGTTTTGCATCATTAGTAAAATTCTGTAAATTGAGAGTCTGCTCAAAATTTCACGACTTTAATGGATTCACAGCGGATTCTTTCCTTTTTTTCGATTTAACTGTTCCGTGTATAGGACCCTGCTATTAAACCTTTGCTTCTCCATCAAATAAAGTTTCGAGGAAACAAAGAGACTTTGACGAGTTACATGTAATTCTTTGGTGTTGGCTGTAATGTGCTTGCATGCCGGTTACAATCAGTTACCGTATGATTAAGAATTAATCCTTCTTCTGCATGGAACACTGATTTTTGTCGATATATTCTAATCCGTTGTCGTGAAGCAGGAATAGGCGGAAGTACGGGCGCAATTTCTGGTTTCGATCCATAAAATGATTTGCTCAGTTTCCACTGATCAAGTTCTCAATACATTTCTACTCCTCTCACCATGCCGATATGCAATCCAAATTAAGTTGTATTGAAAGTTGTGACTCTCAGCAGGATCAAATCATCAATCTGTCACAACACGTTCTAACAAAGAAGACATGCATGTTCTCGACTTTTGTGTATCTCTTAGCGGCCTTCGAAATTGCCATTTATTATCCTAGAAGCAGTGAAGTTGTAAGTTTTGTTCCCACTCTTCTGCCTTTCCCAATGTCGACATGAAAAAAGTAAGTTAAACATATGCTCTTTGTATCGTGTATGCATGCTAGCTAACTTCTGCATCAGCATAGCTGATTTTACCAGAATTAAATGTCATAGTTGTAAGTCAATCAAGGTTTTTAACCCTCATAGACATGAGCTTTTTCACACCCTCTGAGACCTGAGGGGGTCCAGTGAACCCCTTTTACGAATTCTTAGTTAACTAGCTTAAATCGATATCAAATCATTAGGAAAGTTGATATTAGGTAAAACAATGATGCTTGCGTGTAGCAGGTCGACATAACTAATCCCTTGAGTGTCTTTCAGCCTTCTCAGTAAAAACATGCGAAAATGTGGTGTTTTTGTAATTCAACGACATTACAAACAATTTAGCACAGTATCAGTTGTACTAATAGACGATTTTACGATGCTTACTGTCACCATGTAACCTCAGATAGTTGATTTGAATGAAACTGATTTTTTCTATGCACCATAACCCTGACATTTGGCCATTTTTTCAAATTAGTCCACACCAATCGGAAATAGGCCAAAACCGAGCCATAATTGCAGCATTTGAATACCCTAAAAGCAGCTTTGGAGATCTGAAGCTCTTCTGCTGTGAAAACTTTGCCAATAGATAACTTTCATTTTGAACATTGATTTATGCTGTTTTGTTCTTGTAAGCCAACCAGTCATGCACGATCATGTGCGAAAGCAAAATATTCACATTTTGCTATCTTCTAACGTTACGCACATGCACGAGCACGATGTAAACAATAAATGAATTTCACTCATTGTGCACCATCGTGGACATGCAGAAATACGTTTTTCATCTGATAGCAAAAATTTTGTTATGGGAATTTCTACACCCTCTGAGACAATTGGGCCGGGTCCAGTGGACGCCCTTAACATATCTATCATACTTCTAATGATTCAATTGAAATGAAATAACACAGGCCGATTCATTGTCAAAAATGATGATTTTACATGGGCATGAGCGGTTGATTTTTCCTCAGCAAAAAGTAATATAGAAAAATATGGCTACGGCCCCCTCTTAGGTCTTTGAGGGTTTAAAACCTTCAATTCAAAATCAACCAAGATTATATTTGATTATGGAAATTTTGCAGTTAATCCATATTATCGAGCAGAGAGTAGGGACTATGATGAGAATGATCATTGTCATTGTGAAATTGCATTGCCTGGTGAATTCACACGGAAACATTCCTTGTGGTACGGCTCGAGGTCGTACGATCGGCCAAATCGACTTTCTGCCGACGCTGGTAGACAGTTGGCCAGTGAGTCGGTGGCCGATGATATGCAGACGGTAGGCGATTGGTCGCATTGCGATCCAAAGCCGACGTCGGCTCACAGTTGGCCAGTATGTCTGTGACCACCAATTTTTCGACCATCGACCTAACGTTGGCTCATAGTTGTCCAGTGAGTAGGTGACCATCAATTTGCCGACCATCAATCTAAAGTCAAGCATGCGGTTCGAGGAACAATAACTAGTTAGTGTAATGAAAAGCCGTGGCCAAATAGAGTTAAATCCATCCAACTTGTGTGAAATATTACACTCTCTTTTAGGCATTTAAAGTTGAGTCATTTTTATCATCATTTTGCCGGAAGTTTCTGATGAAACTAACTATCTTTTGTCCTTGTCTCCAAATGGTTAACCCGTTCAACTCGGATGTCGAGCGCATCTTTCTAACTTTGTTTTAGAATGAATAGCTATTTGTAGTTGACATTGACGCACTTCATCTAGCTACATGTTAGCCTCTTGTCATGTGATCGATGGAGATTGGATAATTCTTAGGGAAATGGCAGGTTATTTAGTATTCACCGATGTATCCCAAAAAGAACAATTGCCTGAAAAATCAAATCAATCGAACATCAAGAGCAGTAGGCAACATCATATCGCTGTATCAACTCCGCCCATTTTTGCATTGTATTTCAGGATCGTTGTTGGCTTGTCAATCAACTCTTCATTTCCATCGAGGACGTAGATATTCTTCGTTCCGCTCTGCTTTTTGTCCACGAACTTCGATGATCCCTTCCTCGCAAAAGTCGTTTCAAAGGCATGAGAGTGCAAGAAACAATGGCTTCGTTAGATGCAAAACGATCTTCGACGCACTCTCCAAAATCGATGTTTTCTGTGACACATCGTTTTTTTAAATTGAACAGATATCCAGTGTCACTTTCACACAAAGCGTAAGTCTTCACGCCTACCGCCATACCGAACTTCTTTCGACGGGATGTACTGCTTGTACATGGTGGTATATCTCCTTGCAAATAGATTTAACACAATCCAATTCCTCTTGAGCGAAATAAGGCGTACTGATGATGTCATCCGTCGACCAAATTGATGATTGAACGTGGGCTTCCTAACAATTCCCATGAGAAGAGAAACACAATGATTCAAATTTCTCAATGTCATGAAGGTTGAAATGTCATAGATTTATTCGAGTTGAACGGGTTAATAGTTAATTTTATCAGAAACGTATGAAAAAATGTTGTCAAATATAATTCAAAAACCATTAGCGCATCCGTGCATATTTGTGAAACACGGTGAACAGCATCGATCTGTTCTTTGATGATATTTTACAAAAGCTGCATAAATTTGCCTTCATTTTACCAAAGCTTCTTATTACACTTACTACATATTGTTGTTCTTACTACATGCTTGACTTGGATTGATCGTCGACACACTGGTGGTCCCCGACTCAATTGGCTTGGCCTTTGTGAAGCCCATGGCATAGACTACAAATAAGAATTACCAAGTTAGGAAATATACACTCACCTTGTTAAGATTGCCATGTGTTCTGGAGTCGAACTCCAAATAGTTGTTTTGAGATTTCATCGCGATGGGTTTTGTTTGCTGAAGATATGATTTCAACAAGTACATATTCGGTGTATGTGAAATTCATTCATAAATTATTCTACAATTACAAGAAAATCCGTTAAAGTTGACACAGGATGAATAAAAGGCTCAAGCTCACCAGAATTAGAGAATGACATTTATCTTTCGTTACTAAGACTGGATTCATGAAATTGATGTTGATTATTCCAAAAACAATTAATGGCAACTGTACCAGAGACACATCTGTCAGAAATAATGCAGAGACATATAATTGTTTGGAAAGAAATCTCGCAGATTTTGGAGGATCTGAAACTAGGTGTAATGAATAGTCAAAGAATGTCTTACAAGTCTATTCAGTTTGCAAATATAAGGCTTGAAGGGTTAAGTTAAACATTTTAAATCATATTAAACATTTAATCATGTATTATATTATCATATCAGTCAATAGTAAAAGTAAATAATTCCAACTTTGCTTGTGGAGACAGTACGTAGGCTAGATAGATAAAATGAATTCAATATTGCTTCATTTTGTTAAATTTCAATAATACTTTCATTTTAATACATCTATTAATTAAAATGAAATATGAAATCTGCAAATGTAATACCCACTTGACAACCGCTTATGTGATGACATATTTTGACATAGCCTACATGTAATTCATGGTGATACAGCAAACATGCACCAGCTAGACCTAGACCTAAGTAAAATAACAATAATAATTTCAGATCAAAAATCACTTTTTGAGATGAAAGAGTAGCAGTAAGTTAACATGCAAATAAACTTTCCAGTTATCATAAAACATCAAAAGTATTTTTCTAAATTGCGTAACAGAATCTAGGTCTGTAACAAAAAGCAAGTCTTAATTGATTACACTGATACTACACTGCACGATTTAAAAGGCACGTCAATCAGTTTCAAAAATGAAGTAATTGAGAAGAATGAAGCCTATACTTAATTAGCAGCATAAATTTTAAAGTCGTAATTACGAAATTACAAGAGCAGATAGAGATAATCAGGAGCAGATGCGTAAGGTCTCTACATGATCATGATCTATGAATCCAAATAACATTCAAATTTGTTGATTTGAGTCTTCAAAAAACATGTTGGTACTTGATACCTCCCCCACGTTTAGAAATGTGTGTAAAATCAGCAAAAGTGTCGAATCGTCACAAATCTTGCAGCAAACTTAGTTGAGCATATTTTCTACCTGCATGCCAAAATTCATGCAAATTGGGCAAGTACTTTTTGATTGGGAGAAGATAACTTGAAATGTAGCGATGTCACAGCTTGATCTGACTTCTTCTGACCCCATCATCTGAACCAATAGCACTAGATTTGAGATATTCGTGAAGTAACAATTATGACCAGAGCCGCATCCCACACACTTAAATATTTAACTTAAAAAATGTGGTCGGATAGTGATCGTGGGAAGATTTAAAATGGCAGTGGATGAGACGAAAACAGAGAGAACAATGCACACAGTACACGAATGTAAAATGCATCGAACAGACGAGGTCAGATCAACCTGCATGTTGACATTGGAACATTTGACTTTATCGTCTCTAGTTTAAAAGTAGGCTACTTGTCCGATTTGCATAAATCTTTTTTTTTGTGGGTGGAAAATATACCCAACTACGTTGGCATGACGAAGTTTTGTGACAATTGGTTCATTTTAAAAGTTTTAGAGAAATTTGAAAAGTGGGGGTGATAATCCATAAGTTGCTGCATGCAGACTACATGTTGACTTGCAAGTAAGAATTGAGCTTGCACTTTGAAACCTTCCCTTTCTATGTAGTTTGATGCACAATAACATGAGATGCATGGTTTAAATCCTGTTGCATGAATAAATTGAGAGGGAATTTGATTGCTTCCTTGCGTGGAAAATCTCTCATACACGTGATAACTGACTGCACACGAGCGTTCATAATATTCGAGTTATTATGATAATTCAATATCGTTGAAAGAGTTATCTATCACTTCGATACGTCAATAATGCTGTAGTTCAGTGAGGTAGTCTCGTAAGTAGTGATGCAAATGGAAAATTTTCGAATTTTGGATACCAATTCCAATTAATTGATTGATTTGTTTTCCAATTTCAATTAATAAATTGGCTCACAATTCCAATTAATTGATTGATATGTTTTTCAATTTCAATTAATTAATTTGTCCAATTAATTGCAATCAATTATTGACAATCCCTGGTCCTCGTGGCATGCTCAAAATGAGATTCTGAATGGTGATTTGCGTCACTGCATCCCATTCTTGTTGTAGAGCTCTTGCTACTTCTGCAAGACTGGCAACGGGAGGATTGCGAAGTATTATCTTTCGCCCAATTTCATCCTATAAACGTACAGTGGTGTTCAGGTCAGGACTTCGGGTTGACCACTCTATCCGTCGTATTCCAGTTTCCTCTTGGGACTGTTGGACAACGCGAGAACGATGGGGAGCAGCGTTGTCATCCTGCAGTCGTCATATTGTCTCATTCAAAGTGAAGCCTGAAATGACAACTTCAGGGTTGCCCAAGGCAGTGAAGATTCCGTGACTGAAATCGAGCAGGAAGTATCTAGAAAGAAGAGAATCTATCTCCAAGAAAGAAAAGAGCTAGAAAATACGCGGCCGGCCATGTTTTATGGCCAACTGTGTGTTTCCTAATTCAATTGCACTTTCAAGACGTGTGCTACTCTCACTCTTTATCCTATACTTACATTCTCCAATCAAAGACAAAGTGCGTCTGGTTGTCGATCAAGTCTCTGCACCCCGTCGTTATTCAAAAATATAGGGAAAAGAGTTACCTGTTGTAAAGCTCTAAACTATCAAATTTACATGGAAAACTTTACATCTAAATGCAATTATAGCATAGAGCGGTGTTCTTGCTACTTACAAAATATCATCATAGTAGCAGTACAGTAAAAAATTATTTTAAATGGATGCCAAATGACATCGCGATTGCGCGAAATAAACATGCATAAGAAAGAATAAACAGACAGGTGTTGGCATACACGTAGGTCTATGATGTAAGCGCAACTTCAAATAACATAAACTGGTGCATTATATCTGTCAATTAATCTACAATTGCCATAAAAATTGGATCGAGCACTTTTAAACATGCCAGAAATAAAGAATCACATTTAACTTTTGTGTAAACTATAATCATTGACAAAATTTTTGAAACATTTACTTCTTTAACTTCTTTCTTTTTGACTGGTATATATACATGTATGTATGATACCTTGATAATTTAGTCACAATCTCCACCAAGTCGCTAGCACAGAAAAACAACGCATGTAGCAGATTCAACGTTAATAGTGCGTGTGCCCCCTCTAGCTCCAATACATTCAGTAATCCGAGATGGCATGGATTCACAAAGTTTCTGAATGAAGGATGTTTCAAGGAGAAGCCACTGCTCTGTCAGTATTTCAGAGAGAATCTTCAGGGACACTGGTGGAAGTGAATAGCGGTCTCTCACTCGCCGCCCAAGCTCGTCCCATACTTGTTCAATGGGTGACAAGTCAGGTGAGCGTGCAGGCCAGTCAAGGGTTTGAATGTTCAATCTCCTAACAGTGGCAATGACAGCCGAGGAGCGATGTGGTCTTGCGTTGTCGTCTTGGAAGACGAGATCATCCACCCTGACCACTGGGGCAACAACAGGAAGCACAATTTCATTGAGATACCTCTCTCTCTCCAGTCAACGTGCCTTTGATGATGACTGCTGTCGTTCGTCCGCCATGCCAAATGCCACCCCACAGCATAACACTTCCACCACCATATCTGTCGTGTTCTTTAATACAGCATGGGGCAAAGCGTTCACTTGGAAGACGATGCACTCTGACACGACGGTCATTGAAATCCAGAGTGAATCTCGATTCATCGGTCCACAAGACTTTCTGCCAATGATGGTCATTCTATGAGCGATGGGCATCACACCAGGCAACTCGTCTTCTGCGGTGCTCAAAACTCAATGGAATTAGGACAGCTGGTCGTCGCGATTGAATTCCAGGTTCTCGCTATCTTCGGTAAGCCGTTCAACAAGAGTGCGCAGCATTCAAAGATTTTCTCTTCTTCTGAGAGGTAATTATTTCCAACATTTTATAGACTTCTATTCTATCCTCAGAAGTCCCATTGGCTGGGTGGTTGGGACTGGTTCTCGGGCCAAGATATCTGGTTTTCTCCATTCTATGATTATCAGATATCCTATGCATCTTGCTATACCAGCGTTATTGTTTGTTAAGTGAATTTCAAATTTTGATATCTGTATTCCATAAGACCTCGATATTTACAGTTATTTTGTATTGACAATGGACATGGAGTATGTCTGAAATATATTTGCATAACAAATAAACTATATTAATAACGATAAACTTGGCTCTTCCAAACTTTAAAAAAGAATGTCTGTAGAGTAATTGCTATTGCTTCTCAATTCTACATGACAAAATAATTATACATTTGCAAATTCCTCATCAGATAAAGTAATTGATTACTAATACTAATTACAGCAATTGTAATATTGCATTTGCAATCACAACAAAGCCAAACAATGGCTTCAGTCAACCAAGAAACTATTTAAAATTTTGATGTTGTCGACATAGCAAAGAAAAGTACGTGGTTTTCTCAAAATCGTTAGGCGTATTTTACATTCAAGTACATATAGGCCTATTAAATGTAGGGATGTCGACGCTTTCCGTCTAATAATGCTTTCGCAAAGCTGCAGACAGTGTATATGTCATATATTTTCAACTAAAATACAAGTACAAAGTATTCTGTTCAAGCTCATATCAAATAAGAATTACAAAGGCGTTTGTATTGCACATTCATATACCCTGACTGTTGATAAGGAAATTGCATCATATTTATCAAATTCCTGTTTGCTAGAAAGTTGACCACTCTCTCAATATGATTATTAAAGTGGAATAACGTTTTATAAATGTTGAATGGAAATTTAGTGCTTGTCCGGTTTGGAGAATAACAAATACTTCGCAAATGCCGACAACTGATGATTGGACTCCTGCCTTGCATGCAATTATTGAGATTATTCAATATCCGTTGCATTACTTAAGCATGCAAATCGAAACTGCAGTTAACGGCTAGACTTAGAAACAGTGGAATTGCATTCACTTTGCACATCAGGCGTTCGTATCTTTCGGAATGCTGAAGTGGCTTGTCTTGATGAAAGTTATTTTTTCTACTTTGGGTAAGCATGTTTTGTGATATCAATTAATGCAAATTAAATCTTACACCCAGTCACCCAAGAGAGATTTTATTTTTAAAAGTTCTAACTTGATTTCTCTGATAATTCTGATGTAATTTCTCTAGCTGTTACCAAATTGACAATTGAGAACTAATTCATCGACGAGAGTAACGAAATTTAAATTGTGTTCGCGATGTTATAGTCCGGCAGCCAGAGCGAGTTTCTGCAGGGAACGTGTCCGAAAATGAGACTTTCTCTGAATGATGTGCACCCTATGCCCACTACGAATCTGCACGTCTGTCGAGTTCTAGTGAGTTCTTCTTCTTGTCAGACAGGATCAAAGAAAACCGTATGTCAATCCAGTTGGACGCAGTTTTTAGTTTTTAGTAAAAATGAAATATTCCATGTTTTCGCTTATTGCGACAAAACTATTATGTCTAGAGCCACAATTTTTGACATGGAATGTCTTCAGGTCATTTCCTATCATGTTCATGCACCCTTATACATGAAGATAAACTCATCCAGATTTGGCAAGCCAATCCCATGTCGGCAAACACAAGCATTTTGAGCAATCTAACCCCATTCAGGCAAATTCTCGCATACATCGCCGATCAGAAACATGATAATTACACATGTAGATGATAGGAAATGACCTGTCCATGTCAAAAATTGTGACTCTAGACATAATTCGTTGTGGCTGCCGGACCATTAGTTTTTTACAGGAAAATTCACACTTGACTTCCATAGATGCTTCTTAAATATAAAATCAGTCTGATGAAATAATTTTTCAATGCACCGCCTTAAGACAAGAATCTATGATTAGGCCCTAATGCATAATTTATATTGATATTTACAACAGCACAGAATTGTGTAACTGACTCGATTACCAACAAATAGTTAGCATCCATTCCACTTATTTAAATAGAAGGGGAAGTTGGATTGCTATGTGACCAGCAACCCTGTGGGAACTCGCCTTCCCAAAAGCGTGTACATTATCATGCTACAGTTCAAGTAATCGCCGGCGATCGTTCGCGACTATATCTACGTTTCCTTTCAATATCTTGTCGTTTTTTCCTGGTTTCCGCCTCTATTGCCGAGGCTCTAATTTCTACCGCACCTCCTACCTATATGTCCCATATAGCCAATCTATCTAAAAAAAGGAAGCTGCAAGGTTGTCTTCGATAATGATAAATATGCAGAGAATCTGTTTATATATATTTGCATAACATATATCACCTGACATTCAAGAATTCACAATAATAACAAATATTTGAATCATTTCATAGAATCTACTACAACATTTCATGGAAAAATGCATTTTTTAGTTTGAACTCTCGTGAATTTAGAAATCCAGCCTTTTATTTGATACTATTCAGCTTGTAATGTATTTTCATTTGAAGTTAGCATACAAACATTAATACTTACTGCTAATTAGTTAGTATAATATCCATCGCTTGCTTGGTAGGCGATAAATCAGCACAGATGAGTGAATAAATATATAGCAGCTATTCGCCACCTGTTGCTTTGTATTTTAGACGAATTTACAAAACAAGATTATTCGGATGTCCCTGGGAAGCTCATATCCTAACCAGCAATGTCTGATGATTTTTTGGCTCATGATGGACATGAATGCATCAGCTCATCACAAAAGAAATCTCATGAGTTAAGAGGACTTCAAAACAAATTATTCCAAAAATCAACGTCCAGGGCCGTGTGCGTCCCGTTTGTGCTTCCAAGAACCCAAGTCTGGGTCCAACCCACTGTAGGGCTACATGAACGTTCCCTGTGAGAACGTAGCTTGCTAATATCAAAAGATTATCTTGCGAATTAGCGATTTTGCAGTTAAATTTATTTTTTCCTCATTTTCGTGATAAAACCATCGCAAGATGTGTAAGTCGCCCTTATAGCTCCCTGATAATGAAAATTCTTCTTAGCATTATACTCAGAAAAAGTGATGAAAACGCTTTCCTTGGATGACATGAATATAGCAGTAGGCCTATTTTATTGGCGGGATAAGGCATCGAAAACATGGAAATTCCTTTGCAGGCGACAATGACAATGCGGCTTGAAAAACATGTACGCGTTGGTGCATTTTGAATTGTGAAAACGTGGATTTACTTCGCAAATGAATCCATGTTACATGCATCAATTACTGTAAGAAGAATAGTTTGACTGCTTATTTCATGGTATCAAAGTATCTTCAATAGCTCCTAAAACGTTTTTGGTATGCCTATACTTTCTTGTTAGTTAGTGGCATAAATGCTGCTTCATTTGGCCTATATTTCTCCGAAACGTGATGGCAAAGTCTCTCCATTTATTTCGATATTTCGTTGTTTGGATAACATTAATGGTAGATTCATTGTGCATTTTTGATATCGTATTCACAAAGGAATACGATGTAGTATGGAGATGTAGTATACGAGTCGTGTAGTATTTGTAAAAACATTGGCCCAAAGTATAACTGCAAAAGTAAATATGTTATTTATGAATTTACTTGCAGAATATGTGACCAGAGTTGCATAGGTCAAATGTGTCGTCCATTTCAAGTTCGCTACAGAGAACATGAGCGCAGTTTACGGTATGAAGACCAGAAGAGTGCACCTAGTGAACATTCGATGAAGGCCCACAGTGATAAAGTGATGACCATTAACAATTTCGACTACAAAATTATTGATCAACAACTAAAAGCGATTATTACTAGGGTGGCTGAATCCCGCTATATTGCAACGAACATGCCAAAAATAAACAGACGTCATGAGATGACCAGATGAGCTGCTTTCACTGACTGATTTACGCATGAAAATCCACTTTTTCAGCGACAATTTAACCCCTGATACTGTCTGTGCATAGACGAAAAGCGTCGGGTGACTCGCTCTTTTATTTACTCAATAAAGCGTCGTAAAAATTGGGATAGAACCTGCTTTTTCTTAATCCTCACAAATGGAATGGTAGTATTTTGTTTGAACTAGTCTGCCGTTCACCGTTCCAATGGTTTCGTGGTTTTTTCTCGTATTTTTTCTTATAACAAGCCCGAAAATTGAATCAATTAACAGGTGTCTTTCAAAAATGCATTGACCGTATAGTATAAAAGAAATAGAAAATTTGGAAATTGGCCAAGTGTTTATTTCGACAGAGAATATAGGAAAAGTTTACAAATTATGCAAATTATACATCAGCTTATATAGCCGTGGTCAGAAAATTAGAAGCAGCTGGATTATCTTAGGAATTTTGGCATGTAAATTATTTCAATCCATGCACTACAAACCTTTTTTGCACAATGTTGTAATGGCATTCTACTATTGATTCTATGAATAGAATAGATGTCAAAAAATGTATAGTTAGCAATCAGTTTTGTTTTTATCCAGAAGTTCAAATTCGATTTCTGTTTAGTTTCTTAATCATTTCATGTGCAAAATGGATTAAGCAGAAAGATATATCATCTGAAAACTACGCTGAAGTTGTGATTTGGAGGAACGAAGACTGTCAGAATACAATCCGACATCAATAGTATCACTGAAAGAAACTATCAAGATAGTGTGATACACATTTCGATCGACTATTGAATTATACGCATGGCTTATTCAATGTCCGAACGGATCCGCCTCTGTTTGCAAAACCGGTGTAAGCACACAAAATATTGAGTTGTGAATCTTTTGTGAGTCAGATGGTATAATTTGACTATAATTTGAGATTTCAACCATGTTTTCACTCGTATATTCTCTAAATATAAATTAGATCCGAAAAACATTAATTTTCTTATTGCTTCTAATTTTCTGGCCACGGCTGTAGATAATGCTAAGCTCCGATACGCATTTCATTGACCATCGGTCAATATTATCAAATAGTGGAGATTGACATCATTTGTGTGATTTGTATGATGTACAAGCTTTTATATTTTCATTGGAAATAAGCACTTAGCCTATCCCAGAGTTTCTATTGACATGACAACTGTCCATATCGGTAACAGATGTCTATCGGTGCCTGCAATTTGAAAGACTTGTTCGCTGTTCATGTTGAAAATACGCTAGATACGCTAGATCTTCATCATCCTTCGGGTAAGCAAACCGTAGATCAAAAGGCTGAAGCAGGCCTATGTAATATTTCAATAATTCGAGATTTGATTCGACTCAAAATCTATCGATTCGCAGGTCACTACATTTTTAGTTTTCGTACTGAAATTGAAAATTATCATAAAAACGACGCCTAAAACTTTTCAGCATTTTCATTTTCGTTTTCAATGTCGGCAAACAAGATGGTGCTTTCAAGGTATAATTAGTAGACATAATCTCAACGCAGCTCTCGGAATGCGACAAACTGTAAGTTGCATATTAATGTTGGCCTACATCAGGGAACCCTGCGAAGCGCCGACAACTAGGGTTCCCTGCCTACATGCTTGGAAGAGAATTATTTATGACAGTATTTCATTGCATGAGTTTCCGCATTATTAGTGCATTATAGAATCTTAGTATATACTGGGATGTCCTAGTATCCTGGCAGTAATTTTAGTACATGCATAGAAATCCTAGCATCATTTCGAAGTCTCAGAAGACATGTGAGAAATGCGTTCAGTTGATTTCCATCATGACGTTGCAGCTATCTTTTCCATGATGTGAAATAATAATTTTTATTCAACGATAAGGAAAAAAAGGAAGCATAAAATTACAAAAACGACAGTAAAATATTTAGCCTGATGATGGGTTCCCTCCAAGCCGAAGCCCTTGGCGTCCGAAAGATATTGTGGAGTGCAGAAGTGCAGAACTACAGTGCCTGAGCATTTCAGCGTTGGAGTGTAATGCTCATGCGTACAAAATGCCAGACTCTTGATACGAGACCGTCTCTTGATGTCAAAGTGCTAATTGACAGACGAGAAGAAATGCGTTGGAAGAGGTTTCTCGCGGTCTCACCCAAGTGTCCAATGTCCATACAACGTGACGGCTAGGGGTATGCACTTCCATTTCAGGTAAACGCACTTTGACCGGTTCGCGGAAATCTTCCTCTCCTCAGCAGCATCTGTAGCCAATCTGACAGTGAGTCTCGCTCTCATCAATACAGGTAAATTAAGGAGATGAGTCACTGTCAGATCTAAGGCAGCAGTGTTACCTAGATGCCATACAGGAAGAAGAATACCAGCAGGTCGTGCTTGATCGTTGCCTACATCACCTCCTTTCTCGAGGTGAGGGGCCAAGTGTGCTCTCTGACAGTATCCAAATAAAAATTCTCGCAAATTATTGTGTCTGCTCACAACACTGGGTCTGTATTTGCATGTTAGAGCATGATGTCCTAGTTGATCAAGAACTTGGCGATTTTCCGTTGAGCATGTAGGACGAGGAATTCTGGGGGAGAAGCTCAAGACCAAGCCACCACTTCAACAAAATTTGCATCTCATTCGGCTCAAGATGAAGACCGAGAGTTTCTGAAGGCATAACACGAAGCCAACAAGAAGCATGTTTTGTAGCAATTAACCAAAGACGCGTTAGATTCGCTGATGTGATGAAATGAAACAGCTCGATAAATTGCGCTTCCTCAACTACTTTGGATAGTTGATGCTGTCTCATAGGATCTTCTAACACAAATTCCTATCTGGTATTCTGGGTGAACCGAAACGTTATGCAAAGCAATGGAGTCACTGAAATTGCTCACAGCAGAGTAGGAAGCGATATATGCTGATGTTGAATGATGTTTTAATGAACACGAGCCCAAACCGCCAAAGTGAATTCCCACTGAGCTTGTCTTCTTTCATCTGTTGTTAATTCTACACCAGCAATATCTTCAAGTGGTTGCAAGACATTGTCATCGTACTCTTGCAATTTAAATTGAACCAAAAATGGTGGAGTAACGAGCAATATCCGCTAACTTGCTTAATGACACACATGATCGAATCAGATGCAAGGTTACTTGAGGATCATCGAGTTTCTGAAATTTCTGTTATTAATTATTTGCTTTATCCCCTCGAGATCTGATGTAGGCATTTGTAAAACAAATGTCTCCAATCGGGGCGCCAAGAATGTCTGGTAATTTTTATTTTTACCGCCACGTTTCGGTGAAGGTAAAACATATTTTGGAAACATGATCAATTTCCTCCATGCTTCTTCAGAATTTTCGTGAATGATGTTCATCAACGTTACCGACAGTGCTTCTGCAAATGATCGCCTTGCGTTTGCTTGTATTGCTCTTAGTGTTGGCTTCTCAATGACACTGTTTCGTTGCATGGGGGGAAGGAAGGCACATTATTTATCAACAAAGATTCAGCATTAGCTGTCGATGTCGTGGAGATAGTCCGGCAGCCAGAACGAGTTTCTGCAGGGAACGAGGCCGAAAGTGAGCCTTTCACAGAATGATGTACACCCGATGTCTACTACGAATCGGGACGTCTGCCGAGTTCTAGTGAGTTCCTCTTCTTGTCAGACAGTATCAAAGAAAGACACATGCAAATCCAATGGGACTCAGATTGCAGTTTTTGGCTAAATGAAATTTTGTATGTTTTCTCTGATTAAACGAGACCTACTAAGCCCAGAGTCATAATTTTCGGCATGAAATGTATTCAGGTCATTTCCTTTCATGGTCATGCACCCCTGTCTGCAAAGCTAGACACATTTAGAATTGGCGAGCATCTGTATGTCGGCAAACACAAATATTTTATGCAACTTTATCCACATTCAACCACATTCTCACATACATTGCCGATCTGAAGCATGATAAAAGCACATGTATATCATAGGAAATGACATGAAGACATTCCATGTCAAAAATTATGCCTCTAGACATAGTATTTTCGTCTTATCAGAGAAAACATAGAATATTTCATTTTAGCCAAAAACTGCAATATGCGTTTCATTGGATTTACGTTTTTCGTTGATCCTGTCTGACAAGAAGAGGGACTCACTAGAACTCGGCAGACGTGCCGATTCGTAGTAGGCATGTGGTGTACAGTATTACTTTCGGCCTCGTTCCCTGCAGAAACTCGTTCTAGCTGCCGGACTAAGAGTTCATCAGATTCATGGACCATTTCGCATTTCTTAGAATGACTGATAGCGCGATTTATAGAAATTAGGCGATTGCATTGCCATACATATTTCCTGTGCTGCTCCAGCCACGAATTGTAATAATAGCTGAATGCATAATTATTGTAATAATTATTGAATTATTGTAATAATACCTTGAGCATGCCGTTCAACATAGCATGTGTTCTATGTGCGCAGCGTTCTTGACAATCAGGTACCGGGCATTGATGGTCAGTAGACTTGTACAGACGATTACAGTCCTGATCAGTTGTTTGATGGTCTTTATCGAAATTTGATTCGGAAGGCCTATCAAGTGTGATGTTGCATGAAATCTCATTTCTCAACGTTTCATTATTATTTCTCCATTCTCTTGATTCCTTGATAACATCATCGATAATTTCAATTTAATGTGAACTACAGTATTCTCCATTCTTAGAATATCATGCTGTTTTATGTGAAGTTAAAATACTCAACGTTAATGCACCAATACAATTCCGTGCCCTTTAAGAAGGTCGCATCGTTACGGGTTTGATGTGGACCTTGGGCACAAAGACTGTTGTGTCAAATCAGACGACGCAAACGCTTCTTTTGTCTTCAGAATTGATTATTTCTAGTGTTTCATCCAATATTTTGAATTCCTTAATCTGTGCAAGAGCAGCCGTATACCTTCTCATATATCCAAAATTGCAGTTCTTTGCATTTTTATCACCGCATTTTAAAAGAGGTTCTTGCATTAACAATTGATGTATTGAATGCATTGAGATATCATTGCAGTTCCTCGCACTACTAGTGCAAGAACTCAATATCATGCAGGAAAACAGGTATTCCATGATACCAGAAAGGCCAGAAAATGCAGAAACCCGTGGCCACGAACCGGACAAGAATGGCTCATCTTCTAAATCTATGGAAAATGTTCAATAACCAATGTGATCATATGTACATTTCTGTGAAAAATTAACGCAGCACTTCAAATTCAAAGTACGTTTCTCATATATAACAATTCATTTATAATGAGCACTAGCAGGTTATACTAAAGGAGACTATGAAAATCATGATGGATAGACTTGTAGAAAATATTTCCGGATAGCATTTGAGGAAGCTTAGCAGAATCGTTGACAGATTCAGGTATGCAGTTTGGGTTTTTATCTGACACAATAGGACTTGAGCTTCTTGAATTTTTATCCATTCCTGATCAAAGTGCACCTGTGCGCAATTTTCATAAAACCTTTCGATTAGCTTATGCCTTGTTTACAACAATTCGTAATTTCTCTTGGATTTGTGTTAATTTACAAATAACGCATGGCCTTTAATCCCTGCTTGAACTCAGCGATGACTTTCAGACTGTAACTACTCATACCTTCTGAACATTGAATGTCCTTTTTCGACTGGTGCATAACAAGTTCCAAGAAATCACTAGTTTAGACGAATATGAGGGGCAATATTCTCCTCCTTCCGTTGTTCGAGTGACAATACCAATTCATTTTCTATTACAGAGAATGTCATCTGGGCAGCTGTTGTGATGCTGCCAACAGGAGGAGCACCAACATCCAGTACTTCAGGAGGAGGAGGAGGACCAGCGCCGGTAGATTATATGCTTATGTTGACCGAAGACCTTTGGAATTCAAAGAGCATTCACGGATGGACACTTCTAAATCATTCATCAATAGGAACGTGTCCTACAGCAAGGCGGGATCTCGATGCTAATGGTAAGTGATGAATTTGATTATTGCAGAGATTATTAGTGTGATAGATTATTGCAGAGGAAGATTCAAATATTGATGCAATTTATAAGTTGTATGTGGTGGTTGGTACAACCACAGAACTAAATTCAGCTGCGTGCGCTTCGGTTTCCTAGAAAGGAAGAGCTATATGTAACCTTAATATCGAAATGGCACATCACAGAATTAGACAACTTGCTCCTTCTCGAATGGATAATTCGTGTATCGCTTGCTATTGGAAATGGCAAACAATAAGTTGTCAGCAAAGGAAACCAGAGCCAGTGAGAGATGCGTGTGTGCTGTGATATCACTTCGCACACACCAAAACACACATCACTGTCTTGGTTAACATTCGATTCAGTGTATGCACTATACTGTGAGAAATGCCGAGGAAAGGATGTGAAAACATCAAGTGAACTAATTTTCGCACGCCTGCTACTTTTTTCGGAAGGGCCAACATTATGGAGAAAACTTGTGCGCAATGATCTGAATTCTTCGAATCTGAAGGAATTTTGGCAATCGAAGCATTTTGCTTGAACTCACATTAATTCGCAAGCGACGCACGACTTTTTTTCTTATCTCTGTAAGGTATTAGGAATTCCTTTTTGCCCACTTAATAGGCTCCTCTATGTGCCGTCGATTTCGAATTACTCACACTTCTAGCAAACCGAAGCAGATAAACAAAATATTTAATTCTGTGGGTACAACATTGGATATGAATTTGGAAAAACAAAAGTGACGTAATTCCTCCATGATCTTACAAAATGACGTAAATCAAATATGCACCGCACGTCTTCGGGCTCAAGAGGTTTCAATAAGTTTCAGTCCCAGCAGCTCTGGGATAGTACTCGCATTTACTCGCAATCCGGCTCCCAATCTAGTGTCTGGCAATGGCAATGTTACAATCTTTGGCCGGCATCGATAACATGCGAGGCTACCTCGGAAGAAGTAGCGACATTCCTCAAATTAAGTCTGCGGTTCTTCAAAGGTTCTTTTCACCATTCTTGAGCTCTCTTCATGTAGGCCTATGTCCATGAGTAGGTTTCATTGGTGCCATTGAAGCGAAAAACAATTCCAAATTATTTTGGGTTGGTCTCATTCTTGCATAGTTCCTAAACATTCTTTAAGGTAGAAATTGGCTTGCAAAATGTCCTTCCATCGAGCATAGACTTCGCCAGACAGGGGACGCATAGAAAAA
Source organism: Prostheceraeus crozeri (assembly GCA_907163375.1). Taxonomy (NCBI): domain Eukaryota; kingdom Metazoa; phylum Platyhelminthes; order Polycladida; family Euryleptidae; genus Prostheceraeus; species Prostheceraeus crozeri. Next base: position 872,652 of record CAJQUW010003252.1, read on the forward strand.
GTAATAGTTATACTCCGAGTGCAAGGAGGTAAATAAGTCAGCTACGAGGATTCGCGGAGCGAATCCGAGTTGATGCAGTTTACCTCCGCCGCACGAGGAGTGTAACTAACTTCTTCACATAGCTACACATTAATGACGTCATGCAGCAAGCGGTAGTGTGTGTATGTCATGATGTGCACATTAGAGCGGCACACAAACACACGCACATGATTTCACGACTTGATTTGTTGCACATTCAACTCTGAGATGTGGTCAGCGCGGAATAAATGAATTGAGAGAGCGGTTTGTGACCATTGTGAAATGGAAAGTTCATCCGTCATGTTTGACCCAGAGGATACGTTCGATGATTCGTTCATTGACGATTTGAGATACAATTTCGTTGAAGAAGATGAATCCGAGGAAAGATTCAGGAAAGCGTATAGTTCGAAGAGTATAAGAAGAATTGAGCAGACGGAGAAGCTGTTTATGGATTGGTTGAGAACAAGGAATCGAGACAATAGACTGTCTGTATCAAAACATCTTCCAGTAAAAGACTTACATGATTACAATGACGAGGAATTAAACCGACTGATTTCACTCTTTATACTAGAAGCGAGGAGAACAGATGGTCAAGCCTATCGAAGTACATCATTGAAAGGAATGGCATTGATGCTGCAGATGGGCCTCTGCCGACACGACAGGAACGTCAAGTTGCTGAATGATGACAAGCTCATGAAGATCAGGAACACATTGGATGGAGAAATGAGACGATTACAAAGCATTGGCTTCGGAATATCTACAAAGCAGCAAGCTGACGTCATAACACTCGAGGATGAAGAAAAGTGTTGGAGGTGTGGCAAGCTAAATGGATCTTCCGAAGATTTGACAACGCTGACATATACTATAAATGGGGTAGTCGTAACCATGGGTTGATCTCCTTAAGAGACTTAATCTAATTTATCTCCACCATAATTCTCCTTAGGAGATAAACCTAATTGATTTATCTCCACCGTATTGTAAATATCCTCCTATGTAAAACACACTAGATAGGTGAAGAATGCATGTATCGCTCTCTCATTGCCATTATTGTGCACACCATCTGATAATGGAAGATCGAATGTACGGCTGTTTTCACTGGTACCGGATCGATTCATCTGAAGAATTCCTTCCAATTTGCGGAGCTCATTGTCAAGAGATTTCTAAGAGCAGATTGATTGATTTCCGTTTCAAATTGTCCTAATCACTTTCCTGAAAACACTCGAGTGATGACAGAATGAGCGATTTAAGAAGGGACATAAGTCGTCATAACTTCCTATAGATGTGGGTAATGATATCGTCCTCAAGTGTACGTCAAGAAATGGAAGAGTTGAATCCACCTCAAGCTCCATTGTAAGCTGAATAACAAGTAGGCCTACTTTAAAAAGTCATCGAACTCTGTACAGGTTTAATCCACTGTGCGATGATGTCATCCACGTGTCGTTACCAAAAGGTTGGAAAATGTCGATTCCAGTCGAGCTCAGTCTCCTTAGCCACTTTTTCAAAATGGTGCATTTTCATATTGGCCACACTACAACTCAGACTACATCTCATTGCTGTACCATCAGTCTGTAAATTGAAAAACCAAATTGAAATCACAATTGTTCCATGTATATGTGTGGAACATTGATAAACACATCCACGGTCAACGCACTCCAAAGTCATCATTTGGGATAATATCGGAAGCCATCATTAATGATTCTTCGGGATATTTTTCGTGTCCCAGATTTTGTTTTGACCTTTCTTCATTTTACTATTGACTTTTGGACATGAGAACATTTGATCTATTACGTTTTGATAGGTAAAATTATTGATCATGCATGAACTCCATGGTATGATCTAAATTTCTTTCTTATATCTGTTAGAATGTAAAATGCCTTTGTGAATTCAGAGGATGACCATACTAGCCGGTGATACAACAGATTTGACTCATTCCGATTAGTGATATGAAATTCCAAGCACATAAGTTCCAATGTGGTGCGCTTATAACCACGATTAATAATCGTTTGCAGTGGTCAGTTGCAACTGAAGTCTCTCCGTTGATTTTCTACTTAGGACTTTTAATTGCAATATTTATGGTATTATGTAAGTGGTACAACATTGATTTGCTTGCAGAACTAAGTTGCGCATCGCATGTCAATATTCGAAAATAATAAAATAAAGCAAAAACATTTTTAGCCCTACGTCACACCAGGTTTGAAGACATTCTGATCAGGAAATTTTAATGCATTCTCTAGTTGACATACTGCTTGAAACCTAGAGTGATTCCATAAAATATTTCGCCGTCAATACGAAATCACAAAATGAGAATGCATTACGGCATTATTTTCACTGAACCTTTTGTAACGTAGGTATTATGGTATCTCCAGTTCTTCTTCATACTTCAAAATGTTCTTAAATCTCATCGCAATAGATCTGTGTACCTTGATGAGAGTAATAAAATTGTTCCTATTAAGAGGAGCTGGTGAATCGGAAATACTTGCGCTATATATTGCCTGGTCTCCGGGTCATGGTGGCTAAGTGCTTGGCCCAGCGATCTTTCGGTTCAGAGGTCGGGCCCCGAAACCGTCATTGGAAGTTGTCAGGAAGATCCGGACTATAAGATCACAACACTCCAGAGAATGTCAACTCCGTGCAAGCATCCCCCATGGGGGGAATAGTGACGTTAGACCATCACAAATTGCTAAGTAAAATTTTATGTCTGATTGCATTTTCATTTCGCGAACTCGCTTTGATGGCGAAGTATTTTGTGGCTTTCGCGCCACATGTTAGATAGTGTAACGACCCATGACCCAACGGTCACTCTGGTGCTTATTAAATTCAATGAAACTATTTCAGGACTGTCCTTTCACTATTGCAATCCAACCTCAAGCTCAGTAACGGTGACTTTACAAGATGAGTTGCTAAACTGTTCAGCAGCCACTTCATGTCCATTTCGATGTGAGATGCAAATTTATAGCTCCTCAACAACGGCTATCCTACAAAGTCAATTTGTATTTCAAAACATGACGACGACATATCAGAGACCTTTGTCAGAAGTCTGGCGAAATTACGGAACAACCTTTTACATTAGAAAAGGTCAAACGAAGGTAGGTGATGTGTAGACATGCTTATGCTTATTGAACGCTAATAATTTTACATCATTTTGTCTTACTCCAGGTGATCCTTAAATTTATCATACCTCAAATGTCAAGTGTGTCAATTGAAAGAGCGTTTATCATTTATGATATTCAACACACAAAATGTAAGTATTCATTTCACCTCATTTGATTTTTAATTCTTTTCATGCAGACAAATAAATGTATCATCACAATAATTTGTATCACCTGGATTAGGCTTCAGACTATCCCCTGACGAATTTGAAGTTCTGATGAAATGGTGACTTGGTTTACCAATGACAACTGGTAAAACTCTTTGTCTAAGATGTTCAGGAGTTTCATTAGATCCGTTGGGCCATCATGCTTTGACATGTAAGCGTGGAAGTATTGTTAGAAGTCGACATAATGCTTTGCGTGATCAGATATACCAAATCTGCGAATCGAAAATATGACTGGCTGTGGTCACTCGGAGCCTAATATAAGACCAGCGGACATTCTTCTGCTAGACTGGAGTCTTGGTCGATCAGCAGCTGTTGACCTGACGGTTGTGCATCCGCTCAACAACAACTCCGAATCAGGAGCGAGCGCAACGGAAGGGTCACTATCGCTGGCGACTGAAAAAAGAACGTATCTCCAATGACTCCAAGTTTGAGGAGCTTGGTTGGGTATGTATTCCGATGGTGGTTGCAGCCTGCGGATCAAGGAGAGAAGAAGCCCTAACCGCATTCTCTAGGGTTGCTTCCAGACTCTCCACACAGATTTCAACGACCTTTTCTGAAGCACGGGAAGTCATCATGAAAAATTGTCCATCGCTTTGATGCGCTACAACTAATAGGTTCTGGAAAGGCGCCGGTTTCTTTGACTCTAAATTTCCTTTGGTTCTCGTCTGTATTTTCCTTATGACATATATTTAGATATAGCAATTGTTACTTCAAGATTTATGTCCAGAGAGATGCAATATCTTATTTTAAGAAATTAGTCGTTAATGAAGCGACAAGACAGACTCCCAAAGGTTCAACTATCTGCACAAGGATCAAATCCAATGTCAAAAGAAAACATTGGGTAATGCTTGTATATTATATAATATATTACATTTTTATATATTACATTATATATTACTATATACTACTTTTTGATGTGATAATTATAAAACATGGATATCACGCTTGGCGCTGAAAATTTGGCCTCTATGAACCTCGACTCAAAACCTGGGCGCAAAGTTCACGCCGCGTTTAACCATTGATTTGAGAATCATTCCTGCTAAAAAAATTCTTCTGGTTGCCGCATTGTCAAATTGCTGCAATGCCTTTATATTTTTCAGATGACAAAGGCATTCCAACATATTTTTCCACTCGGATTGTTCATCCTGCACTCATCAATGCTTTAAAAAAAACTTCGTGGCCTCCAGCTTTCTTGGTAACCTTCCACCCAAAGCTGGAATTGTGTGTAGGATCAATAAAAGATGCATTATCATGAATATTTATGAAACGTTAATTGATATCATGATTTTGATTATTAGCAAATATGGTATAAATATCATAAAGTTATTTATTCCTCTCATTTATTTGCAGTTCTGAGCAGTCATAGGTACATTGCTGATGGCATCAATTGGCGTGAGTTTATCATCTGCGAACTGCAACCTGGCTGTGGAATGAATGCTTTCTTTGTAATGAGTAAGCAAATTATTATTTTTCGATATAGTCATGTTTTGCAGTGTGTATTGCTTGCTCACGATTGTTCATTACTGGCATTCCTATGTTGTAAATGATCCGATGGAATACTAATATAGATGCATTAATGCTGATCAAGAACATCACGGAGGATGATAAACAGTGATTTTGAAGAGCAGACGTATTAATTCGGTCATGTTCGGTCAAGTTTTTTCTACTGGCTGGACTCTGTCCTTCTTTCAAATGCATGTGGTACATTTCAGTCAACAGTGACTCTATTTTGTTTTGATACATGCTAATTTTCCTTTACTATAAATTTAATTTTTGAGGCTGTGCATCTTAAATGTACAGGACCGCGCGTGGTCGGGTTTAAGCGTCCAGGATTTAGCGGTCGAAACACGATCGTCCTGATCAAGTTCCTGTTGATGACCTCATTAAAAGTAGTCAAATAATTTGTATGCATATTTTGTAGAATTTTATTTCACGTTTTAACTTAAGGAACTAATATTAATTCTCTTGCACACCTGGTAGATTTTAGATAGCGTAATCCCGCAGTTAGATCTGGTATTTTGAGTGGAAACAGACCTGTCCTCTTATCATCTGAATGGGCAGGCTGTTCAATATAATCTTTTCACTATATAAATGATAAACATAATTTTGAACAGGACGACTTACTCGCCAATTCATTACACATGAGAAGAGGAGAACCGTTGTTTGTCCTTTTAGTAAGAGTAAGTATTTTAAAATTTTTAGACATTTTAGGATATAAAAATTTACTTTTAAATCATATTTTGCATCTACTAAAAATCAACTAGTCATAAGCTTGTTTTTTTCAAAATTTTGTTGCCTTGACGCACTTTGCTACGTTGAAATGTTATTCTGAATAGCGATTCGGCACTCCATAGGATCTCGCAACATCAGTGTGGTTAATAAAAATTGCGTACTTTATTTTTGATGAAGATATTTTTTTATATTTTGAGTTGGTTTTGGTAGTTGCATATTGTACATAGGATTTTTAAATTGAAATTCACACTTCAGTTGTACAGATTGTTTCATAAAAAATGGATCACCCTTAAACATCGCCTTAACTTCAACTTTGTCTAACTCCGCCAAACTTGAACGAATTTCTCTGAAATTTGGAAGATATGTCAGTTGTGCTTACTGATATCATTGTTGTAAATTTCAAGCATGAATATTGAGTTGTTATCCTGTTATAGATAAAAAAGTAGTAGATAATTTGATCTTCATTTAGCAATGTTACACAAAATCATACCTCACTCTTATAAAATTACATTTGTTTCCTTTGTTATGTAATATGTTGTTCTACAAGCCAAAAGCTATCAAGCAAAACAAAAATAAAGAAAATCGGTCAATCAGAGCCAGTATAGCACCATTATTCATCAACAATAATGTAACTGCTACATGTGATTAACTGGACTTCATGTTCCATAGCATCCTGACTTCGTTGAGGTGGTGTTGGCAGCACTCCTGATTGCTTTCAGCTAGAAATCTATCTCTTACCGGTTGAAAACAATACAAAGCACAAATGAACAATAACGAGATCGCATTCACAAAAGACAAAGTGTCACCCTTGCTAGAACTAGGCTGAACTTCACATACAGCAAGGAACCATGAATTCTGAACGCTATGTGAATGTTTTACGAATGAACATTGGCCAAATGACAGATCAACTTGGTGATCCATCGACTTGGTTATTTATGGATGATAATGCTACGTGTCACAGGAGTAGCAGAGTCAACTTATGCAAGTCTCAATTAGGGCTTAGGACATTATCTTGGCCAGGTCGTTCTCATGATCTGAATCCCATAGAAAATGTATGGAGTATTTCTAAAACGTAACGTTCGTCGTTCACTGCTACCTACAGATGGCGTATCACAACTTACGTCACTGTTAAAAAGAGAGTGGAGAAAGTTAGATCAGTCAAAAATCAACGATATCATCGAATCAATGCCTAGACGAATTGGTAATGTCATTGACAATAAGGGTATGGCCACAAAATATTAGCTTCTTAAGAACCGTTACTGTATCATAGCTTATCAGATTATACAAGGACATTTAAATATATTAGGGACATGAAATAACATGAAAAATGCTTTCTGTATCATACTTATGTTTTATTTAGTCAAATTTTAGGATGATCCACTTTTTATGAAACGGACTGTATTTCATGATGACTTCATAAAAACAGGGGTGCAAATCTCTTGAAATCTCAGAGGTGTGCACATTTTATGCAGTCTCTCTAGGTGGGACATTTGTTTTGAGTTTTCAATCGATCCTGTAATCATTGGATCATTGACCGGGTGGATTCATTGGCCGCACTGCATATTCTCAAAAGCTGGGTTCTGGCATCAACAATAACTTCAGGGCATGTTTCGGTGATGGGTGACACGAATGTGTGCCGCGAATAACAAAATTGCTGCCTGAAATATTTAGACTTTGTAGACCTAAGAGGTCATTCGTTTATCTGGATAATACAGCGTCTTATCTTGAGAGCTAAGTTTTCAATCTTCCAAAATTTGAATAATTCCATAACTTAGTCCTTTAGCAAGTCATTCGAGACGAAATTCCATAAATTAACTTAATGGAAACGTAGTATGAATTATTCGACAAATGTGCATCAAACAAGAATTAGTGCCATCACTCGTCATCTTCAATTATGTTTTGTAATGTTGATGACGCACTGGATCGCTTCAAGATTGTTTTCCGTCCTCGAAATTTCCAGCTATTGTCGATCTACGAGGGATTGTGCACTAAACGGTTCGCACCCGACCTTTGTGTGCAGACAGATATCTTATTCACTCTACGGCTGCCTTGGTGACTGACTATTGATCATTTACACTAACATGGTCATGCCGCTAATTTGTTATTCACTTCCGTGTTCAACATGAAACAGAACGGACGAAGGCGCTCGTTGATGAATTTAGTGTTTCTGTTTAATTATAAATTAAGTAAGGGGTCAAATTTCTTTCGTGATTTCTCTATTACTCGAAATAGTTTTCTTAAATTCAATTCATTTTCTCTTGAGCAATATTCAAGGGAACTATAGTAATTTTAGTTTGTAATATGCCTTGATTCATGAGTTGAGATATGACTTGACTTTATCATAGTGGTTTTAAATAATCAAGTAGCCTATTTGGTGGTCTTATTGTTATTAGATGACAACAATTAATTTCGGCTACATTCCGTAGCCATTCTCAAGCAAAAAGTAGAAAAGTAATTTTTAACTTGAGCTATTATATTGTAAGTCGACTAAATACTGATTCCGCTGATTTTGAGCAAACCTTGGTTAACTGGCTACTCGTTTTGCTTGGGTTAGGGTCACGGAAGGCTATTTTCAAAGAGGCTTGTTAAGCATGCATACTGCATATACTGCTTTATCTTATCAATTAAAAATAAAAGAATAAACACTATGACTCAATTGATGTCAACAACATATGACATTCTTCCCAACATACGTGTACATCTACTTTTAAAAGCAATTAAGCAGTTTACAGATGAAGAAATTTTTAAATGCGACATGAAAATATCTCCATAGTTGGTACTCTGATTGATAAAGATCATCTCATCAGTAGTGGTGACAAGCTTTGTGTCACGACTGGGCAACAGTGAATTTATTCGCTTTTTAGCAAAAGCGTGACGACTTAAGTGGCCAGTCATTTGGAGTGGTTCGTCTATTATAGTCAGCTTGGTTGCCAATGCCTGTAATCGAAACCAGTTATGTTTTAACAACACTTTCACTTTTTCCAGAGAGCGGCCAAGAATACGAATTCGCTACAAAAAATAAAGAAGTTATCCTTGAGAGTCCAGATCTACGTTTCAAAGCCAATGGAACGATTTCTATAAAGATTGAGATGAATTATCTATCATCAATGGCTAGGAACATAGATATAGTACTTGACGTTTCAAATCCTGTCATTTCTTCATTCAGTCTGGTAAATGAAACACTGCCAAAATGCACAGCAACGTTTCCATGTACTTTCTCCCCTTCTGCAACAAACATTTCGTCGTCATTTCCATTCCCAGTCATTGGAAAAGTAAGTCTGTGTGATTCTTTGATGTAGATGCAAAGCTGGGCAAAATCTTTGGTAGGCCCCCCAAGACCCAAGGTTAAATACCCACGATCGAAAAATCAGAATCCAAGATTGTGAGCTTAGTGCTATGGGCCATATTTTATCCTTTTTGGTAGATGAAGTGATCAAACAGATTTGTTAATATTTGATTTGTGAGTAAGGAAACAGACTTGTCGTAGTCAATATACGCTCGTACACTTACATATATTGCGCTAGTGCGTACGATCAGCTGCGCCGGCCACCGTCAGGCAACAGGTCTGTTTCCTTACCCAAAACTCATATATTGCTATAAGCTATAGCTATAGCTTAGCTATAGCTATAGCTATTGCCATAGCTATAATTATGAAAATATACTTGAAGTCTGTAAGCTGCAAAAACTGCGTGACAGACGAGAGCTATTGTGCCGGAAAGCAATGCTGAATCTCTCCAGTGACCTGAAGCAGAAGATTCCTCAGAAGAGCGAATATTCGAGGAGATTACGACGGACCACAACGACAATACGGACAAGAACTGAGCGATATCGTAGATCTTTCTTACCTTCTGCAGTGAAATTTTTATGATTGTACATGTGCCTTTTTTATTGTAAAACTATCAGCCCTGCTGTAATTTTCGGAAATAAAGAAAGAAAAAAAGAAAGAAAGATTGTCAAATGGGAGATATTTCCTGTCAATAGATTTGTTTATTTATGTTTCAAATCGTCTGTTATTTAATTAAATATCGTATTTTTGGGATAATTCATTCTCTACCTTTAGTGTGGGTTTACTTACATGCGTCATAAAAGTATCAGTAAATACTCAGAAGATGTATTTTTATGGATATGTTGATCAAGTTACTTTCGATGAATGTACTTAAGTTCTTGTCAACTTCATTTATTCACACCCTTCATATTTAGCATTGATTTAATTTTTTGTAATTGTATGTCATTTATTTCATCAGTGTTGAATGTTGATGACGCAGAGAAATCGACTTAGCAATGATGTCAGATCTATGACTCGAATATATAAAATAGAACAAATTTCTATGCTCAATATTGCATTCATCATGCTAAATTTGTGGTTTAATTCAGACACGAAGTTCTCAATACAATATCAAAGCTTATTGAATGAAATTAAAAATCGGTTCCATTGTACTATCCTAGAATTTGGCTTCATCAATCCAAATATTTTAGATGCTTACCAATGAATACCCAAGACCCAAGATTTTCATGAAGCGCGGGACCCAACCTTGGTTGATATATGTTTTTGATTGTGGTCTAATTATTCCGCATATAATTTTGAAACAACATACTTACCTTAAAGATATTTTAATGTTCGCAAAAGGCACAAAAAATGAACAAAATGAATAAAATGAATGAACGTTGTTTATACTCGGAAGCACATTAGGCACGGAGCCTTTCTTCCATGTGGCCGAGTTGTCATTTACCACTCTCAGAGTGTACCTATTTTAAAAGTCTTGGGTTTGACCCGACCAAGATTTGAACCAAGGTCTCCCGGGCGCACAGCGAACACTCTACCACAAGGCCACAGCGCCGGTAAAAATCATAAAACATTTAATGATTTAGTGTTGAGGACGATAACCTCTCATGGTAGGAAAAAAAATCATGGGGTCAAATGCGATGCAGTTCAGCCATGTACTAAGGCTATGAACACGCAGAACTTTCATTCTGTGTATTCTGCTGCCACTCTGTTAATGCAGGGATAACACTTCGGACAATTGCTTTGAAAATTGTTTAAGATATTATTCCTACAAATCTGATAGATATGCGGTGATATGAAAATAGTTATTAAACAACTAATTCACATTAAGCTACAGCCATGGCCAAAAGTCACCGGACACTGACATTTTTATGGATATTAGTTGAAATATTCAGCGCATCGCTTCGATACTCTAGAATAATATGTTTGTATCACTGCGTCATCTACCAACAGTAGCAAAATTTAAATCAAATTTCATTAACCCAACCTTTTTGAGCAAATTTACGTTTTGGCCATAAGTCACCGGACAACCAAAATGTGAACATTCATGATTTTAACTGGTCCATATTTTCTGATGTGGGAACTCAATTGCTCCGTTGTTTGCTGTTTCCTATTCTTCAAGCACATCATTTTCAATAACTGAAAAAGAAAAAATTCAAATTTCAAATTTGAAAGGGAACGGCGGCTTGGCCAAAAGTCACCGGACATCACATTTTCATCTTTTTTGCGGAGTTTCCAGGTTTTTACAATGTTGATGCGCCTTCCAGCTGCACGTATGAGATGTTGGCTTTCTATGGTCTATTTTGCATCCCACCTTGAACTTTGCTTTGTCTGTCAAACCACAGTACAGCACTCTACACCACTTCAGGGATTCGCTTTCTATGGACTAAGTTATTGCAATTTTCAGGTTTGCTTGAGAGACGCCTGACAAGCAATCATGTTTCTATGTTACCTCTCGACTTCCGATTCAAAATTCAAATTCAAGGTTCATGTCACAAATCTGAATCATTTCATTCTCAAAAGTTGACTGAACTGTGCAAGTGAAGTGATCGTCTAACGAAAGTGATGCCGATGCGAAAGCAAGTCTCACCGAAGAAGAGATCTGAGATTGTGACTCTCTTGAAAGAAGGCTACGCCATTCGCAAAATCTCTGTCAAAGTGGGTGTCCCAAAATCAAGAGTTTCCGACATAAGAAGTCGTTGGCTTGCTAATCCCTTAGGTCATGGTTCTCCTACAAAGAAACGAACGGGTCGCCCTCGACGTTCATCTGAAAGACTGGACAGAGTGATTATTCGGCGCTGTGAACAAAATCGATTTTTGTCTTCGAAGCAAATCAAGGCGACCCTCGGAGACTTCGGAGCTTCAATGAGTGAGCGAACCATCAGAAGGCGACTACAACACGCAGGCTTCAGCTCTAGACGACCAGCAAAGAAACCTTTCGTGAATGCCTTTCAAAGGCGTAGAAGAGTTTTGTTTGCCCAAAAGTATGCTGAGAAAGGCGCGGAGTACTGGCAAAGAGTGATATTCTCGGATGAATCGTCCTTTGATCTACACGGTAATCGAGGGTCGCTCAGAGTCAGACGAAGAATCGGAGAACGCTACCTACCAAAGTGCACAATGGCGACGACTAAGCATCCTGTCAGTGCGATGGTGTGGGGATGCTTCTCCAACAAAGGCGTTGGCAGGCTGAGAATATTTGAAAATGGTGAGAGGGTAAACCAGAAAGTTTATCTTGACGTTCTCCAGAATGAGCTGCTTCATACTCGACAAGAGCATTATCCCGACGGAGGAGCAATTTTTCAAGATGACAATGCCCCATGTCATCGGGCGAAAACTATTAAAGAATGGCTCGCAAGGAACGAGGTGGAGCACATCCAAGATTGGCCTGGTCAAAGTCCAGATGTCAATCCCATTGAAAATCTTTGGGCTGTTGTTGGACGTGTAATCTACGAGAGGGCCCCAAAATCCAGATCAGAAATCATTTCTGCCATCATTCAAGCTTGGCATCATGTCATCACCCCCGCATCTTGCACACAACTGGTTGACAGCATGCAACGACGACTGAGATCAGTGATTCAGGCGAAGGGATTTCCTACCAGGTACTGAAATTCGTGATGGATTGTTTATTTTCGAATCCTGACGTAGAAACCTAATAGAAATGTTTTTCCATAAAACGATATTTTGATTTGTGTAGATCAAAGTAAATGGGTGTAGATGGGGATTTCTCAAAGACAAAACAAAACAGTCTAAACAAAACAGTCAAATAACAGTCTACTTAGATTTGATTAACTTTAAAATAAATTTATTTCCCAATCAATTTCATTTGAATAAGTTCGGGTCTAGTTAATTTAAAGTCATATTTGAATATTATCACTTTATGAAAATCTAACATAACAACGATGTTTTTCATAGATATTATTTAGCATGTGAAAAGATTCCATTAGATTAAACACAATAACCTATCACAGAAATGGTCTAAAGAACATGTTTTTCACTAAGCTGATAAAGAAAGTGTCCGGTGACTTTTGGCCAAGCCGCCGTTCACTTTCAAATTTGAAATTTGAATTTTTTCTTTTTCGGTTATTGAAAATGATGTGCTTGAAGAATAGAAAACAGCAAACAACGGAGCAATTGAGTTCCTACATCAGAAAATATGGACCAGTTAAAATCATGAATGTTCACATTTTGGTTGTCCGGTGACTTATGGCCAAAACGTAAATTTGCTCAAAAAGGTTGGGTTAATGAAATTTGATTTAAATTTTGCTACTGTTGGTAGATGACGCAGTGATACAAACATATTATTCTAGAGTATCGAAGCGATGCGCCGAATATTTCAACTAATATCCATAAAAATGTCAGTGTCCGGTGACTTTTGGCCATGGCTGTACATAACAGAGATAACAAGTGTTCAAAAATAACGGATAGAGCAGATTTAACGATAGAAAGTATCATTCATTTAAAATCGATACATTTCAATATCCTTCGGACAAACATGGTCACGACAAAAGGCGAACAGGACATGAAATTAAAAATCACTGGTGATTTTGCCTGGTGACATGGCAAGAAGAATACCTGATTGCGTAATTCCATGTGTTCCTGATCTACCTGAAAATACCGCCCGACTTTTTCGCAAAGTAAGTCTTGCCACAGATTATAAGCCAATGTCAACTATGAAGCAAAAAATCATGCTGAAACGTTCAAAACCTGCTTAGAAATTTGCAGGGTATGGGGATTTTATGGGTTTACCCATGGATATGGGGTGGGTATGGGTGTTTAGGTCGTCCCTATAGCTCCCATAGCGCCTCTATGGGGATTCTGTGGGGATTGTCATGATTTTGACATTCACTAGAAGCAATCAGAACTGACATTTTATCACAATAAATTCTGATTTTGTCAATTATTAAACAGCTTGCCATCCACCCACGTATGATATAGTAGATTATACGTACATAGATATAGTAGATTATAGTAGATATAGTAGTAGATATAGTAGGCATTTTGGTGAAATCTGCTTTCATAAGACAGATTGTTACTAAGGTAAAAAAAGTTCGCTCTGCCTCTGCATCTTCATTTGCACGTTGCTGTGAATCATTGCTCTACACGGACTGGGATGCCATGTTAAGTAGTTTTGATGACTTAGACGAGTTAGTTGAATTTTTTCAGAACTTTCTTCTGTTTTGTATACAACTCATTTTCCAGAGAAAACAGTCAGGATGCGTAGTTGTGACCCTCCGTGGCTTAAATCAGCATTGAAAACGCTGTCAGATGCCAGAGATCGGCCTCTCACTCGAGGAAATCATGCTAAATTTGTCTGTCTTCGTGAGAAATTCCTTGTAGAAATTATGAAAGATAAAAAGTAGGTATTATTCTCGTTTGAATTTAAGGTCTATGTCCGACAAATGGAAAATTATCAATACACAAATCAATAATTCTGCTTCTGTCACCAATCTTGATTCCCGTAAGATTCATGACCTCAATGATCAATTTCAGAGTTCGTTCTCTACGCCTGATATTCACTGCTTTACTGATAAACGTGTTTCCTCTGATCCACCAATCAATGAATTCGTCACCGAAACAGAGGTTGTTTCGATCATAAAGAAATGTAAAGCTAACTCATCTGTCGCAGATGGGCTTCCCGGTTACTTTTTCGGGATCTTTGCCGACTTTTTGGCCTACCCTCTCCACCTCATCTTCAACCGTTGTTTACAGTCTGCTATATTCCCACTCCCTTGGAAGCATGCGAACATTCTCCCTCTTCCGAAAAGAGGTACGTCGGACTTTCGGCCTATATCTCTGCTAGCTTTCCTAAGCAAGGTTTTAGAACGTCTAGTAAGAGATAAGATCATTGTTCCTTCCCTAAAGACAGGAATCAATCGAAGACAATTTGGGTTTGTTCGCAATAGTTTCGGTGACTGCACCAACGCGCTCCTGTCTATAAGACTTTCCTCTTTACAGCACTTTACGGAAAGCTCTCAGAACTCTGTAGCTCTTTTAGCAGTGGACCTACGTAAAGCCTTTGACTCAGTCAGCCACAATTTGCTACTGAAAGCCCTAACAGACAGATTTGAGTGTTTGCCGCATGCCATCCGCCTCGTTAAGAGCTTCCTTTTGAATCGTCAGCAAAGATTTTGCACCAACAGCATAGTGACTCACTGGAAAGATGTTCTGAGTGGAGATCCTCAGGGGTCAGTCTTAGGACCCTTACTATTTATCTTATTTATAGACGATCTTCCGGAACTGGAAGACACAAACATTTTTATGCATGCTGACGATGTAAGTCTCATCCATATGTTCCAGGATTTTCTCCCTTGTAAGTTTCAATCCGTTGTTGACCGATTTTCCAATTGGATCGACAGTAAAAAGCTGTGTGTTAATGTCAACAAGACGAAAGTGCCATTTTTCTTGAGAAATTCGAATCAATCACCAAAGACTAAAATTTTCATGCACAATTTTCCTGTTGAAGAGGTGAATTATTTGAAAATACTTGGCGAGTATTTTTCAAGCGACTTCCGTTGGGATAGGCAATTTTCCCATCTGTATCGGAAATGTTGTCTTGCTTTATCGCATGTTAAAAAATTGAAATGTAGCGGCAACAGCAGTGATGTCATCATGCAAGCTTTTTTTGGACTCGTTTTTTGTCATATGGCGCAATGTTGGCCAGTGATGTGCGACATGAGTATCAAAGACTTCAAGAAGTTAGACCATATTTACAAAATGGCTTGTCGTTGGGCCAAGGTGAGAAATCCGACCCCTCTTAAAGAACTTTTGGCCAAGTCTTGTATGAATCTTGTTAAGAGGATTTGTGACAACAAGGATTGTCATCCATTGTCACAATTTTTTATTGTTCGCAACTCGGTACGCGATATCAGGCGAACGCGAATATTGTTACCTTTACCGAGAAAATCTGCCCTCTTTAACAAATCCTTTGTAAAATATTCTGTTTTTTCCTAACATGTTTTTTTCAACAATATTGCGATCAAGCGCAGTATCCTCCTATTTATACCGCTTTTGTATGAGAAATAAAGATAATTCTATTCTATTCTATATATATGCTGATTTCACATCCGTAGCACATTGTAAATGATTTGGATTTTTAAATGACTTTTAATACCTTCGTTACTCTCGCAACACACCGGTGTATTCTGATTGTGCGATGCTAATATGATGAAAATTTGTGATAGGTTGACTCCAAAATATTCTTGTGAGACATGGCCAAGTGCACTTTGTCAAACCCTGTGGCCAGGAATGCACCTTTTGGCCAAGTACGTGTACAAATGATATTTATTGGAACTGACTCTCTGACGGTTTTACAATCATGAACAGCCTATTCAATACAGATGCATTCGTCTGGGTTCGGTTGTATTATAAAAGTAATACATCAGTTGATAAGCTGACAAGGAAATTGTAAGAAAGCCATTGTGTTATAATCATCAAAATCGGCAGGCACCTCATGTCATGTTTTAAGTTCTACTGAGCTTGAAAAATTGGGCATCAGCTATTTTATATGATGAAAAACGGCATATAAACTACATCTACGTGTTTAATCATGTGTGGTATGGGAATGGTATGGGGATTCAGTGGGGATCCACATAGTTTTGTCTGTGGGTATGTGGTGGGTATTCAAATTTCTATCCTCACGGCAACCCTGCAAATTTGGTGCTATCTATAATATTGATCGTGATGAAACAAATTGTGATTGGTCTTGTATCGGAGAGACAAACAGAACTCCTGATGAGCGAACGAAGGAACGTCAAAGGTCAACAAGCAATATACTCTGATAACTACTTTGAAATTGTTAGTCACTGGTTGGCATCTAACCATAGAATTAATTGGAATACACAAATTATCGAAACAGAACAAGACAACAAAGAATGGCGCATAAAAGAAGCTATTTGGAATAAACGATGCAACAGTGGCAATAACGTAAAATTTGCTATGAGTGATCCTTGGGGCAATGTCATTCCTGGGCAGTGAGATTTGAGTCCTTTATCTACAGTATATTACTGAATACATGTATCTATATTATTAGATGCATGTATCTCATACACATGAAACTTTTGCATTATTATGCAACTTCATGTCTCAATTTTCCTGCATTTCTGACATTTCAGTGATTTTGAATTTCATATCCTGTTTGTCTTTATTGGCGACCATGTCTGTCAGAAAGACATCGACGTTTCAATAAATAATATTTTCTTTTTTTAACGTTATTTCATCCTATAATATTTTCTGTCTTTAAATCTACCCTATCCTCCTTTCAACATCAACATAAAGATGGGCTTTTTCAACTCATATAAAATATATACTGAGATGTTTGATGCAATTATTTTTGCTTGATATTTGACACTTTACTTAACTACTGGTGTATTGTGTTTTCAGATAAAAGTGATAATGGAAGACAGTCGTCTGACAATGAGCAGATTCATGGTTTACATTCCTTATGAAACAGGTGATTATTTACTACCTTAAACTTGGCTACTTTTAGCAGGCATTAAAACCATTATAAAAGTGCTTTCATGAGAAGGTGTTCCCTTTCTGATATTTACTGCCAGACTTCATGTAGGGAATTCTCATAAGATGGCAATGAAATTAGGCCTATAACAATAGGAATTCCGATTTCAAATATGCAATAACTAACAGACTTTTTCTACGCTACCCACGCAATTGGGACTGAAACGTTGAGATTTCATCTTTGCCTTCTCTATTTCAATGGACTGAATCTATTCATTACATCACCATTGCAGCAACTATATCTCCGCTTACAACACAAGGAATGCTCTCCCAGTGGTCTCCAAATGAACAAACAAGCTTTTCAGCGGTTGTATGTAGCCCTCTAAACCGAACTGAGATAAGATATCGAACCTGTCTGAGCACAAGAGAGCCAGTCCCCGACGAAACCGTATCCTGCTTTTATAGCAACGGAACACTCTATCCATTGAGTGAAACCATATCAGTTGATAGAGGATTAATTATTGGTGGAAGTTGTCCATTTACCAGCATTCTTTGTAAGTATTTTGTTTCATCAGTGTTTTATAATAAAATCACCTCTCAGATTCACTCCAATCTGTAAAGTTCTTGAGCATAAAAAATGGAGAAATATTAGTGGTTCGTCTAATCAAAACATGACCAAAGGTCTTATTGTGCAATGTGCGTGCACTGCATAACCAAAAGGCTTGAATAATGCATTCCCGCAGTAGAAGAATCTGTTGCAATTCAATGTTCAATGCTAACTTTTTTGATTTTAAGCAAGCAGATATCATCTAGAATGATAGTCAATATCATGTTGGAAAGCCATTTGACAGTTGCGAAAGACAGACAGGCACATGTAGATTCACAAAAAAGAAGAAAATATTTATTAATAATAATTATTTCCTCGTCATATGGAGATTATTTGATGATGTTCAAAAGGAAATGATATGCTCAACTGTCTAATCAGCAGGACATCTTTATCGCGTGATATCTTTAGCCGCAACTATCTGTCATGCTAAGCATTAGCAAGGAGCGGAAGAGTAATGACAATAATGTGCTCAAACTGACATGGTCGTGAAATTGCGGTTGAGAGCTAATTAGTACAGTAGAGTTCCTTACTATAGCAAGGTTCTCGCAATATGTGTAGCACAGTAGAATACGTGAAATCGTTTAACAGAATTGACCACGATTTCAAGAGAAAATTGTGATTTGATAATTGCAATTTGATTATCCTTGGAAGTTCATTCAAGATTTTGTTTTAAAGGAAAAGAACGTCTTCCTTAAATTTCTAATAAATTATATTTGGATGCTTGACTGGAAATATCATGTAAACTTAACATTTTCAGACATCTGTCGCAGAAAATATCAAAACATTACTACAACTTACAATGACATCAAAATAATTTGAAAAGCAATGTTAGGAAGGGACATTAAAACCGTAAAAAAAGCATGAAGAACGACACTATAAACACATACAACTTACATGGATAAATGATGTTTTCCTAAACACAAGCTGACTGGATCATTCGGAGCAAATATATGAGCATCTGAAATACACATCTGAAATATACGCAGTTCATAAGCCTATAATGGATGATGCTAGGGTTAATTATGCTGTTGATTGGCATCGTTCTTTCAATCACATGAGAGCAAAATCAAATTTGTGCGAAAACTAATCTTGATGCGAACGAAGGCGCTCTGTTGTTTATTAAATTGAAGGATATTTTAGAAAAGTTATTATTCTTTAAATCTTAAAATTGATATTATAGATGAAATTTGAATGGTTCTTTCGTAATAAAATTTTATGCAGGAACACGCCTCCCAATGACCATGAATTTGATAGACAAAAATTCTTTAAATTATGAAATTGTGAGAAATCGTGAAAGCATTCATCCGCTTCATCAAAAATAACAGATTCATGTATCGGACTTTCTTCCATGAGAACCATTTATTTCTTTGACGTTAGTGCTTCAAAAACGTGTTCTAATTTGACTTTCTTATTTATTCCGCGAACTTTCGGGACGTTCGCCCGTTTCCAAGCACGCAAATGATGAAAATTCAACGAGTATAATAATAAAATAGAACATGATTTGATATCGACGCAACTGGATTGAGGCTAGAAAAATGCAAATTTGAATGCAAGTGCTTTGCTGAAGTCTAATGAGACTTTTTGCATTTTAGTGACTCTAATCTTTTGGACTTTTGACGATTTGAACGTCCTGACAGATGAATTGAGAAATGGAACAGGTGTCTGGAATGTGACATCAGGGAATTTCTCAGTCGATGAATTGACATTGGTTAACTTCACAGGTAGGTATTGATTTATTCAATCACTTCTTGTTATGCGTCGCTGCTCATTTTTGCGTTAAAACTTTATCGCGGGACTGTATCTCTGCCCATAGAAATTGACAACAATAAAACCTCTAGAATGGAAATTAAGCTTCATGCAATGCACAATAACGGCACATAAATCGCACGCATTTTCACTTAGATGCACCTGCCAACGTCTGTATGATTGGGTTAGAATCAGTCACATGAATAAATCGAAGCTTTTAATTGGTTCTTCATGCCCCAACTTAGTTCCCCCGGATGTGCCGCGACCTTGAGTCAGTTTCCATTCTAGCGAACTTCAAATAAACAGTTTATTTCTATGTCTCTGCCGCATTGAATGTGGCTCTAATTACAGCAATTCAGACCGTCGGGCCATTATTGCGCTAAGGAGCCTTCACCTGAATTGAGTTTTCACTGACTGCCATCTCCAATAAAAATGCAATCGTGTTGAATGTATGCTGCATTACATGATGTACAACATCGGGTGGAGACGCTTAAGCTTCTCAATGATTTGGGCCTGTGCGTGCTGGAAAATGGCTGAGATCATGGTTGCCATCTCCGCGTAATGTACTTCAGCAGATGAGCTCCGTCCAATGTGCCTCCATGGCCTACAAGAAGCACTCATGCAAATAATGAAAGCGCACCAACAACTCAAAAATCTCACTTGATGAGAGAAATCATCGAGGCGAATGAGCGTTTGTTAGATTCACTAAAGTTCGTATCCTACTCTTACTGGTCTTAGGAGGCTTCAAATTCTCAGGATTCCAAAAAACGACTGATTGATCAGATTTTCCAAATGGAGAAAAAACTTTCGCTGATACATTGGTATCTACGTTAGTGAGAATTTGAACAAGAATACGGATTCCTCTGGGATTTGCATTGACCATTTTCCTGACGTTATACGTACTCTGAACATCTTCTATATGATCGATGAGGTCATTGAAATCACCACAGATAATGTCTTTCAGATGATGGGTCACAAGATGACAAGGAAAATACACACTCAATAATATCCATTATACATGAGACTGCTTCAATATGTTTAGCTTCGTTCCTCCAAAATGGATGGTAAATAGCAACCATAACCAGATTCAATTCAGGTATGCAAACTGGGAGAATTTCACTACTAAACGAAAATAAAGAAGGAAGAATTTTAACATAATCCAGGTTGTGACCAAAATAATACAACATGTCACCGCCGTAGCTATTTCGATCTTTCCGCAGAATCCGATATCCTGGGAGTGAAGCAGAAGAATTGGGAATGTCCATATTCAGCCTCGTTTCAGTTAGAACCGCAACGTCTGGCTTGAATTAAGAATCTACAATTCATGAAAATTGCGTTTCAAATCATTAACAGTTGGGCAATCAAGCAAAGTCATTTTTCTCATGATTCGACGCATGAAGAGAGATCAAAACTTAGCGCACTCAATGGGGCCAAACCAGGGATGCGGAGTCGGAGTCCTATCAACGGACTCCGGCCTGTAACTAGACCCGAAATATAATACAAACAAATTATTTATCCTCGTGCATAGCTGTCACTGTCTTGATGTCAACTTTCTCCGTCAAACAAAAGTACAGAGACACTGCTGCATGCAAAACTTGTAATAGTTGAGGGAATGAACCGTGATAGTGATAAAAGGATTGTCTTTTCACTCGGTTTTAGTAGAGAAGACAAGCCTTCTTATCCTCGATCACACCTACGCACCAAAGGTCACATCAGGGACGAAAAATGAAATACTAGTTTGTTTGAGAATATTACCTCTTCCCCAAACGTTAATCTTGTGTGATGGCTCCTCCAAAGCGCATATTAAAAACCCATCAATAAAGAAGCAAGTCAAAAAATAGTCTTTCGAGGCAAAAGCGGTATTGACAGACGGACTATTCAACGACAGCTGATAAATGAGCTGAATTCTAGAGCCTGACCATTGGAATTGTGTGATATGAACAATTTTCAAAACACTTAAACGTAATTTTCGTGTGTTCTTGGTTTCAGATATACGTAGAAACTGTAAAGACTTTCAAAAAGAATTCTAGTAACAAGACGACTTTGTGTAGAGCACTTCCTCAATTTCACTTTCTATTTTCTTTTTGTTGCTCGTATTAAGTTCTACCTTCATTTCTTTATTCAGTAGTAACTTTGAGTCTCCAAAATTGTTCCTCATTCTATGCGTTGCTGTCACCAGAGCTGGAAAAGTCGGAATTGGAATTAATTCCGATCCGGAATCAATTCCATTTTTCGTCGGAATTGGAATTGACGATATTTAAATCTACTTGAAATGGAATTGGAATTGGAATTGACCTTGATAAACCTCAATTCCACTTTTTCGATAGACCTGTGATAAATCTATTTGTACAAAAATTTAGATCACACTATTCGGCCGTTGTGTTACCTGCACGCAGAGAGATAGATCGACAGAGGTAGCTTTATTCTATACTTGAATAAAGGGTGTTTTTTGTGACTTCGATGGGCCTACAGCCCGGACAATGTTATTTCAGCGATTAAGCAGACAATGAGAAGACAATCATCTTTGTTCAATCTGTTATTTAGTTATTTATCAAGTAAGATAATTAATCAAAATAAAGCAATTGTTGAATTTAGTTCTTGATAGGATAAGCACAAAAAATTGGAGATTAACTTAAATTGTTGTAAACACGACAAACAATTGGTTTGGAAAGTGGAAAATTAACGCTGCATTAAAGGGCAGCAACCCTGTCAGTTCAAATCATGATATAGACAATGTCAACAAATTATTCTAATAATTAATTATTCAATTACATGAACTATTATTCAGCTTCCAATCACAACAATTAACAATATTAATTTTTAAGACTATAGTTATATAGATACGATACGCAACGATAAAAGAAAAACTTTACACTTACAGTTCACCTCTTAATGTTGAATTCACTTCAGTTCGATAGGGCTCACTTATACCAAAATAATAGCATAAATATCAGTGCCACTTATACCGTCAATCTTATAATAATAGTAATAATAAGCGTTTATTCAATAAACAAGATACAACATCTTCCAAATGAGAAGCGTGGAGGATAAACTGACTACAAAGATAATACACCATCAAATTGTATCATTAGAAAGTTTAAATGTTAAAGTTAGATGTTTAAAAAGTTCAATCTTCAATCGCGCTCGCTGATGTGTTGCCGTATACGCTGCTGCGTTGTTGTTCGCTGGCAGGCAGTTGTTGTTTAGTTATGTTACACCGCGAGAGCCTGGAGTTCTTCTAACTGCTATTGAATATGTCGTATGTGCTGTTGTTGGTAGTTGTTGCTGTGTCAATTTCTCATCGTTTCTAATTTATACAAATTTTTGAGACTTGACGATAAAACTACCTTCTTTTGAAAATTGAAAGAGTTTCCTTTAATCTCTGCTCGCTAGCTTTCGACCCGACCACATTGCGTTCTTATCACGGAATTTTTAATCTCTTTTTTTAACATGGACCATTATTCAGATTTCATGATATCATTTTTATCGTCGTTTTTTCTTTCATCAACAATCACGTTATTCGCACACTGAATTTCTTTCTTCTGTCAGTTTATTAATAAATTTATTCGCATGTCATCTCTCTCTCAGCGGTTGATTCTTCGCTGACCGCTAACTTTCTTTTCTTTTTTCACGAGATATTGAATATCTCGTTTGCGAAACGAAAATGGCGTAGGCTGACCGGTTACATATATACATGCACACAAGAAATATGAACTGTGAACATGAAAACGCACATAGGAACGACGCAGGGAACGGCACACAGGAACAACGAGGATAGGATAAGGGCACATGGGTTAGATTGAAACGAACAAATGCTAGATACATTAGCAAATTTATTAGCGGAACATTAGCGGAATTGGAATTGGAATTAACAAAATTTCAATGGAATTTTTCCAGCTCTGGCTGTCACAGAGATAAACTGCTTTGTCTGTGTTGTTTGGTCAAGAGATGACATTTTTCAAAACTGATGGTCACGCTTAGAACTAGTCCCGAAGGGCAGAAATATCAATTTCCATTGACCGCGAAGCAAATTCAATCCTGAATTCTGACGAACGAAATCATTGACACCGCATTGAACGTATACAGTCAGTAAATTTAAATCGTGAGGAGTCGAGTGATGTGAATAATATTTGCATTTGATGAATTTGTCACGGCGAAACATTGATTCAAAGATGCGTACGATCGACTTGGCAGACGTTCAGTCTTTAATGTGATAACGACAGCTCGTGGGTTCCGTGATACAACTTTCCTTAGGGATTGCGCGCGGTTGGCCAAACACTTGGATTGGCTCACTGTTGTATATCAACTGCACATGTACTGTGAATGATAATCATTTAGGGCTAAAACGATATCGATACCGATACGATAATATCGATATTTCTAAAAATAATACCGATAAAAATATCGATAATGATATCGATGATAATATCGATAATTTTATCTATACAAATATCGATAATTATATCGATAACAATAACGATGTGAATGTCAATATCATCACCGATGATGACATCGGTATTATTTCTAACAATGCTATCGATCTTGATAAATCTTGAAATTGGTGTCAAATGATCATATTGGCTCTAGTATCGATATATACGTATATGTTGATGACAAGATCAATATTTAGGCATACACTAGTAGTATTACCGACATGATCAGTGATAATGATATCGTTATAAGTATTGGCGAAATATTGATGATAAGTTGCTATCGTTAATACAGGTATCGATATTTTACACACCTATATTTTATACACTCCTATGTACACATGTACTTACACATTATATTCGGTAGCTCATAGTAGGAGACCGCAGCCTCAGAGATTAATTTCTGTCCTTAGAGATGACTGCTCTCAACAAAATAAGCACATGACGATATGATTCGTCGGAGTAGACGGCAGTAGCCCATTGTTTCATGGCGCACACATAACGACTGCTGGCGATAGGCAATGTAAATGACCTTTTATCAATCACCGTTCGTTACTCAGTCTCCCCGTGAACAATAGGTCAGCTGATCCAAGCATCAACAGACGACATAGGCTTGCGCAGCCTGCTATCGATCGAGCAAATTTCCCAAGGCGACGCACACTGTCTTGGTTACACATTGACTAAGCGAGACCATCCTACTTTCTCTTGTCATATTAGTGACAGACAACCACTTGATCTCACTCATTTCGAATGCTTCATACCATGGGACGAGTGAAATTAAGTCCGGTGTGGACACACTTTGATTTGTCTTCGCGTGAGAAGAAGGGGAAATGTAGACATTTTACTACACCAACTTTTATCAGCACAGCTTCAACAACAAACTTGCTTTATCATATGAAGAAAAAATCATATTGCATTCGTGATAGCTAGCAAAATCTATAACTTGACATGATGTTTAATCATTACAAGACTTATCATTTGCCTTCAGTTTCTTCATACTTACCGATCATACTTTCAGTTAGACTAATCAAATTTATCATTTTCGACATTAGAACTTAGCTGATGTCTGATCGAAAATTGTATACGAATGTCATCGATATATATATGTATACTTGTACATGTTGATTTTGCATAGGCTAAATGATAAATATACGGATATAGCTATCATAATTAATATCTTGATGCCAATATTCATATCGATACTCACAATTTTTTGATCTTTAATCGATTTACAGATAGTGAATAGATAGCGTTATGTTGCATCGATATCATCATCGAGATCATTATTAATATGAATATTATTGTCGATATTGATATCGTCATAAATGTCGATATTGATATCAATAGAAATATCGATAGAAATATCGATAATAATGTCAATAGAAATATCGATATTAATATCAATAGAAATATCGATAATATCGATGATAACGATAATATCGATAATGAAAATTTCACTATCGTTTTAACCCTAATTATAGCTACAGCCGTTCCACGGTCTGTCTGTCAGTATCACTTGGTAACTGAGTTTGACAATGTTCGGCGAAAACTGATTGAAAGCGCTCGCAAAAATTGAAAATCATAATTGGAATCATAATCGGAATTGAAAATCGATTTCCTGACATCCGGAATTTTGACGCCTCTAATTCATTAATAAAATGCTTATGTAAGTAATTAGTGAATTTTCATTTAAACAATTGATTTATCTTTCAGATTCTTATTCTCATTTTCTTGTTCTGAACACTTCTCGTATCAAAGACTATTCGCAGCCTCAAGAATTCGTTCTGCCAACATTGAAACCTCACGCAATGTTTATGGACGCTTGCTATATTCACGTCACCGTTGAATATATGTTTTACGGAGAAGACGCGGACGAATTAACAATAGATGCATCACCTCATGTCATTCGAAAAGTGAAACTCACTACTGCTGATCGATGGTTTATCAAAAATAGAATTATCGAGTTTGGAATGAACGTCACTGGAAATGTAATGGTAAATATTTACATGTATTTGTATGAAACCTAACATTACCTTTTGAATCGTCAGCGTAGCCAGTGAAGAAGGTGCGAGCTCGTCTCCACCGTCGGTTCGATTCCTAGTTCGGACGAGTGCAGTCGGGGAATCAAAGGTGTTGGCGTCTTGTATTGACTAAATACAGTCCGTTTCATAAAAAGTGGATCATCCTAAAATTTGACTAAATAAAACATAAGTATGATACAGAAAGCATTTTTCATGTTATTTCATGTCCCTGATATATTTAAATGTCCTTATATAATCTGATAAGCTATTATACAGTAACGGTTCTTAAGAAGCTAATATTTTGTGGCCCTACCCTTATTGTCAATGACATTACCAATTCGTCTAGGCATTGATTCGATGATATCGTTGATTTTTGACTGATCTAACTTTCTCCACTCTCTTTTTAACAGTGACGTAAGTTGTGATACGCCATCTGTAGGTAGCAGTGAACGACGAACGTTACGTTTTAGAAATACTCCATACATTTTCTATGGGATTCAGATCAGGAGAACGAGCTGGCCAAGATAATGTCCTAAGCCCTAATTGAGACTTGCATAAGTTGACTCTGCTACTCCTGTGACACGTAGCATTATCATCCATAAATAACCAAGTCGATGGATCACCAAGTTGATCTGTCATTTGGCCGATGTTCATTCGTAAAACATTCACATAGCGTTCAGAATTCATGGTTCCTTGCTGTATGTGAAGTTCAGCCTAGTTCTAGCAAGGGTGACACTTTGTCTTTTGTGAATGCGATCTCGTTATTGTTCATTTGTGCTTTGTATTGTTTTCAACCGGTAAGAGATAGATTTCTAGCTGAAAGCAATCAGGAGTGCTGCCAACACCACCGCAACGAAGTCAGGAAGCTATGGAACATAAAGTCCAGTTAATCACATGTAGCAGTTACATTATTGTTGATGAATAATGGTGCTATACTGGCTCTGATTGACCGATTTTCTTTATTTTTGTTTTGCTTGATAGCTTTTCGCTTGTAGAACAACATATTACATAACAAAGGAAACAAATGTAATTTTATAAGAGTGAGGTATGATTTTGTGTAACATTGCTAAATGAAGATCAAATTATCTACTACTTTTTTTATCTATAACAGGAAAACAACTCAATATTCATGCTTGAAATTTCCAACAATGATATTTAGTAAGCACAACTGACATATCTTCCAAATTTCAGAGAAATTCGTTCAAGTTTGGCGGAGTTAGACAAAGTTGAAGTTAAGGCGATGTTTAAGGGTGATCCATTTTTTATGAAACAATCTGTAGTTGTCATTCTCTTTAGATATTCAATGTACTGCGACCACAGAATCAGACAGGTCGTCTCTTCTTCTGTTTGACTAGAAGGGAAACATTGGAACATGTAACGCTAATGAAATGGCACAATCTGCTGACATAATACCATAGCAATCGAACAATGAGCAGCCAGTTCAACATTAAATACGCCAAATTGTGCAAAGTTTCAGTGACTGTTATCAACCGGATCACATAGCAAAGAGACACAGTCGATGACAAGTTCTGCAGAGAAGTTTGTGAGCGTCTTTTCGTGCGCCTGTTAACTTTTTTTAAAATGATCGGAGGGCCCAACATTATCGAGAAAACTTTTGCGCAATGATCTGAATTCTTCGAATCTGAAGCAATCGTGGCTATCGGAGCATTTTGAAGGAATTCAGAGCAATCCGCAAGCGACGCACGACTATTTTTCCTATCTCTGTAAGGTATTAAAAATTTCTTTTTGCCCACTTCTTAAGTTCCTGCATGTGTCATCTGTTTGAATCAGTTTGCACTTCTAGCAAAGTGATACGATTAAACAATCTAATTCTGTGACTGCGACAGACCTTTGTTGTCAACTTACTGTGTGACGTAGTCGAATGACATGCTAATATGCGGTCTCGATACAACATGAATGCTGGTAGCATTCTGTCAATAATAATAGGACAATAAGCTGTCGATATCACTTGGAGACATACATAGAAATTGACAACAATAAAACCTCTAGAATGGAAATTAAGCTTCATGCAATGCACAATAACGGCACATAAATCGCACGCATTTTCACTTAGATGCACCTGCCAACGTCTGTATCATTGGGTTAGAATCAGTCACATGTGTAAATCTAAGCTTTTCATTGGTGATCCATGCCCCAACTTAGTTCCCTCGGATGTGCCGCGACCTTGAGTCAATTTCCATTCTAGTCAACTTCAGATAAACAATCTATTTCTATGGAGACATAGAAATAAACTGTTTATCTGAAGTTCGCTAGAATGGAAATTGACTCAAAGTCGCGGCACATCCGGGGGAACTAAGTTGGGGCATGAAGAACCAATTAAAAGCTTCGATTTACTCATGTGACTGATTCTAACCCAATCATACAGACGTTGGCAGGTGCATCTAAGTGAAAATGCGTGCGATTTATGTGCCGCTATTGTGCATTGCATGACGCTCAATTTCCATTCCAGAGGTTTTATTGTTGTCAATTTCTATGCTTGGAGATGACTTCTGCCTTAACTCGCATTCTTTTTGAACCGTCAGCGTGGCTTAGTGAAGAAGGTGCGAGCTCGTCTTCACCGCGGATTTCAATTCGATTCCTAGGTTGAGCGAGTGCGGTCGGGGAATCAAGGGTAGGGCCTATTGGTGTCTTTTATTGACTTAATAGTTGTCATTCTCTTCACATATTCAAAGTAGCATTGCTTGTTCATTGAAAAGTGGTGTTATTGATGGGTATATCAATGGGTATGCTTGCCACAGTTTGACTGACAGCAGTATACACTAATTCATTGTGGCTTTCAGAGAAATGTGTAATTCAATGCTGAAAATTTCAATGAGAAGAACTTTGTTTCTACTGACGAACATAAGCTTGAAATTTCTGTGAAGGGTGAATTGGAGAAATCAGTGATATACCGCTATCTGAGAATCCGCTTCTTTTATTGTTAGCACCTGAAAATCAACTTCTGAAGCAAAGTTAATCAAGAGCGGATTCTCATCGAACTCATGAACTTTGTTTGCATTAAAATTTCTTACAGTTAAGTTAGGACGTTGATTTTGGTCCGCTTAACATATAGTTAAAAATGGAAGTATACACACTTTAATTTGGAATACATCATTTATTGTTTTTAATTTGTTGCAGTGCGGAACAGTTTCTGTGGCAATTTGAATTCGATAATTTCATTATCACCAACAATTTTCTGATGTTCGAAGGAACATTTAAATCTAATTCTACTGATGGTGATAAGTAAATTCACATGAGAAAAGTAAATATAATATTCATCAATGATTCGCTGCTATTCTCCAAAAACGCAGCAACAGTATTGAATCAGTGCTTCCCACGGTTGGCCACGTAGCCCAAAATGGGGCACAATGATTATGAAAATATGCACTACAAGTTAGTAGAATTGAAGCTGATGGGTAGAATTTCTTAAAAATGGTTCTTGGAATGAATGCCTGTGATTCAATTTTCTGCACTTTGAAAATATAATTTCTGAGAATGAGCACTGCATATCAGTAAGTCGCTTCCTTTTCTTGTTAAGTCGTCAATTTTTTGGATTTTGAGTTCCAGTTCAAGTATGTGTGTTCTCAGTTTTAGATTAAGGAAGTTATTCAATTTTAGTGAATATGTAAATTGTCAGGAAGCTAAAATAAGTCAAAAACTTCACAACATTTAGGTTTAATGGGTTTTAGCATGTCATTAGAAATAATTAGGCACACGAACTTGAAACTCTTAGGAAAAATTATTCTTATGCAAGCATCACAATTTATCATGTTTTGTTAATTAATTAGCGTGCATATTTCATACAACATTAATTCCACATGGATCCGCTAAAATATTCTCTTATGATGAAGCTTGTCGGAACTTTGTCGAAAGAATTCAACTTGTGAAACCGTCAACAAATGCAGATTTTTGCCTTGAGACGATAGGTATATTTTAAGTTATTTTATCAACATGCTGTATAATGTATATTATGTAAAGAGAAGTGATGATAATCGATAATGGGGCTGTTCACTAACTAAAATTCTGCCGACAGAAAATTAGTTAATGAATATCCCCAATGTTAACAAAGTACACTGATAAGCCAACCATTGGGAGCCTCATCGTTTGAGCACTGTTGTCAAAACAACGCATGTTCAATGTCCATGCCGTTCTAGTCCTTCTTTATTTCCTTCATTTTTGTGTCGCGTTTCTGTGTTTGGAACAATGCAAGAATTGTTCCATTCTCATCGCTCGTGGTACAGAGCTTCAGTCATTAAGACTTCTTGCTCACATGTAAATTCGCTAGCTCACGTTTCGTGGTTTATAGTTCCAAGTTTTCTAATACATGCATATGTTGGCAATTGAATGAAAGTAATATGACAGGAAAGCGACTTGAAAAATGAAGCAACGCATTCACGGTCGTTGCCAATCATCAGTTATCGTACAACTATCGATGGCAACAACTTTCCTTCCACCCGGAGATTTACATAGTGAGCAACTCCGGCAATAATCTATACTATTCACGCCTGCAGTGGTCCACACATATTTTTGCGCATTCGCTACTGTTATGCAAAGAGAATTTTTTTGATGTTATGGCAAAACTACAGATGGAGTTTGATGATGACAGTGAAGCATTTTTCAGATTGCTATATCTGCGAAGGTTCGTGGACGATATGCTGCAGTGGTATTTAGAACTATAAGAGCGGTTGGAACACAATCCTGTACAGGTAAGGCATGTGATGCTTCTGTCTACTGTTCTGGCTGAAATATGCGCATTACAATTATATGCAAACTGTTGTATGAAAGCTAGCTGAGTTTTGACCTGCAGTTAGAGTTGCTCGATCCGAGGATATCAACAGAGCATCAACCAATCACGTCATGTCACAGCATGCAATTCGTTTCAGAAATCGTTGCACATAACTCTTGAATGACTATCATTCGAAATAAGGGCAATGATTACTGCCCAAATATTCTGTTATTTGCATGATATCGTAGGAAAATGAAAAGTCAGCATTCTGCCTTTGGTCAACATTGTTCCATCCGAGAAAATCAACGCAACAGCGACTAATAACAATGTCAGAAACAAAATTGATTATCATTGGAAATAAGGGCAACACAAATATTCTGGTATTTCCATGACATCGTTAAAATGATAACCTGCTTCTGATCAATTGACATAACCTAAATGATACATCAACAGAATTATTATATAAATCGAATAATTAAATATTGAGTAGCATCCTCAGTTGAAAAAAGGGAACAGACCTGAATAGCTGCTATTTCATGCAATATCAGGAATCATCTGCAGGGTTAGTTTACATCTCTCAACATCGACACAACTCCCTATTTAAAGTTGCAGCTACGCGCGGGTAAATTTCAGATTTGCAATGAGCAAGTTAGTGAAATTTTTGACAGGCATTCATTAAATATCACTTTAAAGACACTACTGGCAAATAGCCAAAGTTAGCAATAAAAGCCTACAATAGACAATAATTGCTGCTTATTGTAAATACTTTGTAAATAGAATAATTAAATATTGGGTTGAATCCTCAGTTGAGAGATGATGCCTGTTGATGATTCGTGATATTGAATGAAATGGCAGCATTCACGTCTGTTCCCATTTTCAACTGAGGATGCAGCTCAATATTTGATTATTCTACACTGTAAATGCCTCGCCACCAAAGTCGCCACTAACTCACCACGAAACATTGGCAACAAAAGTGAACACCAGGAAGTACGAGTGGCCAACACTCGCCACGAACTAATGCAGTTGTTAAACATTATCATGCCACGCCCTATTGTTGCCAATTGCAGGCGAATTCGTGGCGAGTGTTGCCGTGAGTTCATGCAATGCCTGCATTCCTATTGGCTCGCTTCACCGCAAAATGCATGGCCACGTACAATTTCGCATGTGAGACTGCACTACTGATTTCACTACATAAGTAGACTACGGATATTTACATTGTGTTTGCAAAAAACGGCATTTATTATTTATTGCAAACGCACTAACTTAGGTAATTTGTCAGTAGTAGATGTATTTAAAGTGATATTTGATAAATGCCCGTCTAACTGATATTTAATGAATTTGAAACATGCTAATTGCAAAACTCAGAATTATGAATTTTCCTAATTAGTTGCAATGTCATCGACTCTGAAGCTTGGAATTTCCAATCATCTTTTAATTGAAAATGTGAATTCAAAATTAAAGAAAAAGATCGGCATTTTATTTAATGAATTATAGCAGTGATAGATTCAAGAGTCCAAAAAGTCTGCAGCACCAAAAAGGACCAGAGTCATTAGCTGAACGCCATCCATCACCGAGATTTCGAACAATTAAGCTCAGTATCTCTCAAGATGGTGTGTCCGCAACAGATCGTTGCGCTGAGGTCCTTAACACAAAGCTGCTACCGTCTTCCCCTTCTGCACTCAACTTATTGATGGTGACCTTTACGCTTTTGACAACGGCTTTAGCAAGAGATTTTTTTAGATATTTGCAAACCAAAAAAAAAATTTGTTCATAAACAAATTATGACTAAGTGAAATTTGAGTCATTGTTAGCAGACTTTCGCAGACAGCAAGCACTTGCTTGCTAAGACAACAGCTCAAACATCAAAGTTTCAGCTGTTCACCGTGTTTCGTGAGGAGACATTAAAGCTTTGGGCTACATAATAAAAATTTTGTAAAAGCTTAAGAAATTTGGAAACAATTTGAGGATCAAAATGTTTTGAATAACTGTTTATGGTACATCTGTAGACTTCGTAATTCTCTACCAATCACACATAATATTCTTCAAACTATTTTTTATAGTCGTGAGAAAATGCACGATCGGACATCACACTTAC
The DNA here is from genome assembly GCA_907163375.1 of Prostheceraeus crozeri. Classification (NCBI taxonomy): domain Eukaryota; kingdom Metazoa; phylum Platyhelminthes; order Polycladida; family Euryleptidae; genus Prostheceraeus; species Prostheceraeus crozeri. The sequence goes on from CAJQUW010003252.1 coordinate 905,577, forward strand.
ATTCAATTTCAGATGGTCATCTATTAGCAGCTTTTCTGTGACAAAAGGCAACAATGCTACCTCATACAGCATTTTCTCCTTCAAATTATCCCTGAATTGTCTTCGTATTGTTCAACTGTAGTGCAACTTTATTGCAGATTGCAATTTAAAAATTGTCATGTGAGGGCGGAGTTTCAAAAACCTAATGTCAAAAGGGAAATGCCGGACGAGATATTAATAAAGATGCCATATGCATATTAGTGGTTTGAAGCTTAAATAGTGAGCCAGATTGCCGATACAATAAGTTCATATCAGCGGCATGATCGGTCATCCCTTTGAAAAACAAAAAATTTCAAGTCATTGCCAAAATCCCGGATCATCGTTTTCATCTTCAATTTTTTATTATTTCATTTTATCTGTTTTTTCTTACATTGCACTGTGATACTTTGCTTTGTCTCCATCTTTGGGCACATTCAGTCGTTGTGAATGATCGTTGTAATTGAAACTCTGGCGCTATGTCATCTGTTTGTTATATTGATGTCGCAACCTCTATAAAACATCTACAAATTTACAACCTCCTATGCATCAATCCAAATTTGGGGCTATTTCATTATTTCAGTTGATTTTGTCAGAAATGAAACTTCCCCATGGACGCTCTGTAGACCTATTCCGACTACGTGCAATAACTTCAGAGAGCAAACAGTGACTTCAATTTTCCCAACATTTTACACAATGACACACACGCCTACTACATCTACACACTATGAGAGCTGCTCGTGTCATACCAACGGTAAGTACCTGGTAACTATTGAATTCTGTTATTGCTGAGGTATATTTTTGTTTCAACTTTACTCAGAATTTATCAAAAGTGTGCAGAAATTAATTGGTCGAGGCAATTTCGAATGCTGCAATTAATTGATTGGTGTCATCAAATAATTGCAATTGACTAATTGATTGATTTGTAATTATTCAAGTTGTGCATGAACTCTTAGTAACACTCTCTCCGAAATCAGTCAAATTGCATGAGATTTTCTGAAGTCCATATTGATCATTTCTGATTCGGTATTGGTAAAAGGGTGACACGTACGCAAATTAGCTGACGCTGTCAGCCAATGACCACGCAGTTCGCAGTCAACGGAAACCTGAAGTGTAAAATATACATGACCGAGCGTTATTTTTGGGGGTTAATTATAGCATGCACCCGTCAATCTAATATCTGATGGACAGTCAGGATAAGTTGCTGAAAATCAAGTGATTGTGATAGTGCACAAACTGTCAATCACAAATCCTGACTATTCATCGGGTGCATGCTATTATAAACCCCAAAAATAACGTTCGATCATGAACATTTTACACTTCAGGTTTAACAGCGTCAGCTGATTTGCGCACGCTTCACTCCTTCAACAATACGGAATCAGAAATGATCAAAATAGACTTCGGAAAATCTCATCCAATATTCCTACTTTCGGAGGCTGTGAATCAAAGAACACAGGGCGGATTTGCGGTGACTTTTGATATGTTGCTAAGAGCAGTCTAAACTACACGCATGGCAGTTTTCAGGGCACCACGAATTTTTTCGGGTTATTCATACTTGCTTCCTAAATTGTCTGCACTATAAAGCAGATTTATGCTTTAGCACTTCATCTACAATCACAACACCACTGCTTTCTCATGCTTGGCAGAAGTCGAACAAGCATATAACATGCGTGGTGCGTCCAATAAGCTTCCGGACAAATGTCGAAAAACAGCACATCTTTCAATTCTGATATATGGATCATGAATTTGACATAATATGTAGGTTAGGATGGTTTGCCAAGTTTTTTAAAAAAATTGTTTTTTACTGGTCTGCACGCCCATTTTAGAAAACATGCGAATTTTGGTTAGTCTGATGAATTTTCAGTTATCTATAGATACATCCGAAGACAAAACAACAAATATAATGCGCAATATTGGAGGGTTAATAATATTCAGGTGCATAAGAGAACGAAGAATTTAGTTTTGTCAGCTAACTCCATTCACAACGCAACCGTCCATTCTAGGATGAAGTTCGGTGTGAAATTAATTACAACTATGCAACAAAGTCTTCTACTGAGTTTCACGTTGAAAAGAATGAATGCTGGTGTGCCATTCGTCTTTTTAGCAATCAGAATAACAAAATACTGGATAAAATGGCAGAGTTTAGAAGAGGTCGACAAAATGTCAATGATGAAATGATGACCCACCTAAAAGTATGCCTGCCGAGGCTGTGACAACCACAAAGTCCAAGCCGATGTAAAAACCTGCGAACAAGAACCGACACTAACGAACACCGCTCTTGGTGAGAAGCTGAATGTATGCCTTGGAAGTGTGGAGGGACCCTCGTGAAAATGGGTATCGAAAAGTCAGCTTGTAGATTTTTTTTCTCGCGGCTCTCGACTTCTTACACCTAACATGCGTGGAAGACGACTGGAGGCTTGTGCGAATTCGGGCATTACTGAAGATTTTGGAACGTTTTATTCGACGAAGAAAAGAAGTTTTATTCGACGTGTCGAGAGGAAGCTCCTTTGTCTCTGTACAATTCCCCTTCCAAACTGAAATCATTCGAATCGAGGTGAACTGTCGATGGGAAGCCTTGGGAAATGCGATCGAGAATTGATCATGCTTTTAACTGTTTTTTATTTCAACGCAACAGAGATTGAGTTTATTGTTTTCTTTGAAAGGACGGTCTGCCGCTTACATGCACTCATAACTAACAGTTCCCATTCAAAAAGCTAAAGCAGCTAACCGGAAGCCCCGTTCATTACTTCATTGTTTTCTCCATGACAACGTTCCTGCTCACACATCCGGTATCGTGCACTGGGGAGCATGACATCACAGATGCTGGGTTAACGGCTGTTACCCATTTTCATGCAGCGCTGGCCTTTCTCCATCCGACTTCTAGCTGGACAGAAATCCGAAATAACATTTACATGGACAATCATCAGAAGCACTCAATGCAGCTCTGATCTGAAAGAATCCGTTCGCAAATTCCTCGGTAAACTTCAATCTTTAAGAAGCGTGGTTGAAGTGTGTTCAACATGAGGGTTCTGGCACAGAGTAGGGAAATATAGGTAGAGTGTCGACTAAAAAAAGTATCTGTATACAGCGAAAATTTTTATATCAAAATATTCAGTTTTTTGCGGAGATTGCGTTCCCGTAGTCCAAAAAATTATTTGAGCACTTTTGAAAAAGTTAAAATTTTGCCAATTTGAATACTACCGAGATGACTCTCCTGAATAAGTAGTATGAAACAAGTTAGATATCAAAGGAATGAATATTTGGTAATAATCACCCTAACTAAGCGGAAATCAAGCTGATTGTCAGGGGAATTTCATGCTCCGTAATACAATGAAAGTCTTCATGAAAAAGTCGCGATATTATCCGTGCTTTCTTGGCTGAAATGTCAAGTTTTTAATTCAATTTTCACATGCTTGATTTTATGATTCACTAAATTCATTTTTCATTTCATGGATCTGAATTGATGTGGACCCATTTACATCCTTCAAATTTAATCGAAATAATTGTCTTTGAATCTGTGATTTTGCTCTGCCAGTGGAAGCTGTTGCCTGATCACGCTTAAGAAGTTTCTCTTGAGGTTCAGCAGGAAAGCAATAGCGCAGGTCATCGAGTTGCCAGTTTATCCAACATTGCCTATCCAAGGCTGTCATGACACGGAGGATCTGTAAAATGCTATCATTTCCTTCTGCTTTATGCTATCATGATCAGTCATTTCTGTTGTAATTTCTTCAAAACTGCATAAATGTACATATCTCACATTTGGAAACAATTCCGACTGTGTGTCCTTTGAGTTCATTTAATAAATTCGAAAGTGTATACACATTGGGGATTTAATAAATGCGGAGTTACTACTCTACCTAATATACTTACTCTATGGGTTCTGGCTTGAAATGGGAATTTTAAGACCTGTCTTTTTTATCTGATCACATCAGAATGCTTGTTGATAAATGTTTAAACAACAGGACTATTCGCACAAAGTAGGAAACCAATCTTTATTTTATTTTAAATTCATCAAATTAATCAAAATTTAGATGTTTTCTGAAGTTGGCCTGATGACTAATGAAAGACGAGAACGTTTTAAAACTTAGCATACCAATCTAAGCCCGATCTTCAATCTTCCTCCGATTCTCAATAGGGGGTCGTTTTTGTTTTCAATAAACGCTTACTTACTTACTTACTTAAGCTACAGATGCTAAATTAATGGTCCATCATGCCAGCTAGCATTGAAAGATTGGCGGCATTCTACAGTTATCCGAAAACATAATGGACTCACCACGTATAATGACACATCGCGAACCTTTATCTCATCGATAAATGGTGAGGACCTGAACCATCTTCGCCTGAACAATCGCATAATGCTTTTTTATTTGCTCAATTGCTTGATTTTTTGCAAGGGAAAGGAAATTTGCTTAACAGCTGCGATAAATAGTGTTTAAATTGTTTGATTGCTAGTATTGTAGCGCTGTTGATTGTTATATTCATTTGATGTGTTGTTTATTTCAGTCTTTTTCGATTGCAATATACAAAGCAAGGGGCATTTATGCGGTTGGAAAATTGTTTCGCCCGGTCTTAATCTTGAATATCGGAATTCTGCTTATCACGTGAGCGTATCACCTACTGAGGTTTCAAAGTTCTATTATATAGTTTCTCCTGGCATTCAGTTCGGCAATGTGCATGTATCGTCTCTAATTGAATATCAATTAGAAGAAATTCAATCTGTACGAGTTGGATCAATTGCTTATAGATTTAATCAGTCTAAGAAGGACATTCTGGACAGCATTATCAACAGTAACAACGCCTCCATTTTCAGCTCTGCTGTCATGGGAACAACTGAGACCAATCCAAACACAACTGTTAGGGTAAGTGTTTTCTCAACTTGACAAGACCTCGACAAACGCTGTGAATCCATATCTTCCAAAAGTTGAAAGACAATTATTATAGCTGATTTGCGGCTGACACACTTACTGTATACATGGTGATTTCATTTAAAAATGAATGAAAATAAAACATACAGGATGATCACTGAAGAGAGGATGACGTTGATGGCTGTAAGTTTCAAAAGCTGGAGTGTAATGAAGCTTCGAAATTCAATACATGTGTGAACTATCTGTTTAGAATCGCTTTGGCAGATGGCCGGCTGGTGCGGATTAGAAGCGCTTAAGCTTTGGCCGATTCATTATGAGAGCTTTTTGCCTGTGACCCATCACAATAATGATTGCTTTTTGCAATTTGAAATAGGGAAAATTACGAAATGTGTAATCGCACTGGCAACTTCCTATGCATAAAAGCTGTCACAGTACTCGCGAAAAATGTGAAAAAAGGAGAAGTGTTGGAAGGTTATCAAAATCACTATGGAAGGAATGATCACTTCTCACTATCTTTCAAATTGGCTCTGGCTTTAGCAGGAATAAAAACTATTTTTTTGAGTCAAATTCTCGAGAATCTTTAAGGAGAGATGCAAATTATGATGCATGCATGGCAGTTAAACAAAGAAGGTCAAACAAACTCAATCAATTAATGAATCACAATAGTAATCGTTCAATGACTCCCATCAATCAGTTGCACTTAACTGCGTGCAACAATATAAACCCTGGCGGCCACTATGCCGAAAGGCTGGGCACTTAAATGTTACAGCACTTTTAAAATTTAAGAAGCAAGGTAAAAATAACTTTTGTCAGTTTATCGTATTCAAATCGTCACATATGCTCATTGATGTGATCCTATATACGTCGATTCAAGAAAAAATGTCAATGGATGTCATGATAAACCTGTTATTGGTGGAGCTATTTATTTATTTGTTTATTGCAGAGCTAACTACAAAGGCACCAGTGGTTGCGAACAACACTTATGTGTAGCCTGAATATTAAAATACTTTACAAAACTGTGATAAGTCAATCAAAGAAAACACCAGTACACTGTTCGATTGAATGACATTATTTGGTAATGAATTCCATACTCGACACACACGTTGACTGAAAAAATGATGATGTGCGTTGCATTGGGGACGGCCATTTGCTCTTAATTTCAGTGAATTCCCACGAGAAGTCATGTTATGAGAAATAAAAGTAAAAAAATTGTCAAAAGGTAAATCAATAACTCCATGAACCATTTTGTAAACTAAAATCAAATCGCATATCAATCGTCTCAGCTCGAGTGACTGCAGGTCTAGAATTTGCAAACGATGACGATAATCAAGGAATGGCAGTTTTGCTCTATAGCATACATTCTTGGTGAAATACTTTTGCACCTTCTCTATAATCCTGATATCCTTGACAAGGTAGAGACACCAAACTTGCGTGCAGAACTCCAGTAGAGGTCTGACGTATGTGGAATAGGCCTTCATTAAGATGTAAGGATCGTTGGAGATGAAAGATTTCAAAATTAAATACGCTCTCGACATTGCTTTTGATGATATATACCGACAATGTGCAGAAAATTTCAGGTTTGAAGAGAAAACAATACCAATGTCACGAATTTCATAAACATAATCAATGCTGTTGTCACATAGTTCATGACTGCTTATATGAGTAGGACCGAATGACATGACTTTCGTTTTAGAACTAGATATACGGAGCTGCATTTGCGAAGACCAACGACCCAATTCAGCCATTCGACCTAATTTCTCAGGCATGAAAAAGTTCCTCCTCGATTGATTTGGTAGACCTTCAAGTCATCGGCGAAGAGACGCATTCCGCAATCAGACGAAATGGTAACCGTGATGCTGTTAATATAAATCAGAAATAAGTAGGGCCCCAAGACTGAGCCCTGTGGCACCCCACTTGTGATGATGGAGGAGATAGAAAGATGATTATCAATCAAAACCTGCTGTACACGACCACAAAGAAAATCAGCCACCCAAGCGAATACTTCGTATTGGACTCCATATTGTTTCAGAACTGTCAGCAACTTGCGATGACTTATTGTATCAAACGCTTTCACGAAATCGATATATACTACGTCCACTTGACAATGATCGTTAATCGCTGTTGTCCATTCATTCATTGTCAGAAGTAATTGAGTACATGGTGATCTGCCTCGGATGAAACCATGCTGGTCAGGTGATAGTAAATCATTTTCCAAAAGATGCTCACGCAAACTGTCAGAAATGATGCACTCCATTGTCTTGCAAATAACGCTGGTCAACGCGATTGGACCAGCGTATTTCAATAAGCAATTTTTCCAAAAAATCAAATACAATTTCCGAGCGTTCTGGACACCGTACAAGGTTAGGTGTACATCACTAGATGCGCGTTGATCTCTTTTGGCTTCTCTTCTTCACAATGTCCTTTATATGAAAGGGGAAATTGAATTTTAATGCATTAAATGACGGCTAGGCAGTAGGCCTATGTATTAAATCTTCCTCCATGTTGCTATTTACTCATATTTGCATAAGGATCAGTGCGGTTGCCATAATCGGAGAATTATTATTAGGCTAGATGTATCCAAATTGCTATTGCAATCCAAAATGCATTGCGTAAAAGAATGGAGAGTCAAAGAAACCATAGAATTATAAGCCTGTTGGGACAGGATGCGAATAGCCAGGAGAGCTACGATGGAAGGCCTGCTGCTGCGAATAAGTCGCATAATCATGCTGCTTCATCATAATTGAGATCGCACTTAGACGACTGACAGCCTGAGGACAGGCCGATTGAATTATTTACATTTGTTGTACCAAAATATTGACACACCGAAGAAGGAAAAACGCTGCTTTTCTTACAAGCTGAGAGATGATATACAGTTTCTTGTCGCGCGTTTTCAGAGCAAATCTCTCTATTATTTTTATCCAATAAAATCCATAGAACGTCGGCAGACATCAGCAATTGAAATATATTAATTACATTATAATTCAAGATATTCGTTTGACGTGTCAATATCTATAAACAGCGATGCAGGTTATAGATTCTTCTTATGGTAGAGTGGTTGGTAGAAACTCCAAAGTTTATAGAAAAGTCATAGCATATCGGAACTTGCTATAGGAAAATATAAATGATGAATTCCAAATCTAATTAGAAGCAAATTTGTTTCTGCAAATCCAGTTAGAAAATAATCAAGCTTAGGAATTTAATTCATAGATTAAATTGGTAAATGCATCAGAAGATACACATTACTGTGATCATCGCTTACTTACGTTTCAGTTATTCATCGGAATAAAGCAAAATGCAGGAATTGGTGGCAATATGCACATGTTCAAAGTTCAAAGTCAAGATGCACTGGGTAAGTTAGAAATTATAATCGTACATTATATCATATTAATTGTAACTTGGTATTAATCGATATGATATCACATCATTACATGTATATTAGAAGAGGTCAAAAAAGGTCAAATATTTGCAAGTTTTAGTTCTACTCAAATAGCTCTAAAATCGCACATTTTAGTATTTAGTCTCTGCTGGTAAAGAAACAGCCCAATTTGGTGAACTTTGGTATTTCTATGAATTATCGTGCTTATTCATAGACTATTTTCCTACACCAATACCTGAATTTTCCTTTCAGCGATGGGAGAATGGACATCTTGGTCAGCATGGAGTGGTTGTAATATTACAACTCGAAACCGTTCGCGCACATGCCTTTATGCCGATGAGCAACCTGCATCATCATTAATGCGCTTGCATTGTTATGATGAATATACTTCTACATACAAATCTGAATCTTTTGAGCTCAGGTCGTGCACCAGTAAGTATGATTAACTTAACACTTCATTGAAGAATAAGCACATAATCGTACATTAACTAGTTACTTGTTCAAAGATGTATTTAGAGAAGATGCTTGCTACTCACGTCTTCACAAGACATGCGTTCTAGCATCCTAAAATTTCAATTGAAGACCGTGAACGTCAGTATTTCTCAGCTTCTGACGTACAGGAAGCCAGCTCAATCTTGATGAAAAATTCTTTTCCAAGTTTTTCTTGGAAGTTGTACAGGGTGTTCAATTTAAAAGTTGACTCAATTTGTCTACTTTAACCCTTTCGGCGCCATTGTCGACTTTAGTCGACTTACCCATAGAGCGCCATTGTCGACTAAAGTCGACAAGTTTCTAAACACTTAATTGTATTGTTCTATTATGCTTTTGTCTGGTATTGTGGCCGTGTGACGAATTCCAATCATGCTGCCGGTGTTTTCGCCACATTTATTGCGGTTTGCACTTTTACCCTGCTGCCAATCAATGCACTGCCTGATCGATTCGCGAGCGCTGTGCCGCTCTGAGCTTCGCTCACGTTTGGTGAGAGTCAAAGGCAGTAAGAGGCAGTGCTTTTCAACCGTTGATTGGAAATGGCAAACTCATCGCGGGCAAGAAGATCCACGAGAAGCTTTACCGCTGAAGAAATTGCCAATATAATACTAGATTCTGATAGTGAAGTGTCAGATACACACTTTTGACATTCATTCTGAGTCTGATGGTGATCAAAATCAGCATGCAACTGCAAGATTCTCTGGCCAGCCTGTTTCCAATAGGCCTGCTTCGCACTGTTCATCGGATACAAGATGGGAATCTTGTAGTAACAATTATGTATCTCACTGGCTACCTCCTTTTAGAAGGAGAACAGGAGTCTTGGTGGATACGTCTGACTTCGATCCTGTGGATTACTTCTTTGTTTTTTCCTGACGAAGCATTTTATTTTCCCGTCCATCGCTAAATCCGATGCCAGATCGACTCACTGAGAGGTATTTTGTTTCGAGCTATGTGGATTCGTTACATAAACCTGACTGCATTGTATGTAGTGACAGAAAACTGCCAGGATGGAAGCGCAAACAGACACATTTCAAATGCAAGCAATGTGACCTTCCAATGTGTTCCTCACCGTGCCACGAACTGTTTAACACACATCGGGATTTCAAGGCCGCAGCTGCAAAGTATGTGTATCACATGTAGTAAGCCAACTTTTGGTTGTGTCGCCATTGTTTCGCCATTTTGGCATCAATATAATTACGTTTTTCTCTAATTGCGAATGGCTTCTATTTTATTTTCGGAAAGTATGAAATAAAGAAATCGGACACTCGTAAAATTTTGTACTGTGTTGATGAATAAAATTTACTCTTTTCATAATCACATAATTGTTTCATGACAATTACAGAGGAAAATACAATTTAAGTTAATGGAAATGATATAAAAATAACGGAGGATCCAAAAATAGGAAGTAAATGATAAAAATACACGTTTAAGCAAAAAAAAATCAAAAAAATGACTTTTTTCGATCGAAAATTCGAAAAAATCATTGTTTCATTATAATTACAGAGGAAAATACAACTTAAGTTAATGAAGATGATATATAAGTAACGTAGGATCAAAAAATAGAAAGTAAACGATAAAAATACACGGATTGCCAATGGTTTCAACAACATATGGATGATAATGCACTAGACATGACCTTCTTCAGTGACGAGGCATGGATCGACTTATCTGGCTACATAAACTCTCAAAACACTCGCATCTGGAGTGCTCATAACCCTCACGAGTTTGTCGAATCGCCCTTACATCCATTAAAGATTGGCATATGGATGGCTATGAGCAGACGCAGAATAGTGGGTCCGATATTTTTTCAAGGGAGATTGAATTCTGTGAGTTACTGTGAGTTAATTAACCAGTTTGTGGCGCAGATAACTGAGAATGAGAACCGTAATGCGTGGTTCCAACAGGATTCAACAACATGCCATGTCAGTAGCCACACTTTGGCTCACTTACGAAGAACTTTTGAACAGAGACTGATCACGAAAGGCCTCTGGCCACCCAGGTCACCTGATCTAACTCCTCTCGATTCCTTTGCATTCGGCTATATTAAGGATACAGTATTCTCTAAGAATCCGCATACGCTTGATGAACTGCGTACAATGGTTACTGATGTTATCCAAAACATCCCACGTGAAGTTTTGATTAACGTTTTCCAGAACATGCGTCGTCGTGTTGCTTTATGCATAGATCAACACGGCCAACAGTTTCAACACCTTCTCTAACTATGTTTGACACAACATTGCTTTTTATGTATCCTACATATACTGTATTGTATTGTTGAATTTTGTAATATTGAAATAACAGTTTAATCTATCAATTAAAATATAGATATTCTATGGACAATTGAGTCAACTTTTAAAATAACAGTTTAATCTATCAATTAAAATATAGATATTCTATGGACAATTGAGTCAACTTTTAAAATGAACACCCTTATATTAAACAGCGCACACACTGTAAACTGTACAGGTACAAAAAGGATTGGCCGGAGGAAGACATTTGATACCAGCGAGATAGGGGACAAATGAGGACGAGAGCACAAATGTGCTTTTGTCCCCTGTTAAGTACTGCCAAGATTTAGTGTATGAAATATTGGAATTATTGTGAAATGAATAATGAACACATGCATATAATATTGTAATGGGAAAGGAGAGCTTGTCGTAGCAATTCTAAGTTGAATCATGCTTAATATTTTCAATAATAAACAGACGCAATATATAGATACAGCCCTGTAGATGAGGGTGATAATGCAATACAGCCCGAGGGCAGCGCAGCTGCCCAAGGGCTTGCATTATCGCCCGATGTCTACGGGCTGTATCGATATTATTACCCTCACTGCCATATTGCCCGCAAAAGTCCGTTCTATTTCAATGGACTGCCATATTGCCCGCCAGAATCTGCAATATTGCCCGCTAGATATCATGGCTATTATATGGTATTATTAAATTTCTATACCTCACACGTCCATGGTATTTTGAATTCATTCCATTAAATAAGTAAGCACATAGAAGGTAGACGAGAAAGAGAAGAAAGAACAGTTGTTAATAACGACTTAGAATACTCCACATCAATAACTTTGAACAAAGTATGATTTCTGGTGCTAGTACAGAAGAGTTACAATTTCTTCAAGATTTGTCCCCATTTATTGACCAACAGGATCAATGGAATCAATGGACAGGCCTGAAGAAAGATGATACCAACTTTTTGGACAGTCTATTAACAGATGTTGACTTGGATTTAGATGTCGAAATTCCAGAATTTCATAATCTAGACGAAATCACAGTCCAATCGCTTGATGAAATGTAAAAGGACGAAGTTCCGAAATCGACTTCTTCCCAGACACTGTGTTACTCAACTAAATTCAAAGACTATCTGAATTCAAAAGGACTTCCAAATACCATCGAAAGCATGCCGTTGCGTTATCTTAGTCAGTATCTCAGATTATTCTATTCATCGTTAAAGAAAGATGACAACACTTACTATGCTCCAGCCACTCTCGGTTGCATACGAGCAGCTATCAATCGATACCTTACATCAGCCCCGTGGAATCGACAAATAAATATCATGACAGACAGAGAATTCAAGCCTGCCAACAATATGCTGTCTGCAATGGCTAGCAAGTATCTCAAATCTCCGGCGTCATCCAATGAGAACAGCTACAAATCATTACCAAAAAAGATCTAGAAGCACTTGGAACATATTTTGACAGATCAAACGCTAAAAAGCTTCAAGAGGAAGTGTTTTTCAATATTCTTTATCACAAGGGGTATCGTGGGAGAGAATGGATAAGAACATTAAAAATTTCAAATCTCAAAGTTCACACGGACGAGTGCGGAATAGAATATGCGGATTTAGAAACACCAGCTTTCTCCAAAAATACTCGGTTGTTGAATACTCGGGCTCGGTTGTTGAAAAAAGCTATTCCAATAACAAGCGAAGCCTCATTTGTTCAACACCTCAACAGACAAAACGTTGTCCAGTAGAAGCAATCAAATTTTATTTCTCAAAAATCCCTCCCAACGTTGAAGTATTATTTCCTCTAGAAAAGAAACATTTCAACTATTCCGACAAATATTGGTACTATCCCAAACAAGTATTGGGTAAGAATACTCTTGGTAGTATGATGAAAATTATTTCCACCAACGCAAACTTATCAAGACTTTATACCAGAGCAACATGCGTCACCCAATTGGCAAATAAAGGATTTTCAATATCCGAAATTCAAGCAGTAACTGGTCATAAAAGACAGTGTTCAGAGGTATATCAAACAAATTGAGTCAAGCAAAAAGCAAGAAATGCCAAACGCCTTGTCTGAAAGTATGTCAATACAAGAACATGAACCTCAATATTGTGAACAGTCAAACAGAAATGTTAATATGGTCAAAACGGAACAATCAACGGAACGCATTTTTAGTAACTGTCTGTTTTCTAGTTGCACCATTAACATTAATAACTGATACAGTGTTATTGTGTAACTTCTTTGAGCGTTATACTCTAATGTTAATATTTATTGAACAGGAATTATGACGGACGTGTCCGAATATTCATGATCCCTTGTCCAGTCGTACATGTATTTTAATCTGATGAATTATAAATTATAAAGCCTGTAATGACTTCTATCTGCAATATTGCCCGGTAAATCATAGATATCATGTCACATGTTGGGTAATAATGCTCATTGAATGTTGATGTTATGAAGTTTTTGACGCTTCTCAACTTTGCTATTTTTGCATGGAACTTTATGACCTATTAGTTGCATATTATAACTTTATAACCTAAATTATAAAGTTGCTATATAATATGCAACTTTTCAACATATTGCTACACATTACATCACTTTACTCACGATATAACTTAAAAATTTGGAACCTACTTCACCTACAACTTGAAAAATTCTTGGTGTTAATGAGAAAGGAAGGCAGTTTGGGGAATTCCGGTCTTTATTCTCACATTATTCTCGATCGATCATTTACAGATATAAATGAAGTCGCCTTAGATTTTTAAGCCGTAATGCTAAATGATAAGAAGTCAATACCATTCATATGGGCCTTTATAAAAGTAGCATGAGGCACTTGTAATAGATTTTTGAAATCATTTCCGTGATAATCTGGATAAATAGCCGTTATGATTATGATGAGATTTGAACGAATTCAAAAGGATATAGTCTACGACCGAAATTGTATTTAATTGTAAAAGACAATGCGCGACGTTTCGCCTTTGGCTTATTCATGCACTTACTATAAACTTCAGTAAAGCTGGATATTTATATTAGACCTTAACGAGTTAATATTGTTCGTTTCTAGCTTTCTACGTTCGACTAGATTCGGGGCGCCGGACTTCAAAATGTTCTACCGAATGTCACTCACATGAGGAATGCTTCGGTACACTTCAGATAGATGACGGTAGACCAAAGATGATGATGATGAAATATGTTCATGAAGTCTTGAACGCATTGTTCTTTTGCTTTCGCCGATGTAGAACAGTGTGTGCAATTGATTTGGTAGACACAGTTCTTTATGACAATCATTGTTATTGGAAGCGGCACAATATTCACATGACCTCGCTAGACAACCTTTGTGTTTCTTCTCTCTATAATGAACATAGATTTCTAGATTTGAACGTTATAGATAATTTGTTCGATAAATCACATTTGCCGATCAATTGCCTGATTTCCCGACAATCCTTTACCTATGTAAATAGCAAGTTAAGGTAGACCTTCTGCTCGTCCGACTCATAGCATAGACAAGAGTCGGACGAACAGAAAGTCTACCTTATTAACTTGCTATGTCTACCAAATGATGCAAATCTACCAAACTTGCTCAAACTTGGTCTACCATGAACATATTTCATCATCATCATCTTTGGTCTACCGTCATCTATCTGAAGTGTACCGAAGCATTCCTCATGTGAGTGACATTCGGTAGAACATTTTGCAGTCCGGTGTCCCGAATCTAGTCGAACGTAGAAAGCTGGAAACGAACAATATTAACTCGTTAAGGTTTAATATAAATATCCAGCTTTACTGAAGTTTATAGTAAGTGCATGAATAAGCCAAAGGCGAAACGTCGCGCATTGTCTTTTACAATTAAATACAATTTCGGTCGTAGACTATATCCTTTTGAATTCGTTCAAATCTCATCAAATAGCCGTAAATTTTGAAGTGACGACTTTCATTTTCGATTTACTGAAAATCACACTTTCAAATGTCTGGGGAAATCGCCTTGAGAATCACTACGCTACATCATTCATAAAACGTGCGCTGACCATTGGTTATCATATGTTTGAATGACTACTGACTTCATTCTCATCAAATTGCCTACTTTCTGTAATAGGCACTAAAATGATGTCCACAACAGGCCAAATGACATATGAGAAGTCTGACTGTCTTCATTAAATTATACATGCAAGAGAGTAATTTCAATACAAGCAAAACGTATGCTAACATTGTCTACTTAGTAAAATGACCAAAACTTCGCATCGCATTTATTACCATCATGTTTTTGATGCGTACATATATAAGCCTAAATAATGTGCTTATTATTATTATTTATTTATTTATTGCTACTGATTGTTGCTGGCTGTTGCCACTGATTGTTAAAGATGTTAATGCGATGCGAAGTTTTGGTCATTTTACTGAGTAGACAATGTTAGCATGCGTTTTGCTTATATTGAAATTACTTTCTTGCATGTATAATTCAATGCAGACAGTCAGATTTCAATTTCAATTTGAGTACTATCAAGCAAAAAATCGAAACCGACAGATCTCAAAATTTTGAAAACCGTCGGGCATTACAAATTTGGTACGATTATATTCATCGATCATTCAGCATCAAATTTGTTATAAATATGACTTGCTTGTAGTCTTATATTTCTCGGAGCGATGAGCTGCGATTATATTTGATGTTTAAGTTGTTAAAAAGCAGCTGTATATATTGACAAGAAATGCTGTTAGTGAATGATGTTACAAGAAATGACATGCACATCACTTTTTATATGCCGGTATAACCAGTTGCAATGTACAATGATTTGTTCTATGGCAAAGACTGCATGAATCATTGTCTCCCATCATTGCAAGAAAGACGTGAATTGCTGTCCATCCGCATGTTAAAGAAAATGATGTTGCGGTCCCACATACTGCATGAACTTCTACCGACCGTCTATGCATCAGGAAGATTTATTATTCCAATTCATAGAACTGCACTGTAAACCGTAGACCGACAATTATCCTACAAAATTACTGACAAAATCAACTGACCATTGTCACCTCCAATATCCTGCGATATCCGACGAATTTGCAGGTTCTCCACGGACATCGAAACAAATGCCTTGTATGCAAATTAATTAAACAAAAACTGTTGAATATTGATTGATTTTTTCGATTCGTGATTGCTTGACTTTTGGGCAATCTGTATTATTGTGTGGCAAAACCATGATATATTTTGACATAATCTAATTAATTGCCTACATTTTTGGTAAAATTTAAGCTATAGTTCATTGATATTCATTTTGTCGCATTCTGTCAGATATTGTAGGTGTTCAGTGGCAATCATCCTACAAGCACTAACAATGACTGACAAAATAGATTTTGTAGGATAAATGTCTATCAAATGTCAGTCAACGGTTTACAGTGTGAACGTCTTGCACGATCGTCCTTTTACAGTGTCTGTGTGCTGTTCAATTCAGCGGAATCTAGATAGGGGGCTGCGTGTTGACTATTACCTTGAATGTTATTCTGACTATTAGTTAGGTGTTCTTAC
This sequence comes from Prostheceraeus crozeri, assembly GCA_907163375.1. NCBI lineage: Eukaryota > Metazoa > Platyhelminthes > Polycladida > Euryleptidae > Prostheceraeus > Prostheceraeus crozeri. The sequence goes on from CAJQUW010003252.1 coordinate 922,076, forward strand.
TTGCAGCTGTTATCTTATGTTAATTCTGTATTTCTTTGATAATTTGTCGATTTCCATTACAACAAATATACATTCATTATTATTATTACTTTAGACAAGAAAAAAGAGCTAGATATCCATTTCATGGTGATGAATCAATTGACGGGATTTTGTGACAACCAACACTACCAGCATGTATGTACCAGCTTCTCATTTTTGTATCACACTGTTTATTGATTCTAGATCCTCTACACTGTGAACCGCTGGATACGAAAATTACATACGTACAAACATATACCAAAATCTCATACAATTTGAAACTAACATCTGATACGAGATTCTCGTATGTTTACAGAGATCTGGCATGTTTTTCATAGGAAATCTCACTTACTTTCGTATGTGATTGGTATGTAGCGATACGAACTATTCTATCTGTGATTGGCTGTTTTACACTGAAATACGAGTTTTTGGTATGTTTTACATACGAGACCCGATGCAAATTTGTCCTCATTGGTATGTGTTTAGTATGAAGAGCTGTAAGTCACATGGCAAAAAATAAGTTATATTACATACTACTGTCAAATAACATTTTTCCAGTAATACCAGTCGTAAATATTTCTTTGTGAAAGTGTGGTATTTAACTAGATTGGAATTATTGTTAAAGTAACGCCGCATGTCATCGTTGCTACTTGTCTTATGGCTTTCACAAGACTTATAATTACCTCATTTCCATGAACTAAGTTGATAAGCATCATTGAAATAATGCGATGACTATCGAGGAACCATGTTGACTTATATATCTCAAACATAACTATATTTGCGTTCATGAATTACAATGTGTTTTTATTTCGGATTGATAATATGCTTAGTTCCAAAATTACATAACGCATAATTGTTGATGGTTAAATACTTATTGATATTTATGAAATGCCTTATACTTACATGTATTGAAATCGAATTCAGTATTGTGAGTTTGACTATTAAATGTCATTATCTTACTACTTACAAAACAGTAGCAACATTAGTGTGATCTTTATTAACAAAAGGCCTATATTTTATATTAGAAATCATTGATGCCATTCTTTAAAATTGTGCTGGTATGGCTTTAGTATGTAAAGCATACCACATTTGAAAAAGCATACGAAAAGCATACAAATATATACCAAGAGAATACAGAAATATACCAAAAAAATATCTTGGTATGCATCCTTCGTATGTGATTGGTATTGAGCGATTTACAGTGAATCCACCCCACAAATAAAATTTCAATTATTGACATAAATCACATCAAATGTTGCCTTAAAAGCTCATATAACTACATAGTGCACAAAATGAAACTCAGAACATCCGACAGGACGTGGTGAACTAAGTCTTGTTTACTTAAAACATGGAATTTTAGGGGCATTCATGAAGGTAGGTAAGCATAAATCCAATACCAAAGAATATGTCATTTATTATATCAAACATGTATTTTCGAAAATTGAACATAATAACTGAAGATGTTGAAAAGCAAAATCACCTCGGTTTTCTGCATTTTTTGGTCAGCTTCGTTTTTTAAAAGTCGCGGTTTCGGTTAACCGCTGGGCACTACAAATGCAGGATCTTATGCAAACACATACAGTAAAAGCAGATGGAATTCTCCGATATTCAACTTTTCATCAGTAGAAAGACAACTGAAGATGTCACTTAAGAGTCACCGTCTTACTGATGCTAACTACAAATGGCAAGAAGTTACAAAATCGCGAAGTAAGATGGAAAGATAACGTAATATAATTTGTTATATTATGATATAATTTGCTTTCTGGAATGCCAAGCCTTCCTCATCGAACATGGCAAAAAAACCCAAATTTGTATCTTAGAGAATTTATCTTTTATGTTGTTTTTTATTTCGACAGTTGCTTGGAGAAAGCAAGAAGAAAAATACTTTGCAGAAAATAACTGAGTGTCTAGAATATGATGAGAGTCACCGTTCAATCGGTGCATTCTATTTGAATCTGATTCTCTTGGAAACAGAATGAAAAGATAAATAAAAAGCAAACGCAAGATTTCTCATCCATTATTATTCCCGAGCAGTGGCGTCTTCTCCGTACCTGCGAGGCCTTCGGCGCATCCTCAAAAAATAATTTTTCAACAATTATAAAAGTGAAAAGTGTCATCATTCATTTAAATTCGATAGCTTCTCGTGACAGCTGTACACAGCTTTCCGTCTCAAAGTCACTGACGCTCAACCTCATTGAACAATTTTGCAGCACGTGCTCGAATCACAGCTGTTTTCTCCGAACAATTAGACACACAAGCTGGTCGTGTGTTCAGACGGAGCATTGATGTTCAGACAGAGCGAAAGAGAGTTGTGTGCGTGTGAGGCAGCAAGCGCACGCGCCCGCGCCAGTACTGGCTTTTCCGATAGACATGATGCTTTGCCTTCTCCAATTTTTGCAATGAAATTCTACGCGATTCTTGATCGAGGCGCGGTATCTAAATATAGTAAGGGAAGCGCAACCCAAATGTTCATGGATTCGCTTTATGTCAGAGAGGCCACTACGTCAACAGTAGCAGATATTATGGCTGACGTTCAGACAAGACTGCGATCAGATGATGAGCGTTCTCCAATGAATGCAGAGTAATACATCTGACTCGAACACCCAGATTCGGTAGAATTCCATAATTTGTTTATACGTGATTGATGTGACACTACGTTTAGTACTGCAGATGAGATCATAACCACGCCTTTCGTCCCAAGGGAATATACTGAAAAGATGACAGTCGTCAAGCAAGGTAGGCCAACACCTGATATAAAATTGAAAGTACTCACGGAGAAAGAAATAAGAAATGCACAAGACATTTTAATGCATCAGAATTTCAAACATGTGAGTGGCTGACCGGCCATGAGAAACGCAAGAAACTGTTGACCTTGCCTCCTTTTTTCTCTAGAAAATGTGGTCTGAACAGAGAGGGGATATAGTAATCAGTTCCTTGAGTAAGGGGTTAAGAGACATGAGCAATCACTTCTCATGTGCACATTCACTTGGCCTTAAAAAATGTTCCGGAAATTGTTATTAAAAATTCAACTTTTATGAAAATTAATGTTGTAGCATAAAAAATGTCTGGTATAGAAATAGTGTTCCAATGCCGAGTGAAGGCGCACGCGACGCCACTGTTCCCGAGCAACATCCCTGTTATCCTAATTTTGTCCTTACAGCACTTGTCAACTGTCTCTCATCTAAGAGATGCGGTAAGCTGAGTAGCTCAAATCAAGTTTCTTACGGACCGGTGCAGCAAGATATTATAACGGTGGCCTCAGGTGAGTGAATTTTAGAATACTTTTTATGGAGGAAATGATGATCTATCTTTACTTTCTTTTTACGTCCCTCTCACGTGCGATTTAAGCAATGCCATGATTTTATGATTCAGTGCGTGATGTGAGCGGTGGCAAGCTTGATTGTAAGTGTTCCTCTTTATATTGCACACTTATCGAAACAAAAAAAACTTGTAGAGAAAATAAGAGAAATAAATAATAATATAATAATTGATATATTATGATACTATATATAATTTATAAATAATAATTAATATAATATAATAATAATAATAATAAGAGATTTTGAAGCAATATCTATGCCCGATCAACTTTTGCAGACAAAGTAACGCCAATGAATTCATCATATTTATTTCTCCTGAGCGCTTTCCCAAGTGGCTGGAGGTTTTTTCTTCTTACTTTTGTGTTTTGAGTTTCTCAACGTATTCTTTTCTTTTATCTATTTTAGAGTCTCTTTACATATCATACATGCGTCCAGCCCTCTGTGTGCAAAAAGAACTGAAACATTCCCTTTCTTTACCATGGTGCTAACTAGTTTGTTATTTACTTCACCTTTTGCCCTTTTTTCCCATTTTTTTCTTGGTATTAATTATTATTATTAATTCAGTAATTGTTCAATTTTTTTTAATTAATTAATTTATTTATTTCATGACTTATATTGTATTGTCTGTGTATAGTTAACATTGCTCCTCATTATTTTCATGTGTTCTGTCGATTTCATGAGAGGCCGCGAAAGCGCTCAGGAGAAATAAATATGATTAATTCATTGGCGTTACTTTGTCTGCAATAATAAGAGAAATAAAAAGATGATAAATATGAAACATTCTCTGTTGCAGTGTTTGGTTTTGACTGTTTCCGGAGCACATTGGAGTAAATGCTATTTTCGTGAGAGTCACTAAATGTTGTAAAATAGTTTCTGTTGCTAATAATAGACAGCAATCGTTGTTAATTTCAAAATTTGAACTCTCGCTGCTGTGCATAGACCTATTCACGTCTTTGACTGTCAGTGTTCTTTTCAAGAAGTTGTCTCATGTCTTAACTTCAATATGAAAACTTGCATTTAATATATCGCTCAATGCTGTTTAATTATGATTTCGACATACGATAATTTTTACAATCACTATTAAAATTAGATAAAGTATGCTGATATAAGTTCATTTACATACTCCTTTACGTACTCCTAAATTTTCGTGGCTCTAAAATTTCACGAAATGGCAAAAGGTACCTACATTTCGGGAGTTTTAATTTTCGCGAATCCTCCCGAAATTTTTATTCACAGCGAAAATTGTGGTATACTAAAGGTTTAATTAAGTATTACCTATGATACTACTTGACAGCAGATTTATATCAGTAGCTTTACACAGAGCATTTGAAAATAGACTCATGTTATTGATTCGGAAAGTTGGTGACAAATCAAATTGCGGCCTTTGATTTGTTCTCGCGTTGCCAACGACGACAAAGGATAGTGCTGAAGTGGCGAACAAACTTCCAACTCTATCAGGCTTACCAGATCCCAACAATGAAGTAGCACCTGAGAATGCTGCATTCTTTGCTGTTACGAATGTTGCAGTCTTGGAAATAGCGCAGACATCCATCTACAGAGCTAGATTTAAAAATCGCAATTCGCGAAGGTTTTCATCTTTACAGCTTTTGATTTTTGATGACAAAATGTAAATCTAATAATTAAATATTGAGTTGCATCCTCAGTTGAAAACTGGGAACAGGCCTGAATAGCTGCTATTTCATCCAACAGCAGGCCTAATTCAAATCTCCCAACATCGACACAACTCACTATTTAAAGTTGCAATCATGCCCGGGTAAATTTGAGATCTGCAATTAGCAAGTTAGTGAAATTATTCTACTTATTGTTTAATTTTTTTATTTACTTTGTGTTTGCAAAAAAAAACAGCAGTCATAAATCCTTGCAGGCACACTAACTTGGACGATTTGCCAGCAGTGTGTTTAGAGTGATATTTAGATGATTACAAATTTCAGTAAGGAAGATTGACTTTCCATAATTTTTTATGTCGATGGTGTAGGTCCTTACTTGAAAATGAAAATTGATCTGAAAACACATGATCTCATTACTTCAAACATAGCAAGCAAGGTAGTCTAGATTCATGATAAAAATATATTCTAATTTTTCGCTACTTTGGAGAAGTGCTCAACAGATTACATGCACAATTTTGCTTTCTGCAGACTTCTACTTTACGACAGAGGTGGGTTCCTTCGACAATTTCACCGAAATTTGTACAACATACACACGGAGTCCAGCTGTGCTAGAAAGTCAGGAGGACATTGTGAGTAACACTGATATATCAAATTTCCTTCATTATAATTTGAATTTCCATTTTTTTTAATATTTAATTCTGCATGAAAATTGCAACTTACATGTATAAAAATCAACGCATAGATGTCTTCATAACGTCGCCAGACAATCTAGAACAAAAAACCTTTCTCACACGTCAGATTTCTCGATATCAGTGCATAGGAAAAATGCCCTTGTTCTTGTGAGCAACTTCGCACAACTCTCGTCAGAGGAGGCTACTAATCTCCATCGATCTTGAGTCCATTCCGCAAGCCTGGGTTGCAAGCTTCTGAGTATTTTTGAGCAATCAAGAATCTGCTGTCCAAGCCGCATTGCTGAAGTATTTCACTCGTCTTTTTTGCTTATCTCCGCCGTCCTGTCCTAGATGTGGGGCCCAAATCCAGTGGCAGCTCTCACCTGGTTGATGATGTCAGTAACATCTAGTGAAAGAAGTGGTAACTGCTTCGGACAAACTCGAACTATTAACCATCTGTACTTCCGAACTGACGTGTTGCGTCTTAACCAACTGAGCTGCCATGCCACCGCTCTGATTTGAGCAGCAGACATAAGTGGTTGCTGAAGCAAGGCATTAACCATCATCCTTTCACCGTGAGAGCACGTTTTCTTCATTTTTCCGCCATAAATATGCGTTTATCAATGTAAAGAAAATGAAAGCAAAGTCCACAGATGACACAATCAGACATCAGAGTTGGAATATCTGATTCTGATGTAATCATTGTTTTAATCTTCCGCAACCGCAATCAATCTTAAAGCCATGACTTTCATTAACCCATGTCTATCAAGCTAAAGTATATCGGCAAACGCATTATTTCAGCCACTTTTAATCACATTCTCCAATATCACCAATCCATCGCATATCCATCACACATCTGCCAATCCATGTTCAATCCATTGTTTTTCTTTGATCCTGTCCGACAAGAAGAGGAACCAAGGAGATTTCGGTAGACGCGCAGTTTTGTATAAGTCATAAGGTGAACATCAATTTCTCATGTTCGGCCTCGTTCCCTGCAAAGCCTTGTGCTGGTGACTGGTCTTTAACCCTATCCATACCGGGCTCTGAAGGGCATCGCCATCCGGGGGGGGGGGATCGGTCCCCTCCTTAACTTCCTAAATACTGCTCCGTTGTACATGAAATTTCAGGGTAGAATATTCTGCGTGTGATCTTTCTAACGGTGGTATCTATTTTTTCTAATTCGTCCATCTTGATGCTTTAAATGGCGATTTAAAATTTGAACTTCAAAATTAAGCGGATTTTTTTATGTTTTCTTCTCATCGACTGCAAACATAGATTCAGTGCTTTTAGTTCAATGACGTTAGTGACACATACAATTAATGATCAGGAGAATGATGTTATTTGATGCTCTAAACTTGTTTGTCTACACATAATGAATTTAAATTCAAAATTTGAATATGTGATATTGCTTTTGTACTGTAGCCTGTAGTATTGGCTAGATCTTGATTAAATTTTTGGATGCTGATTTCTAGATGACCCTCTCAAATGTTATAGTCATTTTATGCCCTTTAAACATCATGAACAAGCGCTCAGAATTTGAAATTTAAATTTGAAACTTTATCCAAAATTTCACTGACACGCGACTGGGGAAGATTGCATAACAATAGAAAAAAGTCTTTTAGCTCACTCAAAGTATTACAGGATAGCCATCAGAGGAAGGCGGTCACAGAATTGGAATGTTTCGCAACACTGTTTGTAGGAGGAATCTTATTTCTATCTTTCGAAGCATTGATATTATCATCTCAGATGTATTCAGGAACTATTTGAGAGTTTACAAAAATAAATCATAAGCAGAAAAGGGAAATTTTTCACTCAAAGTTGACTACTTTTATTCATCTGTAGAAACAATTTAAGAGTTCTTGCTACCTTCCAATAATGTAATGAAGACTAGTAATGACACTGAATAAGCAGACGTTTTCAAAACAATATGAACGAACACTACTTAGTTGCAACTTAGTTGACTCATTTCTACTGAAAAGCAAATAAGTAGTATTTACATGACATTCAAGTTTGGATGACTCTTATCGATATCTATAGTATCTTTGATGTCTATAGTATCTTGATGGTGCAATTTATGGACACCTAGTTGTGATGTGATGCAAAAATTGATATTCAGCTTGCTTTGTCAAAACTTAGCACACCAGATTTTTGCAAAATCAGGCAAAATTCAGACTTTCAAAAAATGCACTTTTCAAAACGGGCCATAAATTTAACTTTCCCATGAACCAAATGCAACGATTTTCGGGAAAAAGGTTGGAAAATACCCAGAGACTAAAAGTCACAAAAGCCTAGGTCAATCGGTTTAGTTTTAAATGCTCCACAACAAAAATGCGACAGGGGGGCCAAATCGGTCCCCCCCGGTATGGATAGGGTTAATGATCAAGTGTCAACTTCTTTCGGGTATGACCCATGCAATCAGTCACAGGTTGCGAGGAGCAGGAGTTGCCCTTGTCTTTGCATTATATTGATAAGCTGACAACTCTTAAAGTCAGAGGAATTTATCCATCACTCCAGAACTCATGAATCCAAATGGAATCTAAAATTCACATTCTCAAGAGTCCCTTTTCGTATAAATATTAATTTCATTTTTGACATCTATTATCAAGTTAATGTCGTCACTGGCGCTACCGACACAACAAAATGTTTTTTGAAGTTACTGCATGCTTTTCAAGAGTCGCGACCAGTTGTCAGGAAGACAACCACGAGGAGTTACCAGCTGGGAAGTCAATTTTGCTATTTCAATAGAAGATTCTAAGTTAATGAGACTTTTACGCTTCTGCGTAATGCGATCTGTAACAGAGGACCAACTATAAACAACATAATTCAATTGCTGAACGATGTCTAGGCTTAATTTAACCTTTAACCCTTGAAGCACTCTGCTCTTCACGTGGTCATGCGCGGCATTGCTAATACAACCGCCAAACGGCATGGTTTAAGCAATCATCCGAATACGGTGTGACCATATCGATGTAGCAGGCGGCTTCATACAGCTTTTTTATAAGAAATGTATAGAATAAAGAATTTTGAATAGAAATTTATTGTATAATAAAAAAGTAATCAAATTATGCACATGTATTTCGCTTGTTGCAATATTTATATAATGTTTTGACTTCACTCTTAGTCATGTCTTTTTTTATGATTTCTTTCAGATAAATTTCAATAATGCTTTGCAAGCTGGACATTTGAATGATAGATATTATCTCTCAGCACAACGACCCAATGTTCATTCGAACTATGAGTGGCAAAGGATCAATCCAACAAATGTAACGTAAGAAAAATATTTCATTTGATAATATGGAAAAGTAAAGTAAGCAAACGTGAGCCTTTCTCCATTTGAGAACTGAAAATCGAAGCCGTTTGGGTGCCTTTTCTGATGTAATGCTAATTTGCATTAAAAAATAATCAAATTTTTATCGTGCGCCTTAAATACCCTTAAAAGTGATGATCACTTTCGAAAAGACGACACATGCAAAAGCAGCTGCAATAAAAGAAGAATACAATGCAGTACAAACAGAAATACCAGATAACACAAAGCAGCAAAATTGCGTGTAGACCTAAATCAGTAATCAGTGATGACAATGGAACGAGTTTTCAATGCCCGGGCCCATCCGCTCACATGGAAGCTTTCAATCGACCCATGGGAATCTGGTGCGACGGACGCAACGCCATCATTTTCAAAGCCAGTCTGCATACATATAAATGCACTGTGCACGAGAGCACCAAGACTAGAGCTTGCAACAGTGGAGGCGAGTCCTTTGGAGTGACGAGACATTCATTTGTCTGACAGACGGAGCTCCAAAGTTTGTTCGTGTCGTTGAAGGGCATGCATTAACAAAGGATCACTGCAAATTCACTGTTAAACATCCAACCAAGGTCATGATTTGGGCCTGCTTTTCCTACGAAGGTCTTGGACGGGCACATGTCATTGAAAATTCTATGAACACTGATCGCTACATCAATGACATCCTAGAGTGGCGAGTCATTCCAGAAATCGCTGAAACGTTCCATGGCGACGCGATATTCCAGCAAGACAATGCACCCTGCCACGTCAGCAAGAGATCAAAAGAGCCTCTTCAGAGCCATGGTGTGACACTGCTTGATTGGCCGCCACAGTCACCGGATTGCAACCCAATCGAGAACTTGTGGGCCCTCGTGAAGATGAAGTTGGGAAAGTTCGACTGCAAAACCAAATCCGACCTCATCAGCAACTTCATCAAAGTGTGGAACAGGGATATGGAGATCAAAGAAGTGTGCAAGACTTTAGCAGACTCAATGCCCAAAAGAGTGAAAGCCATTATTGGGGCCAGGGGGGATAATATTGATTATTGAGTTTGGGAAGATATTTTTTTAAAAAATGATGAAAATATGTATGTAATTAATGATGGAAGTCATTGCTTTTGATTAATAATGATTAAAGGAAATTAAATTACTGATCAGTGATAAAAGCGTGCAAAAGCTGGATTTTGTTACGATATGACAACTTGCTGTCCGGCACTGTATATAGCTTGATCAGAATACTGGGTATCAATGATATTTTATGCACTTATGTACTGTCGTAAATAGACAGGATAAATATAATACAAAGTTTGAACTATTTCGTTATTCAAACAATGCTATCGAATTTCTTTAAACATTGTAGAACGGAAATTTCTTTTGATGGATTTTTCCCTAACCACTGTTCTTTCACCATTTGATTGTACACGTTTATTGGTGTACACGTAAAATGATTTATTCACGAGAGGCATGGCCTTGTGCGACAGTATTTGCATTGCGTCTAGAAGAATCGGTTTCAAACTTTGCTCTATTAAATATGCGTTGTCTACATATATTTTGGTAAGTAATTTTGGTGTCAAACATCAAAAAACTACCCCCACAGGGCTCCAGTCTCCTGGAACTTGTTCAAGTGTGATCGATTCTACTGGTGAATCGAAATGTTAAGCACACACCCCCTTTTGTAAATGATTGCTAATGTTGCCGACTTAAACAAAAGTATCAGAATAATCATCACGCCCTCTTCAGTAGTCAACATGTATCATGAAAATAGAATAACTATCGAATTTGATAGCATTTAAATATTGACTGTCATTTAAGTTGGTTTGATCTCAAGTACATGTATCTATGAGCGTAGATCAACAATTATGTATCTGAATGAAATTTAGACATTGCACAATACTGAATTAAATACTTCATGCTGTACAGCGCATTAAGATAAGCTTTAAGAGAATTGCTGCTCTTTGAACAATGTAAAAATAAGATCAAACAGACTATGATGAAGGTCGGATTCGATGAAATGCCTCAATTTACATTTTCAAAAATCGGCATTTAACATGGAATTAAAATTTAATATTCCTATGAAAAACCTTCTATCAAACAAGAATTTCGGGTTTAAGCATTATTTTTGTATAAAAAGAGCAACGATCTATTGAATGCAACCGCTGTTACATGGAATTGTAATCGGATGCGGACTTTTCAAACACTCGGTATCTGTCTGATAAGTTATGTGAAAATAGCAACTGCTGCACCAAAAAGGGCCTGAGTCATCAACTGAGCGCCATCCGTCACTGAGATTTCGATCCATTAAGCTCAGCATCACTCAAGATTGTGTGTCCACAACAGCTCGTTGCGCCCAGGTCCTTAACACAAAGCTTCTACCTTCGTCTGTATTTGCACGCAACATATTGACGGTTATCTTCACGCTTTTAACACCGGCGTCAGCAAGCGATTTCCTCACCGATGGAGGAACGAAACCGCGACATCCCACTTCAAAGGGCATCAGCTCACATTTCCACCCTTGCTTCGGAATGCCTTTGGCAAGTTCTTCATATTTGGCAGCTCTCCTCAACGTTCTCTTCCCAGGGAACGGTTTGTTTGTCCATAATCATTCTCTTCCATAACGCATCGATCAACACTATGTCAGGCCGTTGATCAGATAGGGACAATTCATCTGGCAGCTGTCTATTCACTCGAACTTCCCACTTCCGCGGAACAGATCCAGACATACGAGGAGACTTTCGTCTCTTACTTCACCACTCGACACAGTCAACTCCCCCCGTTACATACCTGGAAGGTATCACTGCATCCGAGACTGCTTCCACAATCCCTTGCAGGACCAAACCGTGCCAGAGCGTGTACTATCCTCTCTACAGCACCATATGACAACCATAGACGATATTGAGAAGATTGGCATACCTGCAACACAAGTGATACTGAGGGTCTGTTCGGATTCCCAAATTAGCGGGGGTTGGAAACACATCATAGGTTCATTGAAGCTTCCACTTCAACTGCCAATAGCCCATGTTCCACCAATCGTTCCATGAGATCTTGCGATCTTCGACTTCCCAGTTGAGCCATCTTCCTTGATGCCCCTGTTGTACTGCCAGGGCAAGTCTCTTCTCTTCTTCAAAGGTTCGCACCTCATCCTCTGGTAACTTCCTTCTTTGGTCACCTCCGCTCAGTTCTGACCAAAATTTGTTTCTCTTTTCCGCACCAAAGCCTCTCCTGCCGTTTTGGACAACTCCCATCACCTCTCTTTGTTTTGCCATAGGGCTGATGGAAGACATGACTTCCGCCACATCCCAGTTTCGGCCCACTTTCAACTGAAGTAGGTCTGAGCAGATGGCCTCATCACGGGAGAGACTTACATAGACTGCAGCCGAATCTTGCTGACCTTATATTCCTCCACAATAGATGATAGTGGCAATCGCAAACTGTTTCTCTTGCCATACAAACCAGAACTGGCAAGCATTCGCGGAGCACCACTTCCGTATCATTTTGCTCACCTTGGCTTCAATTATCTCCATTCTGGATAGGGAGATCTCATAAATCGTTATAGGCCACATAATCCTTGGGACACGCCAAATTGTACCAACCTGGTAGGGATGTTTGGCTGATCTTGTCCAGGTACTTCAATACCGACGCTTGTAGTTGCACACACCTGTGACGATCAGTCAATGGAAACGTACCATCTTCCCAAGGTTTTCAACCCTGTCTCTCGAACAGTGTGAGCGATACGTTGAATGCAACCGCGGTGACATGGAATTGAAATCGGATGAGGAATTTTCAAGCACTGCATTTGTCTGATAATGCAGTAATAATAAGCATGGACTGAAGCATACGTCCGAGACGCACCTGAATTGCAATATGTATGAACAACCATAAATCTTTGTTGTACTTTTATTCAGGACTTCACGCTGGGGACCTGATGAGCCATATACGAAAAGCTTGTGCATGGGCGTTGGCTGGTTTCGTGATACTGATTTGTGGTCAACAATGAAATGTACAGGATCGTTCAAATATGTCTGTGCCAAGTATGAAAGTAAGTTACCATTTCATTTTGAATTATCTACTTCAATGATAATTATAATTCTCGACTTCAGCAAACGCTTATCAAACTGTAATACCTTCTCATGCAACGTTCCAAGCAATTTTGGTCAGCCAAGACATGTTCACAAAATCCAGTGTTGCTAGCACATGCGCAATAACAGTACAACTATTTGGAAGTGGTGGCTTTGTGGCAGCTCTGACGAAATACACTACTACATTTTACAGGAGGACATACACTAACTCTGATGAAGTTGACTACCTCCTCAACCTCAGTGTTTGGCCAGTGAATAGAAATAGCAGTAGAACAGTTTACTCATACGTCATCAGTGATGCTGACTATTATGAGGTAAGTGGTTTTCTATAATTATTCAATTATCTGTGTAAATACATGAATATGATTTACAGACCAGTTAATCGGCAGATTTGAAGCCGAAAGGAATCTCAAATCAAATCTGGTAGTTATTCGCAAATCGAATCGGATCTCGTATCGAATAACAGAAAACTGATAACGGCATGACACATGTTTTGTGTAATATTGTTCTGGCTTATCTGTAATTTGTAATTTCCTTGGCCAACTACACTGTTAGTCAATAAAAAAGTAAGCCTGCCAAATGAAAATCAGGTTTTTGTGTGGCTGGAGACAGATGAGAGACACCTTAGCATTTTGACGAAAATGCGCATTCCAATTTCAGCGTCTTTGTTTTTCTGAAACACAGAATAGGAGTTTTGCAGTCCATACATAGAAGAATGATGTCCACACATGTAGCTTTTCATGTTGCTTCCGTTCGTCGCTACCATCTTCATTTATTTGATTCGGAGGACATCCCAGGGTTGATGTTGACCAATGAAACAAGAAAAACACTCAAGGTTCTCGCGAGCGCTTTCGACAGACGCCGTCTGCCATCTGTTGCTTGAGGATGGCAGACGGCGTCTGTCGAAAGCGTTCGCGAGAACCTTGAGTGTTTTTCTTGTTTCGTTGGTCAACATCGACCCTGGGATGTCCTCCGAATCAAATAACTCAATCACATGTCCCTTGTTTGCTCTATCTTCATTTAGTTTATTAAGGCTAAATTATCATTAGCAACAGTCTATATAAAATTCTCTTATCATGGTCATGCAATTTCGTCTACCACTGCATTTTCATTGTGATTTTCGTATTTCGTTTTTCGTACAGCTTGCAGTATGCAATAGCATGTTAGTTTTCTGATCATATCGAAAATGAAACGAAAGAGCTAACGTCACTTAATTCAGCAACATTTTGAATGTTCAGTTTTATCTATAATAAACGTTGTTGATTTACGAGTTAAAATTTATAGTTGATTAAGACTCATAAGATTAGTGCGACATTCATAATGAGGTGAACCAAATGCTTGCTTGTTAAAGTGCATGTACATACTTTTCCATGAAAATACATTCTGTACACGATTATTCTTCATAAGCTGTTTTTCATTCTTGAAGACACAAAAAAGGTTGCTAATTCTGCATCTACATGTAGTAGACTTAATTAGTCAATGTCCCATTTTTAAAAGTGTTACAGATCAGTGACATTCCGTCCAATTTTTTGAATGTTGTGCATCATAATAAACCTCCGAGTGTGGCCAACAGCTTTGCAGTTATTAGAAGTCCTTAGATTTGTTGATTGTATAGATGTCTAATACCAAATAACCACTACTGAAAAATCAAATTTATTGCTCTGAAGTTACTTCAGTCTTCTTTTAAAAATTGAGCGCGAACAAATTTAGTGCTGAGTACAGCAAGCTGTAGGTATCAGGGCATGAAGTCAAAGAAAGAAGGTAAATTAAGTGTCCACTCATCACGATTAATGCGATCTGTCTCATTATTTTCTACAATTTGTCTGCATCTTTTCGGAATTGCTTGAAATGAGGCACCAGCATGGTCGTTGACTGACACTTTCCCAAATACCTTTGGTTTCTGCTTCAATGACACCAAGTCATGACATCTTGGTAAGTCAACTTTTCTTTAGTGATTTCCCAAAAGTTTTTAACAAACCAGAAGTACATCAAACTTCACGGACTGAGTGTCCGTTCTCTGAGAGATGGTAGGTCATTACATTATTGACTGCTCCAAATGGGAGATCGCCAACAAAAAGATGGACTTTTGCGGTATTCGATGCATCCTAGCTTGCAATCTGACGACTGCAACTAAATGATTGTCGTTTTATTTTTTGTGACAATCTGCAAATTAAAAGAAGTGAGAAACTAGGAAGAAAATGCCTGTAGCTCTCCGACATTTTTCTCGTTCATCATCCCATTCATCACTAAGCAACCAAGCCGGACATTCTTTTCAATGGCAATAACTAGCAGCAAGTATCCCTGCTGCGTCGAAGCAGAAGCTATGTATCAGTTGAATTTTTAAAAGATTGCATTTTCGACGTTTGATTCTTGATGCAAAACAATACTACTTCTCTTTAAATTGACCGATTTTCAACAGTTTTGTTCGATGGCCATTAACTTTGACCCCATTATGTAAAGAATTACTAGAAGATGTATTTTATATTGAAATGGACATGATATGATATCTGCATGTACACTCACCCAGTGCATTTCAAACAAAAAGATGATAAATTCATCGAATGGCACATTATTTGATTTTGCAGAATGAAAGCGGGCAACCTTAGCTCTCTAAAAATGAGAACCAAGTGAATTTGATATCTACATGAACACCAAATTTTAGAGAAGTACATGTGTGTTCAGCTGCAACCAATGAATAAGCATATGTTCATACGCTGACAATGACAAATTTAAAATTCAAGTTATTGCTTTTCTCGATTGTAAATCGTTGTCATTGTCAGATCACACAGTATGCAATATATATACTATTCAATACCTAGTAGTCAATAAGCTGAAGTTATCTGAATTTCAGTTGATGTCTAAGTGGGGTCCAGTAGATCCCGGAGCCATATTTTTCTATTTCACTTTTTCTGCTGATGATTCATCAACGACTGATGGCCATGTAAAATCATTATTTTCACAATGATTCTGTATGTTATCCTTCATTTCAGTGGAAATTGATGTAGAAGTATAATAGATAGAGATAGGTCTCAGAGGGTACTGTGAAAACTCATTTCTGTGGGGGTTAATGCCAGGCTTGCCGTTGGGATTGGGATGGATTGGGTTGGGATTGGGCTACAAAAAATTCAACCCAATCCCAATAGATCCCAATAAGCCCTCTCCCAACAAAATATACATGCATATCGTTGACATAAGTCAGTACGTTGCAGATGTTTTCGGGTTGTACTGAGCAGTTCATCTTGTTGTGTCCTCAGTCTGACCTTGCCTCTCTCGAATTCGAGCATTGAGAGATCTTATCGTTATTCACACAAATTGGCAGTCAGCTTTAACCCTACTCAATGGCCTTAACTTCCCTCAAGAATCAATCATTTTTAAGAATCAATCTTTGCATCTGTAAATTGTTCAAAGTTGAGTACTAATTATTGCGGTTGATTGTTGTAATCAAGGATGCAGTCGTATCAAGATACTAGAGATGCATTCCCAAGTTAGTAGTAAGTAAAACTCCACTTCTGGACCGCGCAAGATGGCCGCCATCGCTGAGTCCCCCCCCCCTCTGGCACGGCAGAGTGTCGTGGTCGGCCGCCGTGGTGCTTCGTGTCTGAGTCCCCCCCCTCTGGAACGACAGAGGTTGTGGTCTGTCGTGGTGTGCGGGCCAGGTGGGTTCACGTTCACAACATGTTCGCTGACTCCCCCCCCCTCTGCAACGACAGAGTGTGAGACTCGAGTGAGTTGGTCCGACCGCCTGGTTGACGTGGGCGACCGCCAGGATTAGTCTTGAGGCTATAGTGTGTGATGTTTTTGGTGCAATCTGCTGAATGTTGGGTTGTAAAATGGGTTGTTTCGAGTGGAAGGAGTGGTCGGATGAGAAAACGGAGGTCGGATTCGTGTTCAGCGTGAAATTCTGCATCGGTAGGGTGAGTTTCAAGGCAATCGGTGAGAAAAAATTTTTCTTCAAAATTTTAACAGAGTTAGAATTTGGGACGTTTTGGTGTGTAGCGTCCAAACGAAGCATCGGATGAGAAAACGGAGGTCAGATTCGGATTCAGCGTGAAATTCTGCATCGGTAGGGTGAGTTTCAAGTCAATCGGAGAGAAAAAATTTTCGG
The DNA here is from genome assembly GCA_907163375.1 of Prostheceraeus crozeri. Classification (NCBI taxonomy): domain Eukaryota; kingdom Metazoa; phylum Platyhelminthes; order Polycladida; family Euryleptidae; genus Prostheceraeus; species Prostheceraeus crozeri. Next base: position 939,173 of record CAJQUW010003252.1, read on the forward strand.
CTGACGTCCCCCCCCCCTGGACAGCTTGCTTCCAGTGGACGGATTTTGTCGTGCGATAGCTCGTTTGAAAGCTAAGAGTGAGACAAATTCAGTGAAAGAATCGGCTTGTTCCTATCTGTCTTCGTTCAAAAGTTAGAGCGGTTACAAGATTTTAGGTCGGAGCTCGCTCACCTGAAAAAATCCTAAGTGTCAGAGTGGCTTTGTATGGGTAAAATTTTGAAAATTTTCCAAAGTGTGGAATTTCGACCTGGGACCGTCACCAAAACATTTTTCATCAAATTTCACTGACCCCCCCCCGAAAGCAATCTTCTAACTTTGGTTCTAGTGGACGGATTTTGTCTTACAGCTACTCGTTTGAAAGAGGAGAAAAAACTGCTCGACAACATTTTTTGTTGCGAGTCAATCGGACCAGCCGTTCAAAAGTTAGAGCGGTTACAAGATTTTAGGTCGGAGCTCGCTCACCTGAAAAAATCCTGTGTCAGAGTGACTTTGTATGGGTAAAATTTTGAAAATTTTCCAAAGTGTGGAATTTCGACCTGGGACCGCCACCAAAACATTTTTCATCAAATTTCACTGACCCCCCCCCCCCGACAGCAATCTTCTAACTTTGGTTCTAGTGGACGGATTTTGTCTTACAGCTACTCGTTTGAAAGGGGAGAAAAAACTGCTCGACAACATTTTTTGTTGCGAGTCAATCGGACCAGCCGTTCACAAGTTAGAGCGGTTACAAGATTTTAGGTCGGAGCTCGCTCACCTGAAAAAATCCTAAGTGTCAGAGTGACTTTGTATGGGTAAAATTTTGAAAATTTTCAAAAGTGTGGAATTTCGACCTGGGACCGTCACCAAAACATTTTTCATCAAATTTCACTTACCTCCCCCCCCTCTGGACAGCTAGCTTCTATCTTGGCTTCTAGTGGACGGATTTTGTCGTGCAATAGCTCGTTTGAAAGCTAAGAGTGAGACAAATTCAGTGAAAGAATCGGCTTGTTCCTATCTGTCTTCGTTCAAAAGTTAGAGCGGTTACAAGATTTTAGGTCGGAGCTCGCTCACCTGAAAAAATCCTAAGTGTCAGAGTGACTTTGTATGGGTAAAATTTTGAAATTTTTCAAAAGTGTGGAATTTCGACCTGGGACCGTCACCAAAACATTTTTCATCAAATTTCTCTGAACGAGGGGGGGGAGTCAGTGAAATTTGATGAAAAATGTTTTGGTAAAGGTCCCAGGTCGAAATTCGGAAGTTTTAAATTTTTCAAAATTTTCACCACACTGGAGCTCTCACACTTAGGAATTTTTTCACTTGTGGCATGTTACATGGACATGTGCTGGCGGACCAACTTCCCGTGGTCATATGAGAATGGTTCAGGTGTCATATGATAGAGAATGATGAGACGAATCGTTTGCAACAAACCGCATGTCGCTACGATGAATACTTTCGGAGATAGAGCCATTTTAAGTTTTCTTCCGAGCATATATAAACCCCCGACAACGTAAGTCTGATCACTTCATCGAAAGACGAGGTAAGCGACGGTCGTCGCTCTGAGCTCCCGATATCGGGTGCAAAAGACTCTATCTTTTGAAGTAGGCAAGCTATCTTGCTACTTCAAAGTTTGTATGATAGAGTTTGATAGTGTCTTTACTACTGATAAAATTTTTTAAAAGTAGTATGAGTAGTAAAATGCGGAATTTTTTAAAAATTCTTAATTTTCAGTTTTTTCAAAGTTTTAACATATAGACTAAGGTTTTCAAGTATCCTGAGTTCAAATCTGCTATCAGATTTGAAATTTAACTAAGTCTAAGGCAGCTTTGAGGGGTTAGATCCCAGCTACTGATCACTACCTTTGACTCGGCGTTCCTGTTACCACTTCGGGGCAGTGACAATGATGTCTTTAGCTGTAAAGAGCGGGTATCGGGGAAGATCTCTCACTTCCCTAGTGATCAGTACAAGGCCTTCGGGCTGTCGACGGGATCGAGTGCCACTCACTACACTCACATCTATCATTCCTCACTAAGTGTTGATATTATGTTGAATGTTGACTAAGTTGAATGTTGAATGATGATATTATCACTAGAAGCACCAAAATTTTGTCACACCTTTAAGCACCAATGAGTCAAAAATGACTCACATCTATTTTTCTGGTATTTTGCGGTTTTTATCCAAGTGAAATGCTTTTATATTGATATTCATTGAAATTTCTCGTAATAAAGAGTGTTGCTAAGCAGTTTTACAAAAAGCTGTGATTTTTTTACATTGCAGGAGGGGATTATAATGGCCTATCCATGATTTCATATGTAGAATTAAGAGAGAACAATCAACATGAAGAAATATCATTTAATGTACTTATCTCAACCATTTAATCCTAGGCTAAACGGCAAGTTTTAACACATCAATATACATGTATTCAATAGGACATAAACAAGTCAGCGGTCTACTTTCTAAAGTAGGCCTATTTACTTACATGTACATAACAACATATAACCACAAAAGTTCTACTGAGAGCAAAGTTCAAATATTTTTCGCATATGCTGCAAATGGTAAAACACATCTTCGAACCATCGGAGTGCTTCCCACAGACATCCTTTGAGCACTTCAAACATTTGGTTGATGACATATTTGTACATTTCTGGATGAGGTGTGCGCTTGCGTGATTCACTCTTCTGCTTTTCTTCCCATTTGTCTTGACTGAGTTATCTCAGTCCATTGTGTATGGTCTTTTCCGTGGTAAGCAGTTGATGAAGTCGAAGCGAAAGTAGAAACACACTCGTCGTCGTTTGAATTATCTAGACATAATCACATGCGCTCAGCTAAAGGAGGTGGAGTAGGACTTGATAAATCGTCGCTCATTTCTGATGAATCAGATGAATCATTTTCGCAAATGTCTTGAATTCCATTACTATCGGCTACTTCTGGTTCATCATCACCAGATTCAAAAGAATCCATGGATTGCATCACAATCAATGCTTGCTGCGCCGAATAACGCTTTGGACAATTCATTTTGCTAGCTGTGACACTAGCTTGCAGTTGCACTATGCAGGAAGATGTCTAGATCAAAATAACGCTTTGCAATGCAGAAAGATCACTCTGACAGCGCGTGAGTCATTCATGCTTTGTTCATAGTTCATCGATATCTAAGAATTTGCAAATAGAGATATGCTAAATGTGAAAACACATGTTAATTTGAATAACAACAATTCCGAATTGCGAAATTAGCCTCATGAGTCAAAATTGACTCAGTGGTGCTTATAGGTAGACCAGTCTTGATTTCAGTGAAATGATAAGAGTTATGCGATTATATCGCGTGGATACACAGTTGATATCACTAAAATAAAAGTCACCTAAAGGCAGTGACCTGACATTTAATTGAGAGGAGCAGAATTGACGACAATATTCAGAGTGAGTCAAAAATGACTCACGGTGCTTCTAGTGTTATGTTCTAGGCTGTATACTACATTCAAATCTGCTATCAGAAATTTAACTAAGGCAGCTTTGAGGGGTTAGATCCCAGCTACTGATCACTACCTTTGACTCGGCGTTCCTGTTACCACTTCGGGGCAGTGACAATGATGTCTTTAGCTGTAAAGAGCGGGTATCGGGGAAGATCTCTCACTTCCCTAGTGATCGGTACAAGGCCTTCGGGCTGTCGACGGGATCGAGTGCCACTCACTACACTCACATCTATCATTCCTGACTAAGTGTAATGCTTTAGGAATATGACTGTACTACATGATTCAAAACTTATACTAATTTCATTATCTTACAGTTAACGAGAAATCTCAGTAACGACAAAAATGGTCAATAACGACAAAAACAAAAAATTTCACATCAAAATGTGTGTGTGCGGTCGGATCAACCGCCGAGACGGTCTCAAGGACCACATCAAGAAGGCAGGGGCCGACCACATGGTTATCCTGAATAGGGTTGCCTGTGTGAAGTGCAGGGTGCTGTTGGTTGTTGGGCAGGAGGCCGAGTTTTATCGGAGGCATGGTGAGTGTGTAGGAGGGTTGGTGACCGATTTGAGATTTGTGGAGTTGATGAATGCTGAGAAGGAGCGAATGTTGGAGAAAGAGGCCAAGAATGTTGTTGAGAATGCTAGTGGGAATGTTGTTGAGAATGCTAGTGGGAATGCTGTGGAGAATGCTAGTGGGAATGCTGTGGAGAATGATGAGTTGGCGAGAGCGGTTGCGTCGTTGGAGGGTGAGATTGGGCGAAAGAGAGTGCTTGAGAGTGATGATGAGGATGATGTGGATTTAGATAGGGAGCGTGTGAGGAAGCGTGTGAGGAAGTTGAGCTCTTCGTCGTCGGAGGTGTCAAACATCGTCATCACCGACCCCCCGAAGAGCTCATCTTCCCCAAAAGTGAAGAGTGGTGGGATTCGTGTGCAGTCGGCGAGGTGGTTGAAGGATGAGGAGAAGAGGCATGTTTCGCAGCAGATGGCGCATGATTTGTTGGTGAATAAGTATGAGAGTTTGAATAAAGTGAAGGATGAAGTTGTGAAGGAGTTGGATGAGTTAAAAAAGAAGGAACTGAAGTCGAAGGAGGTGGCGGATGAAAACATTAGAATGAGGCGTAGTGTGACTGATTTGAAGAAAAAGACGCGAGAGTTGGAAGAGAAGAATGATGAGTGTGAGAAGAGGGCGAGTGCTGCGGAGAGAAGAATGAGAGATGCAGAGGCGAAGTTAGAGGAGATGATGAAGGAGATGAGTGTGTTGAGAGCGAAGAATGTTGAGTTGGAGAGGACTGTGGCTCGGCGGGGTGATGAGAGGCAGGCGTGTGAGAAGTTGGAGCGCATGAGGGATGAGTGGGAACGTGTGAATGAGGATCGTTTGTTTGAGTTTCACATCCCTATTCGGGATAATCATTTGGCCGGCCAAGTACTCGTCAATCAAAGTCTCGACGAAAGCATAGTATGTTACAATGGTCATCCGAGCAAGAAGTGTCTCCATGCCAGCTTACGAATGCGCGGCCATCTCCACAAATTTTCAATCAGGAAGCCCGCGAGACTGCCTAAGGATGACTAACTTGGTAAGTGAAAAAGTAAATAAGATAGTATATCCTATTCTAATACATATCATTTTCATTGCAGATCTTTGCCTGCCTTCACAACCCCATCAATTTACTCCCGAGAACGAACCATCGGCTCTCTTAAGGGCCACCTAGGGGCAAGACATGATAGAACCTCCACGCGGTTTGCCCTGGGCAGTCTTCGGACTGGCGAATACTATCATTAAGTTGAATCTGCTATCAGTCAACTTGAACGTTGCGTCGCGTTAGAGGGGTATATAAACCACTGCCTCTCATTTCATTTCATTTCAATCATGCAGACGCCGAACAGTCAAGTCAGCTCTCCTCGCGGACCGCAGTTAAGGCCGCGAAATTTATTTGAGGAGTTTGTCAGGCTAGACGAGCAAGACAGAGTTTTTAATAATCTTGCTCGGATTGGCAATCCGATGACAGCAACTGCTGTCAATCCAACGGAATGCCGCTACATTCCAATTTTTAGCCATGTGCCAGCTAGTGTGGAAGTCGACAGTGCTACCAAAGAGAGAGTCAAAGACTCTCTCAGCAGAATTGGTAGGGTGTAAGATGACGTTACTCCCGAGAACGAACCATCGGCTCTCTTAAGGGCCACCATGGGGCAAGACATGATAGAACCTCCTCGCGGTTTGCCCTGGGCAGTCTTCGGACTGGCGAATACTATCATTAAGTTGAATCTGCTATCAGTCAACTTGAACATTATGCAGTCGATTGCTATCCCTGAAGCATTCTGATTCGCTGTTGAGCAATTCATTGTTGAAAACCCTATATAAGCCAGAAGATTGTAGCGCTTCTCATTCAATTTGAAGTCACGATGGAAGCGACATCTGCCGACAACATTCCCGTCTTCACCGATGAAGACAACGGCATTCCCAACTTCATCATCCTCGACGAGTGGGATGAAGAGGATGAGAAGAAGGGGAAGATCAAGAAGATCATTTGGACGGATGAGGTGTGGACTCCTAAAACCACCCGCATCCGAAAGGTGCCAGATGCACCAGTACGACCTCGGCGGTATAGGGTCTATGACAACCTAGCTGTCATACCTATTGACTATTCAAGCCAATAGTCAACTTAATTGACACCATTGACACCGAGAACGAACCATCGGCTCTCTTAAGGGCCACCATGGGGCAAGACATGATAGAACCTCCTCGCGGTTTGCCCTGGGCAGTCTTCGGACTGGCAAATACTATCATTAAGTTGAATCTGCTATCAGTCAACTTGAACGTTGCAAATGCAGTTCGGTGTAATACTTCCTTTCGACGGGCGTTCCTGTAAAGGGCGGCGGTGAAACCCGTAGCTATGTATACCGCAAGGGACATTCGGCAATGGTCAATCTTGTTAAACCTCTCTGCGTCATGTTTGCAAGTGATTGCCTCTGTCTCAACGTAGTATGCATTCGCGTCAGGGCGACATTTAGCCAACTGTCGAAGGTTGCCTAAAACTTTCCATTGCATACGTTATGAGAACCATGAGTTCTACCTGTCTCTATCAATGAGACGAATTGATGAATGGAATGAAATGGGAGGACACTCACGCGCCACACGCAACATAACACACTTCTCTCTTCCGTAGTCTAACAAGCTCTTTACACATGGATCGCAGTCGATTGCTATCCCTGTATCAGAAGTGTAAGCTATCTTAATTTATTTGACACTATTTCATCTACCATTATCACCCATATGAAATGTTTTAAGATTTACAAGTTAGACTAAGCGTGCTACTATTTCCAAATGAAAAAGTATACATGGTTAAATCATCCACTTAAGCCCATCCGTAGTCTAACAAGCTCTTTACACATGGATCGCAGTCGATTGCTATCCCTGTATCAGAAGTGTAAGCTATCTTAATTTATTTGACACTATTTCATCTACCATTATCACCCATATGAAATGTTATAAGATTTACAAGTTAAACTAAGCGTGCTACTATTTCCAAATGAAAAAGTATACATGGTTAAATTATTCACTAAAACCCCATTCAAGTAAGTCAGTATGAAAGCAAAGATAATACGAAATAAACATTTATTATGGCATGTATTTCAAAAGGTCTTCATCGTCAATATCGCCCCAGAGTCTGGCTTCACATAGATCACAAAAACAGTTGAGCTGCTTTAAACGTTCTTCTGCAGCGTCCCTCACTTTCTCAATGTACGCCCACTCCGCCACGGTTCGCGGTTGGGAGTTAGGGGTGTACCACTCCCATATTTGATGTAAGTGCGACTTGCTGGTCATCTCCATCACCCCTTCGGCATCATATTGTAAATATTTCCACCGTATGCCTGCTAGGTCGGGCAACTCCTCTTCATCGTCCTCCAATAATGATAACTTTCGTATATTGTCGAGATTGTATGTCTTCTCCACCTTCGCCTTTCTTGGTGCATTTGGTGTAACGAGCACCTTTGCTGATGTACATGGAGAGGAGAACTCCAATGCGGTATTTGGTGTTGTTGGAGGACTTGTCATGTTGTCTTTGAAATGCTGACTTTGAATAATGATAACTTTAAAATTTTTCTAATTCTTAAGTATACACAAGCAGCCAATCAGAATGAACATCCAATGAATGAAGAGGATGAAAGTATATAAGCAAAGTGACATTCAGGTCATTTCATTTAATCTGTGAATCATACAAGTGACGAACGCACGATCTCTCTCTTTGACTATTATTCTGTCTGATCATATTTCATTAAAATGGTAAGTTAAAGATTTCCTCTCTCATCTCCCTCAAACGTGTGACTAATAGCATCTTCCTCAATTTCAGGCATCAACTTCATCACCAACGCCCTCTCTTCTCGAGGAAAGTTTAGAGTTATTGAGTCAAGGTAGGTTGTAACACTACACTGAGGCTTGAACAGAGATGAAAGAATGATTTCTCTTTCAGGTGATGTGAGTTCCAGCTCAGGACTCTCGCGGCAAGGCAACGAGTGGGAATGTGCCGACTGCGGACATATGTTTACAAGGAAGCACAGTCTCCTTCGACACATCAAACAACGTGTGTGTCAACGCAAAGCGGCGTCAATCTCCGGAGGTGAAGTTGATTCTGACGATGACATCTCCTTTCCTTGCGATTTGTGCCCTCTTTCTTTTGATAGTCACTTTCAGCGATCTTCGCACAGACTTCAACACACGCATGCAAATGATCACTACACCAACGGTACCTCTACCATCTCCCTCATTAATGTTTCACATAATAATTTAGTACGCGACTACTGCATGGAGTCCAATACTCAAATTGTAGATTTTCCTGAGTGGCTCCTTCAAAATTCTAACATTATCGAAGCGCTCTTCAATAATTTAGACAATTTTAGAATGAAGGCGCTCATCTACCTTAAACTAAAATATATTAAAATAGATTTTCAAACGGGTCAAGTGACGGAGAGAATACAGTTTCATGTTCCTTCCTCTTCCGCAACCGAAGTTGTAGACTGCGAGTCTTGGCTAAATTTTCACATTCAATGTTTAAAATCAAATGTAGATAAATTCAATCAACGCGACAGCGCTCTCATTTTTGATGGTGTGGACTCAGCCATATTCAAAATTTCCCTATTAGAAAGTCATGCAGCTCGAGGCACATTTAAACTACCAAAAACGTTGTATAATAAGAAAGCTGTCATCAATGTTGATTGTAAATCACAGTGTTTCAAATATGCACTCCTATCCATCCTTCACTATAATGATATCAACGCGCATCGAGATCGCACCTATAGCTATAGACAGTGGGAGGATGAACTAGACTTTGAAGGTTGTGATAGTAACAACATGAAAATCAAAGATGTAGAAACGTTCGAAAAACATAATAAGATTAAAATTGTCGTTCACGTGTGGGAGAAGGGGTTGAAGGGTGCCCGCTATAATTCACGTTCAACTTGTTATGAACGTGTAGTCAACCTCTTATTAGTAAAACAAGATGATAGCGAGGAATGGCACTACTGTGGTATTCCCAAAATCTCTCGCTTGTACACTCACTTGGGGCACTCTAAAAGAGGTGAACATTTTGTATGCGACCGCTGCATCCGCTCATTTTGGAGTAAAGATAAATTTGAAACTCACTATGAATGGTTCAAGCGAGGTAAATTACAAATGGAACGCATGCCCAAAGATAAAATATTTTCACATAGGGATAATGGTGACGAATTAAGTCCCCTGCGTGTCATTTACGCAGACATAGAATGCTACATTGATGATATCATCCACAAGCCAGCAGCCATATCCTGCTATGAAGTATGGCATGACCACTTTAGGAATAGACAAAACAAAATGCATACTCGGCAAGGTGAAGATTGCATTTCAAAATTTCTAGAATTTCTCGATAAAGCTGCTAAATTTCAACAATCATATGATTCCCAATTGCAGCGTAAGTCACTACATATGTCAGATGAAGACAAACAAAAATTTGAAAGTTGCACATCCTGTCCTAAATGTCATAAAACGTTTGATGACGATAAAATTAAGAAAGTGCGTGATCATGATCACATCACTGGTAAATTTAGAAACGCACTCTGCTCCAAATGTAACTTTTCACTTAGGTTGAGACGTCGTGTACTACCCGTCATTTTTCATAACTTTAAGGGCTATGACAGTCATATGCTCATAAAAGGAGGGTTGAGCCAGATGAAATCGTGGCAGTTTAATGTAATAGCACAAACGAGAGAAAAATTCATGGCAATGACAGCAAAAGTACCAGTAGATAAAACTAAAGAAAATAAGACAGTCTTCTTCGAAATAAAATTTTTAGATTCATTTCAATTCATGTCAGCGTCACTAGCTTCTCTCGTTCGTAATCTCAAGTTTCTTCCCCATAGTCAAACTTTGAAGAAACACTATCCAAACTTAACGGATGAAATAATCACTCGCAAAGGAGTCTTTCCTTATGCGTATTTTAGCTCAATGTCTAAACTAAATGAAACATCCCTTCCTTCCATTGACAAATTCAAAAACGATTTGACGGGTGAAGATTGTCCAGTAGAGGACTATGAACATGCTCAAGAGGCATGGTTAAAATTTAATTGTAAAACGTTTGGCGATTATATGATCGCTTACTTAGAATTAGATGTCATTTTGCTGGCTGATGTCTTTCAGGAGTTTCGACGAGTGGCATTAGAAGAAGACAAATTAGATCCTGTCCACTTTGTCAGTCTACCAGCCATGTCCTTTAAATCAGCCTTTAAAATGACTGGTGATACCATTCATCTCTTACAAGACCCGGAGATGTATAATATATTTGAGCGCGGTATACGCGGTGGTCTCACATTTGTAAATAAACATCATATAAAATCTGAAACAGTAGGTGATGATCATATCCACCTAAAGTACTATGACCAAAATAATTTATATGGCAGTTCACTGTCTAAACCACTACCTCATTCCGAGTTTAGTTGGTTAAATCAAAATGAGCTTGAGTATTACTCCAACCCTTCAAACATACTGAATATTCCAGATGAAGGTGATTGGGGATATTATTTTGAAGTGGATTTGATTTATCCAAATAGTATTAAAAATAAAACTGCTGATTTCCCACTCGCACCTGAATCTGGTGAAGTGACTGAAGATATGTTTTCACCATTCATGTCACAATTTCATAATAACTTAACAGAGTGTGGACAGCCAAGGTACAAACATACCTCCACCCAAAAGAATAAAACTCACGCTACCACATTCAGGAGATGTATTGACATAATCAACTTTAACTCAGTATTTTGATGTTGCTTTTTGTAGATATACATGGTTGTTTTATGTATCGCATGAGATCGTTTCTTCCTTGTGAATATATGCCTACAGTCAGCCCATTCCCCCTATATCTGTTAAAAGACTTTTTCATATACATATTTTTATTTCAATAAACATATCACAATGACTTCACTTTGTTTTCCGAAACACTAAAGTTACGAGGGATTTAGTATCTTTCACATGGATGCACTCTTGTAAACCATTGGTAATTTTGATAGCAATAGAGGGTATAGTTTGTTTGACGACGGGATGATAGAAAATAGATTCAAACATCTTCTCGACTATTCCATATGAAGCGTCTTTATCATGAATGAAATCGCGTAAAATGTATTCTTTTTTCTCACCAACAGAAATAGGTAGAAGCAAATCACTTTGAATGTAAAGGTGCTGTTCATGTTTATCAAGTGTCATTGGTGTTTCTATACCAATCGTATGCGCAGCAGCAAACACTGTTTGTAGCATTGAAAAGCCAAAGATTTTTTTCAAATTTTTACTCAATTGACATTGAATGTCATCACCCAGTCTCAGAACAACGCGTTGATTTTCAATTGAAAACGAAATGTGGTGTGTCTTTACATCATATTTACTTTTCATCACATGCTTCAACTTCTGTTGTATATAAGGATTTACTACATGAATGAAGCTTTCAACTGTATGATATAGACGCGGCATTATATTAATAGCAACTTTAGATTCTTCATAAGACTGGTAAATTTTCTTGATGCGATCGCCATAGATGTCCACCCACCATTCATCATTAACTGAATCAGCTTTAGTGTGATATTCATGAGAAGCATACACCACACCGCTTCCAATAATAGGTGTATAATGTCTTACAAAATGACGCAAGGTTGGAGAGAAATAAACTGTAAGTTTGTCATTATATTTCTGAATAACCAACTTATTTTTGTCCGCCATAATTTTCTCTCCATACTTCTTACCCACAGTCTCATTCCATCGTTCTACTAACTCAATAAGTGATAAAGGTTGAACACCACGCTTTTTCAAAATGATGCGTTCTTCGCATTCTACAACATCTTCATCAAATATTTTAAATCTATAATGAAATTTGTTGATTCGATTTGAATAAACTTTTCTAACATTTGCAGTAGCAATTGACGTTAGATGTAGTCCATGACCAAAACCAAGATGTGGATAGAATTCACTATCCAACCTCAGCGTAAGACCTTTAGTAAAAGAATGAAAGCGGAGGAACTGTCTCCCACTCCAATGATAGATAGTAAACTCATAAGCTTTCTGATTTTTATTCTTCATGATGGAAGTATTACCACTGTTGAATGCCTTAATAATTTTCTCATTCCCAAATGGCTCATAAGAATCTGATTTTATCTGAATCCATTCATAGTTCCACTTTCCATCTGATGTTAAATTGTATGGGAACTGAAATGCATTATTCATCGTTATTCCATCATGGGTGCGAGGAGTCAATATCATTTCTTCCAGATCATTCACATTCTGAATATTGCTATCATAGCAAATACTAGAAACGCCAACTTCCCATTCACCTTCTAAATGCAGTGGCCGATTTAATTCTACTCGATAGTCTGATGCTTTATTTTTGGGAAATTTATTCATAGAAGCATTACTGGGCAAGTAGATTAGAAACGAGTCCTTATTTTCACTTTCCATATTATTCACATTGGAAAAATATATTAGCATACTTTTGCATTAACTCTTCATTCGGAAATGGAGTGTAATACTTGTCACAGCATCTTTATGAAAAGGAATCAACGCACCAGCATCATCATAAATGGCAATATCAATTTGTGGGATGTAGTTTGATTTCAGCTTTGTATAATGCACTTTCTTGAAAGTATGCTCAGATAAAATACTGCAGCTTTTTGGCTGGTATGGTATCATTGCTAGCAATGGAGCTTCAACATCTCCCACACGTACATCTTCACCAATATTGGAATATATCTGAAAATAGTTAATACGACGCGATAGCGACATGTCTGCGCTAGCTTTGGTTACAGTACCACTTTTAAAGATATTTTGATCAAAACCCAAAATGTCCATTAGAGTTTTATCCATAATTAGTTCAATACCTTTTCCATTTATAGTGAGAGACAAAGTACCTTCTTTTTCAGAAAATGAAATATGTTGCTCATTAATCACTTCATTTAAATAATCTACAACCAATTTAACCGAAGTAATAATGCGAGGCATCAACACTCTTGTTTCATGTAAGAAACCACCAAAAGGCTCTACACACTTTCTGTATAAAGATACGGCCCATTCTGTATCAAATTGATTTGGCCTTTCACATGGTAAATGTTGCATATCAGATTTTCCATGAACAGCTGCAGAACGATGTCGTAAGAACTGATGAAAATCTTTTGAACAAACTAATACTAGATCATCATCATTTAATTTGCTTATTGCAATATGATTAGATGATTTGATATAAGTCAATGTTGCCACTTGTTTACCATCAACTCGAAGGAGATAATTAAATTTCTTCAATAATGTTTCAGGAGTCATGTTTGTCTTTCTTGGCTTAATCACAATCTTCTTCACCAACGTCTTCTCATTTCTTGGAATAAGATCTACATAATAAGCTTCCTCTCGATATATTAACTGTTTATGGCCACTTATGTGGTAATTAACGTTAAAATTATCATAGCTTGTTAAGGCGCTAGCGAGGTAGCCTAAATCATTTCTTAAACTTGGACTTAAACCAACAATCCAATCTTTCTCAACTACATGATGTACATAATTATAATCATCATTGTGCGGAGTAAATTGGACAATATGTTTACACGCTTTATTCAAGAAATCATATATAAACTTTTTACATGATAAGAGATCTTTCTTTGACCACTGTGGAATGTATACTCGGCACCCCTTTTCACATTGATAAGCAGCTGTACGCCTCATATTAATAGTCATCACCTCATGATCAAAAGTATAGACACAGTTGCTATAAACAAGTTGAGTGACACCCACTTCCCAATTTCCATTTAGCTGTTGTACATGATCAATGGGAGTAGAAAAGAGTGCAGCTCGATTACTAGTAAATCTCTTTGTAGCCGCATTGCTAAGCAAAATATGATAAAACGACATTTTTATATTGCTAATCTGCAACTTTGCATAACATCATGAAGACTTGGATCTTGGACTCTCTACAGTATATCAGAGTTGATCGTGATGGAAACGTACATTTCAAAAATTCTCATGGTCATACATCAAGAGGAATTACATTAACATGGCGACAATTTGTCAACCTCAATGATATCATGAGGGATTTGGAATATTTTGAAACATTAAGATTCATCTCCTTGGGTGATCAAGTTTGGCTTCAACATTACAGAAATGAAATTCAAATCTACCATTCTCATTCCGCAAACTGTTTCTCATTTCGCAAATACAATTGGGAGAAGTATAGAAGATATATACATCGCTCCATCATGACATTTATTCGTCGTGAGTTCATCGCCCTACTATGCAAATCTTAATCAGACATGACTACCACACATCATGAGTTGGAAATTAGATTCCCTACAACGTATTGAAACGGATCATGATCGAAACGTCTATTTCAAAGATTCAACTGGAAATGTGAGAAGAGAGTTTGCTTTATCTTATCGTCATTTTCAATCTCTACATCATATCATGAAGGACTTGAAATACTTCTATATGAAAAGACATTCACGTATTGGAAATCGCATCTGGCTGCGCGTCAACAATCGGCGAATTCAACTCTATCATTCCCAACTTCATACTAACTTCACATTTCATCAAGGTAGTTGGGAAAAGTATAAAAGGAAGGTACATCGCTCAATTTACTCATTCTTTCATCATGAAGCGCCATCGCTACACCATCGTCAACATTCTCCGTCGCTTCAGACTCTACACCAAAATCGATCTCACAACATTACACCAACAGCTTCCAAACAGCAAGTATTACCCGGGCCGTCCTCAAATGTTAGTGGTGAAGATGAACAATTCACGGAATCTTCAACTCTTCCCAAATGGGACTGTGCAGATTCTCGGCGCCCTTTCTCATTCATCGGCGCAGTCAATGCGCTTAGAGCTACAAAGACTACTACGTCGGATATGGAAGAGGGAGAGGTGTGTGATGTCGAATCTGACTGTGGACAATATGGTGATCTCTACTCAATTGAGTGACAGTCTATCATTTTTGAAGATTCGTACCAGCAGTTACAGTTTGTGTTATGAACCCGAACTTTTTCCTGCAGCTCTCATTAGTTGTTGGTTACCTGTGCATGTGGCAATCTTTCATAATAGTAAAGTGATCATTACTGGACTAAAATCTCATGTACAAGCAAATGTGATCCTAGACTATCTCATTGAGTATGTACGTACCCAGCGGATTGTAAAATAAAAAACAATTTTTCCAACATGATGTTTTTATTTCAAATCATGATAGAACTTACAAATCATTTTTTCATTAGAGGATGGATTACATGAAAAGTTTTGAATAACAGATGCAAATCGAGATACATGTAAACGTCTTAAGATGAAGTACAGTACAAAAGCACCACACGTTGATGAAAGTGGATGTTGTAGTATGCGTTCATTTCGCTGATATTGACGCGTATGTTTTCTCAACCACTGCTGTGTTGGTATATTTGGAGGTTGAGCAAGAGAGTCAAATAGTTCACCACGTCGGTCTTCTCCAATAAAGATCGCTTTCCAATGCTCACCGCCTAAATTCTGCGAATGAGTGTTTAGCACAATAAAGATGGGATAGTGATTTACTGCAGGTGGTAAGGTATCGAGTGAATAGACATTATCGAAAGCTTTCAACGTCGCTTCGTCTGCATTACGCTGCACTTTAGTCTTAATATCGTCAGCAGTCAACCAACTCATTAACGATTATACTGAAGAATCACGTCACGATACTTTGTAATTTCAATATTTGAATCGAAGACTGCATAAATTAATACATTGATCGTCTCAGGTAGTGTTCTTTTGAACGTCAAATCCAAACGAATATTATGAGGCACGTTCGCTTGACGATAGGGTGCACTAATATCGCTGTCAGCAGTCAAATCAAATGCATAAATAGTATATCCACTCTTAAACTCTTTCATAGTAAGTCCGTTGGTGTCATCCGTATTGTAAAAGCCAAAGACATCCATAAAATCAACATAACTGCGCATAAATTGATCCGAAGCAAAATCTGGTTTGTAGGGTGGACCAGGATGACTCACACCATTAACACGTAAAGCAATTTCACTTAACTGATTGTGTTTAAAATTGAAAGGATTCTTCTTTATATTACCATTAAATGCATCATTTTCAACCATTGCCACCATGAGGAGCTTCGGTGCTTCCGATGGAAAGAGGCCATCTTTCATGAAACTCTTTTGATCTTTCGGAATTGTAAAGGTGAGAAGCTTTGTATGCTGAACGGGGTAAATGGCATTTTGGCGGTTAAGACCTTCAGCATGCCCTCTAATGACACTTGGATTCGGTACTACTCGACGAATGTAAAGTGCAATATCTTCCACATGAATTCTAAAATTGTCAACTTTAGCAAATGCATTCAGCGCAAATTCAGGCTTATTCAATGTCAGCTTGAGTCGCATGCTGGTATTACAGAGTAAAAACTTTGACTGTCTAAAGAAGTCTAAATTCAGCGGACCATATAGCTGACATACTCTACTATCTTTAATCATAGCAGATCGCTTTACAAAGCCACTGTTTGTTTCAACATCAAATTTTCCTGCTTCATCTCTGTACCATCCCATGGCTTCCATATGACTTTTTTGTGCTGCTGGATGAAACTGTGATACATGATTGAAATATGATTTATAGGGATAATCGCTTTGACCACCTTCCACCTGCTGCTCTCCAATCGTTAGAGAAACATCGCGAAGTAATGTAGTCAATGGTAAATTGTTCAGTCCAACTTTATGTGCATCGTCAATAGCAGTTCCATCTGCTTGCTGAATTCTAAACCTCAAATCAAGCATCGCATAACTCAAATCTATGTAGTCATCACTACCACCAGGAATAACAAATTCAATGGGGCCAGCATTCTCAGCTGTTCGAGGATGATAATCTACAATACTTGAACTAAGAATATCTGTCTGTATGGCTTGTTGATCAAACAAACAAAAACCGGAAGTTTTACACTCCATGATTAGAAGTTATAGCAGCGTCGTCGTTTAGCGCCTGATGAATGATTAGAGCCTCTACGACGTTTGCGTGAATGCCTTTTGACTGAAGATCGCACCTTACCAGCTCCGCGATGTTTCCTCCTTCCTTTTTTCATTCGTTTAGGTGATTTCTTTCCTTGAGTAACACCAGCAATGGTCTGCTTCAATGTTTTTAAACCGCGTTCCTTCCCACGATTCAACAAACTGCTCTTAAAACTTCTACCTCTCGAAAGATCACTAGCAACATCACCAGCAAAGCCAACGGCATTACTTAAAACATTTCGTTTTAAAGATCTACCGACATTGGATATGAGAGGTGCTACAACAGATTTCAGTGCACCAAGTATGCTACCTCCACGTTGGCGGCGAGCACCGATGTAAATTTGTCCTCCACCACTTACGTAGGAGGGTCGTGAATAAAATGAGGCAGTTGGATTCATAGCTCAAACCCTAAACATTGTTAGTTACAACTTTGCATGAATCACTGTCGATCACTTAGATGAAAGATGTCGGCACGGCGCATCCAAGAGTTCATACTTGAAGGATAACCAGTCCATTTAACAAGACACCATTCTTCACCTTGCCGTTTTTTACATCGAATGATTTTCTCTACCAAATATGTTTCACTTTCAGTGACTACCTCAATCTCATCGCGGTAAAAGCTACCCTCAATTTCTTCATTATCGTAATCTTTCAACTTGTAGGTGGTCGGAGAGTCTTTTTGATTAATCCTTGATACTGTAAATATCTCCTCTGTCCAATTCGGGAGGTACCCTTTAGCAAAAACACTTTTCACTTTTGAGATACGAACTTTATCGCCAATTTTCACATCACTTTTCACATGAGTGCGTTTACGTTGGAATGATTCGCGCACTTTATCTACATTGTCAGCATTTACATCTACTGGTCTGAGTCCAATAGAACGATGGATAGAGTGATTGTAGGCATGGAGTGTATCTTGTAGAACCTTTGTCCAATTTTGTGTCAAGTTGGCAGTAAAATGTCGCCACAAGCGATTTTTTAATGTGCGATTAAAACGTTCAACGAGTGCAGCTTTATAAGCGCTCTTTACACTAAACAACTCAATGTCATGCCTCTCAAATAATCTTGTCACATGCTGATTTTCAAACTCTTTTCCTTGATCACTCTGAATTCTTTTTGGAATGCGACCTTCTCGAAAAATTGTTTGGAATGCTTTTGCTACTCCTTTCCCTTCTTTAGTTTTTAAAGGTTGAGCCCACGCATAACGCGAGAAAATATCAATGACGGTTAAAATAAAATTATTGCCCGAGTTATGTTTTGAAATGGAGGCAACATCACACAAATCTGCTTGCCACTGTTCATCGATGTCATGAACAATATAATGGCGGGTGCGGTACTTCTTTTTCGCTTGTTTGTGGAGTGTATAGGTAGCCTGACCCTTTAACCATCGTTTCACTTGTGATTGTGGAAGACCACTCGCTTTTGATAATTTCTTGATAGATGCAAATCCTGCCGGATGTTTTACATCATAATAGATTGACTTCAAACGTTCAGTCGATGACGGCTGACTCTTTTTCCTCCTTCTCATCTTTTTGTTTTCTTCCCTTTCTACATTTACAACAACTGCAGCATTTAGCTTTAGCGGTTTTGCGATCGTATTCACATTGCTTAGGGGTTTCATTATGAGAGCTGGCGCAGCAAGTGCAAGTGACAACGACATTCACCTCTGGCGGCTCATTACATGGCAAGCAACACATCTGCTTCATATTAATAGTCTGAGAACATGTATTTCCTAGGAGGAGCTGTTTTACGTTTTCCTTTTACCAGTTTTAGTGGTGATGTAGATCTACGTCGAGTTCTTCCTCTTGTTTGCTTAGTGCGTGTGGGAGGGGATGTAGCAGGTGACGTCTTAAACCAATTTGTTGGCATTTTCATCGTCTGAGGCATTGGAGTAGTAGCCACTGTTGAATCAAGTTCTTTCAATGTCTCATTATTTAAAGCAAATTTTGGTACATTATGCTTTTTCAATAGTTTAAGAAAGTATGACCAACCAGGTGGAACATAGCCCTGACGGCGCTTTCTACGTGTCGCATACTGAATCAAGTCTTCATAACGTGAAGCATCAATCACTTTATTTTCATCTGTAATGATTTCTCCTCTATCATTTACATTGAGATGGGGTTCAATACTGTTGAAAAGAGATATGGCATGTGCGCGAGATGCTAAAGGTGTAGCAGTCGATACAGAGTCACGCATCTTATTCTTCAAGTTTTTCAATTGCTCAACAGTTTCCGATTGTAATAATACAGCACGATGTGGATCTTTGATGTGAACATTTTGCTGATAATCTATTCCTTTCCTATACATTTGATTTGCAAGAGGTTGCTTTACTTGCTGCATGGCAGTCAATTGTACATATTCATCCTGAGGAATAACAATCATGCGAGAATAAGAACTCATAGTTTGTAGATAATCATGGGAGTTTTCAAAATATCACTTCGAAATCTAAATTCTTCCGGACACTCTTGCGTAAAGTCAATGAATAAGTAACCGTATGGTTTTTCAGTAGCTGCTTGAAAAATTTCAATTAAGGCTTTTGATCCTCTGGGTGCAACTTGTCGCGCTAAAATTTCAAATTGACTTTTATCTCGCGGATTCTTGAAAATAGCATAATAGTTTGTATTCAGGTTTCGTGTACGAGCTTCTTTTTCATCAGGAAACAAATTTTGTGTGATATAGATGATAAAGCACCTTTTATGGTGTGCTGCGCGAGTGAACATATCTGTAACATCTTTTGAATTCTTACTTTCTTTTAATAAATCATCCAATACAACAACATCATTAGACTGAAGTTTATCCACTGGAATAATTCCTTCATGTCGAATAAAGTTGCGACTTTGCAATTCCTGAAACAGCGACGGTTGATAAATACCATAACACCAAATCACTCGATTGATAGGTTCCTTAAACAACTCCCTTCTTTTATCCAATAAATTCAGCGTGAAAACAGTTTTACCTGCATGAGATGGACCTGATACAGTCAGAACTTTATCACATTGAAGTCTGAAATCCATTTTATCACTTTGAGATTCAACATTTGCATAATTAACGCTTAGAGCCAAAGATATTACCCAATAGGTTGCCCACGGCAGGAGCTATCATTGGAAGTATTGCTGAAAGGAAACCGCCCTTTTGTGTTAGAGTTTTCCTCTTTCTTTGAAGGGTGACTTTAGGATTGGAGATGAAACGCAATTTCGTAGCATATCGCTTAAGTAACTTTCGTTGTTTTGGCGCTAATTTCTTCGTCCTCAACTTCCTCACATGAGAAATAATTTCACAAATGAATTTATCGTTAGCATGTCGTATAGCATTGTATCGCTGATTTGCTTTCATTCGTCGGAGAGCTTGAATGGCTGAAGAAAACTTTTGACTTTTACGTTTCGTCATTTTACGTTTCGCCATTTTCCGTGTTAGTCTTTGCTAAAACCTATCTTTACCACATTTGCATAGGTACTAACTATTGCGACATAAGTGACACTCGAAATGAGCAATATCACAGTGGTTACATTGGCAAAGTTGAATGCAATTACGTATGAAACAGCGTTGACAAAAAGCATGCTTACATCTCTTGAAGATGCGCTTTTCATTTCCATCCTTTCGCTTACATACATCGCAACACATAGTTTCACCGTTACTGATGTCTATAGATCTATAGCAAGTCTTTTTGAAGATATGAATTTGCTAGCCTTTTCTAAATAACAGACGCATGTATAGAAGGAATATACTTCGAGAGTCAGCAGACATAGCTCGAAAACCAGTTGTGCTACAATAAAGTACCACTGCATTTTCAATTTTTCTTTATGGAAAGTTGAATGTGAATATCTGAAATCGCTTCAATCACTAGACTGCTACCATGATGGTTAAA
The DNA here is from genome assembly GCA_907163375.1 of Prostheceraeus crozeri. Taxonomy (NCBI): domain Eukaryota; kingdom Metazoa; phylum Platyhelminthes; order Polycladida; family Euryleptidae; genus Prostheceraeus; species Prostheceraeus crozeri. Next base: position 959,992 of record CAJQUW010003252.1, read on the forward strand.
TGCGTTAAGACGTTCAGCAATTTTTATCATATGTCTTTTAAAAAATTCTTGGGGGTGATCTACCACTTCCATTGAATAAGAAGCAAAATGGAAAGAGCGACTTTCCACCTCTTCCTTTCCAAAATGACTAAACTTAATTTTCGCAACTAATCGCGCCATGATAATGCTATCAGAGAATGTATTCATTAACTCTAGAAATAGAGTGCTAGCATCATCAACCACTGCTTCGATGTCGGTCTCATCTTTATGAAATTTTATCACATAATCTTGAACAGCTCCTTTTAAACTTTGCCTATGAAAACGTAATGTTCCGCAGTCGTTTGAGAAAGACATGATCGCCCTTTATCTAACCCATCCATTGCATGAAAACAACAACTCTTCTCATAGTAACATTTATTGAATAACGGTAACAAGCATGCATTATAAATCAATGGTTTGAAAGAGATAAAATAGATACAGCTGATAACTATCATACAGCGAGCAATGATAACCATACAGGACTTTGGCAGTGTTGAGGTAAGGAGGAAAGAAGCATTGGTTATGAACGTAGCTACTACAACGAACAGACAAAATAGGAACACACAAATCCTTAACACGTTTCGTGACTTCATGATAATGTTGATTCACTCTACTATCCCAAGGCGGGAGCAAAATATCATCAATGATTAGATTGGGAAATACTTTCCTCTCCTTACCAGGATTATTACAAAAGATGCGTATAACATTGAAAGCAGCTAACCATCGTTTAAAGTCAATAAGAAGAGCACTTTCACAAGAAAAGCCATAGTCTTGCAAATATTTCAGATTAAGTCCATGAATGTGTTTTCTCGCCCATTGATCAACATTGGGATCGCAGTTGGCATGTTGATGATAGACACTAACAATCTGATATGTCCAATTGTTCATAGCAATAGCACTGAGCTCCTGTACAGGTTCACCCTCACAATCCATAAAAATGATGATAGAAGCCTAAAACGGAAATTTACACATCTAAGGAAGCGTTCTATAACATATTACAAAATGAAGAATTACATCGATGCTTTTCACGACAAAATACACAAATGATATGATGTCAACGAAGAAGTAAAATGTATCTAATAAGACCACGTGTACGACACTCAAAGCACATAAGCGAATTGTCATAGGGTAGAGTTAGGAAAGGACTAGTAATTCTCCTTCTTTGATTTGCGTTTTGATGTAGCATTCTTCTCCGACTTGCGCTTCGTACCACTGCTGTTAAGGATTTGATCAATTATGTCGTCCACGTTGGGTGGTTTCGGAAAATATAGGATGGATTCCATATGCATGGAGAGAGAGGCTATTTTATTATCCTTGTGTCGACCATAATATAGCCCATTCACTTTGAAAAGGATATCCCAAGTACCTTCTCCGAGATCATCACATCTGATGGGTATTGAATGATCTCCCTCCTTCTTATAGTAAGTACACCAATGTGATACCGGTAGGCAAATGTGATTACCATCCCAAATCTTTCTATAGGGAGTATCCTTGTCATCTCTCGCCTTCCACTCTTGAGCAAGAGGAGTAGGAATGTCCATATTTAATGTCACGTACTCCTCAATAATATCAAGTTGGTGGCGAATGTACGGACTCACGGGGATCAGTATGTAGTCCCCATACTGATTGTGCATTATCTTGACATCCGTGGAAGGGAGCATTCCCGTTTGGAGTACTACGCTATGATCATCATAACGCAAGGCTTGTTTAAATTTACGCTGTAGCGGTGTAGGATTATGTACCTTGGATGTTTCTTCCACTGGCCTCAGTTGTAGATGATCTGACCGTAGCGAACCTTGTAACGTTTGACCGCCATTTTGTCCTACTAGTGCAGCAGATGGAGTAGATGCCTGAAAATGAAAAAAGATTGTATTAAGTTTACGTTCAAGGAAGGAGAGGGAGGGAAGTAGCGACTTACCATTTTAGTTGGATAATAGAACAGGGAACTAGAGAGAGAGAGAAAATGTGCGTCCGTCACTCGTGTGATTCAACGATGGAATGATTCTCACTGTGGAAGGCTCGCTATTTATAAAGAAATGCTTGATTCTCATTGGATGATGATCCTCATTGGACAATAACATCAAGCTGATTCCAAATCTGAAATCCGTTTTCCAATCCGATGCTTCGTTTTGAAGCTACAGCCCAAAACGTCCCAAATTCTAACTCTGTCGTTTTTCGCCAATGTCCCAAAATCTTAAATGGCGTCTCACATCTAAACGAAGGCAGATAGGAACAAGCCGATTCTTTCACTGAATTTGTCTTACTCTTAGCTTTCAAACGAGCTATTGCACGACAAAATCCGTCTACTAGAAGCCAAGATAGAAGCTAGCTGTCCAGAGGGGGGGGGACGTCAGCCGAAAATTTTTTCTCTCCGATTGACTTGAACCTCACCCTACCGATGCAGAATTTCACGCTGAATCCGAATCTGGCCTCCGTTTTCTCAACCGATGCTTCGTTTGGACGCTACACACCAAAACGTCCCAAATTCTAACTCTGTTAAAATTTTGAAGAAAAATTTTTTCTCACCGATTGCCTTGAAACTCACCCTACCGATGCAGAATTTCACGCTGAACACGAATCCGACCTCCGTTTTCTCATCCGACCACTCCTTCCACTCGAAACAACCCATTTTACAACCCAACATTCAGCAGATTGCACCAAAAACATCACACACTATAGCCTCAAGACTAATCCTGGCGGTCGCCCACGTCAACCAGGCGGTCGGACCAACTCACTCGAGTCTCACACTCTGTCGTTGCAGAGGGGGGGAGTCAGCGAACATGTTGTGAACGTGAACCCACCTGGCCCGCACACCACGACAGACCACAACCTCTGTCGTTCGAGAGGGGGGGGACTCAGACACGAACCACCACGGCGGCCGACCACGACACTCTGCCGTGCCAGAGGGGGGGGGACTCAGCGATGGCGGCCATCTTGCGCGGTCCAGAAGTGGAGTTTTACTTACTACTCAAGTTCTATTTTAATTCAGCCATGAATGGCGTGGACCCATGAATAACGTCATGACAATTGAATGCAGCATCACGAGCATAGGCTCTCGTCAAGGGAATACTTGCGATAAGTGCGAAGGGATTTTCTACTATTGCCTTGAAAAGTGGCAGCATTTCGGATGCGGGGACGAGAGCTTGTGACAAAATTTATCAATACGTAAATAAAAGTAGGCCTACAACAGACATGAGATGCCGCTAAAAATGAAACGGAAAGATTTACCAGTTCTAACATCATGATTTTAGCACAAAACCACAATTGGAATTCAAAATATTCAACTTTTCTATTAACGGCAATTCACATGTGAAATAAATGGTGGGAACAGAAACAAAACGAATAATGAATTGTCTCAACACAGAGATAAAGAATCAGAAAAAAAAACTCAGAAAACACAAAATAGTTACAATTTGATAAAAGATTGTAAGTTTATATACAATGCTGCAATACTACAATTATACTGCAATTACTCGAGTACAAGGTTTAGGTTAGACTGTGGTATGTGTGCCTGCCAAAACATATGCCTGATATCCATAAATAATTTCTGCTCATACTAAAAAATAACAGTAATGGTAATTGATGAAATAATAATTATTTCTTTTCATTCACATTTTCAGATTCTCGTGTACCTAGTGAGAGTCAGCCCGGAACAGACATCTGTGTTATACAACGTAACAATCAATCATGAAGGCTGTTATTTTCCTTCCTCAAGTTCCGGTGTGGGTTCTTCATCGTCACACAGTCCAAGTGCTTCGGCATCATTGTACAACATCACTTCTACAGGTGTGTATACGATCAGTTAACCTACGAGGAATCACTGCGTTGCAATACTATTAACTTCTATTTGAGCATTTGAAATTTGGCAGTTTGACCAGTATGGATACAAAACATAGAAAACATGCTCAGGCTAATGACGACTAGGAGTCAGCAAGAAGTTAAACATAATCGAATTACTCGTAGAATGAAGAGATAAATTGAGTGCGATTGATTGATATTCAAGATGCACACCGAATTTATAATGTAGCGTATAAGGGTTAAATAGTATAAGCATGCGAAGGAATTCAGCATACTCCCAATTTGGTCAGTTGTTCGATAATTTCAAACTTGTCAGTTTTTGTAATCTCGTTTTCAAATTCTATGCTTCTATGCTTCTAAGACTCCTTTAATTATGTTTTCTAGAAACATATTGTCGCTATCATTTCATCATCCGACCAGGCAATCGTTAATTAAAGAAGCCAATTTCCTATTTAACCATGCTTTGTAGCAACAATTAAATTAAAAAAGCCTCACTCAAGGTCAAGCATTAAGCATGGTTGGCTTGCATCATTCCAAGCCAGCTTTCTTGAGTGGGATATTGTATGTTGTCGCATCAAGAACAGAAAGCAAGGACTTGGTGTTCATCAATACAGAAGATGAAAAGCAAGAAACATGGTATATGAGGAAGTATTGTGAACTATCCTTTTTATTTTTTATATCAAAAATGTTCGAAATTTCTGGCTGCGCATTTTAATACTCCGCATGGAGTGTATTTTATCAATTAACCAATATTGAGATAACAATCCCGGGCTTCAGCTATAGCTTTCAACTATAGTTTCTTAATATCGATCAACGGGTAATTAATTTTTCGCAATGAGTAATTGTCCTAACCTGCAGCAGAGCATCACGTAAACCATTTTCAGTTACAAACTTTCGGTAGCTATGCAGTTTCATTTTGCAAAGCTATACAATCTCATTTTATCACTGTAAATAGATATCGGCAGATCTATTTGCTATGAGCATAGAGAATATGCGCCAATTAAGGGTAAGTTTTGTGACTACCATATATGGTAATCTGAATTACTGTTCATATATTTGAAACTCATCATTTGTGACACTTTTCTAGAACATAATCTCTGTCTGTCCTTGGTTCGGTCGGGTAAGTAACATAGTGTGTTGTTGAAGTGTGCTTGTCCAACATCAGCAACTGAAACTTTCCTGTTTGTCAATCTAAGCAATTAATGCACGTCTAATGATGAGCTGTATTCATTCTTATGAAATTTGAATGACTTGATGCTTAGACCAGCTGATGTATCTCTCTATAAACATACCGATACGTTCATGCATGACCTCCAGATATGCAAAAGCCGACCTCTGACAGGCTGTTTTCTTAATTTCAGTTTGGGATCCTTTGGACGACGGTTTGTGTGAATTATTCATTTACCAATATGTTCGTTTACACAGTATTTTTACAACCTTCAGTAATAGTGTTATGGCAATGATGTGTAAACGAATGTGCGATGATCAGTTATCATTATTTTGTTATTGCATGTCATCATTTGCAAGTATGCTACGATATTCATATCGAGGAAAGTAAAAGGTAACTACCCTGTCTTATAGTCGCAGTTCTATTAACGTTAAATCACTAAATCATGACGGTACTTCGGCGTCCCGCTCCTTCACAGGTTGATAGAACTAGGTGGCAACCTAGCTGCCTTTCTCAGCAGCTCGCTGACAAACCTCGTTGACAGCTGTCCCTATACGATTGCTCTTATCTTGCTTTACAAAATCCTTCACGGAAAAATATTTTCTCTTCATGACTTATTAGAGTATTGTCTATTGCAGATACTCGCGCTTCAATGTGTTCTACTTGCTTCAAAACAGATTCTATTTGTTGGTAAAGTTCATCAAATCTTACTTCAGCTCGATCAATGATTCTTTTCTCCATCTTCTTCAAATTGGTTTGAATATCATCCAAAGTGCCAACTTTATCAGGTGTAGATTTCACATCGCGGGGCATGTTCAATAAGCACAACAGAAAACTGTACAAGATGAGACTCGAACTCAGACCTTTGTATCTGCTAGCCTTCACACTTAAACGATTGACGACTGAACCATTGATGAGGCGTTCGCAAAAGAGTATTTCGTAATCTTTGATTGAAAGACCGCTGACGCAATCAGACTTCGATCGATTACTTCAATCTATCCACTTCAATGACGTATGAGAGAGAAAAAGATTACCACTCACTTCCAATATGCCAAAAAGCACAAAACATTCCTGTTTAACGGAAACACAGAGCACAGCGATGAGAATAAACGATGTAATGAGAACCTTGAGAGTACGAGAAGCACATCGATAAAAAATTTTCCCGGATTCAATCACTTGAACACTGAACACTTGCGAAAAATAAAAATAACTTTGACACGTCGATCAGAGAGACAACCGCACACGCTGACAGTTCAACTGATATCGTGCGGTAATGGGAGCCCGTGGGCAAGTTTTGTCGTATACAAATTGCACCCATTTTGTTGTTGACTCACGGCAATGCAATATTAGACTACTATGTCTCACAAATAATTGGATAGGCTAGGGCGGTGTCGCACTGCGAATCGCTTTTAATTTTCGACAGTTCGATTGCGATTATCCGATTCGTTGGTGACTGCTTTTCCTGTTCGACTATTATATTTGAAAATGAAGCTATTGATTTTTGAATAATCTAGTCCGATTGCTGACACCTGATCAGCATCACGCATTAAATTTATTCATGCAAGTTGCAGGTAGAAATATACACATTCACCAAGAGAGTGAGTACGGATACCGATTGCAACAATCGGGAGACTATTCCATCCAAGAGAGAAAGCAGGTATGAGCTCGGAAGACCGGTTTCATGTTTGTACGTCCGTGCATTATCAACTCATGTAAATAGGATATTTTGTTTTGCACGTTCTAGACCCATTGTCGACCATTGATCAGCATTAAATTAATTTCATTCTTTCATACTAAATCGTATTAAGTACGCTTGTAGATACCTGTATTTCTGCACATTGTGACCTGCATCACCGGAACGGTAGGTTTTGGGTTGAATTAGCATATTTCTTCAATTATGCCAATCAATGGTTGTAGCTCTATTAACGTTTTCAGGCATTATAATTATTCGTTTGAAATCCTGTGACGAATTTACGAATGCTAGCTAGTTGGTGTTCTGTTCACTTTACTTTTCTCCTTGCATGTCAATAGCACATTATGCTTTTGAATCTCGAATAATAGCCGTGTCATTCAGTATTTATTCAGAAAAGTTTTCTGGCAATTTTCCCACCGTCTGTTGCGGAGGTGTTATGTGGCAACTCCATGTGGTCTTAAGTATTCACTAGCATCGCGAAAACTACAGATAATCTGAAGTAGTGACAAAATTGCCCATCAAAAGAAATTGACTATCCTATCCTACTGTCTGATCAACGGACGCGCTGAAGGCTGGTTTATTTTTGCCTTACGCATGTGATGAAGCGTGGCCAGTCTGTTGGCTTTGCTAGGGAAGTATCATCGTCGTTCTCAGATAACTTTCCAATTCATCCGCGGCAACAGTGCTTCGACTTGAATTGCCTGTTAGTAGAGCCGTTGTCGAGCAGTCTTTCAGCAGTCAAAGTAATGCACACATATGCAGAAGGCAAAATTTAAAGGACGAAATAGCGGACATGTTGAAAGTGACCTTTGACGATTTTATGCATGCAATTATAGTTCTTTATGTAGCAGTTTTGCTTGTTGTTCTGTAAACAGCCAGTAGCATTGCACAGTTCTTTACTTTACTTCAATAATAAAGTCTCTCATGATATACCTCTATCATCTGTATTGGTGACAGATGAGAAAACAGGTCGCATAATGTGTGACGTATTTAAACTGAATTAACTAGTAACGTTTGTTATATGTTAAGTAGTTATGGAAAGTTGCATCGCACGAAAACGCAGAATTTACATACAAAAAGGCAAGCACAAAACAGAAAATTAAACCCCAGAGTTCAAGGCTCCTTGAATCATACAGGAGTATCGCTTTTTTTATTAATTGCTGCACTGAGTGTGAGTACATGTTTATGGTATCCAATTGACTGTAGGCCTTTTGTTTGCAGATAACTCCAAATTACTCGAGTTAGGGTCAGAACCTCCTGCCGGTCCGGTCCCGTTCATTGATTTTGACTGGCTGGTAGGCCGACTGCTCACTCCGCCGGCCGGTTATTCTAATTAGGTTTGTGTCGCCAATTCACGACTTTCATTCCATGAGTTATTGTCTAAAAGAACTACAATTCGCAAGAGCATGCAAATACTGAGTGACGCAAATATTGCGATCAGTCTCTTGAAAATCCATCTTCTGCATTGAAAGCCGTTGACGGAGCCGAAGCCTGCTAAACATAATATTGCTAATAGTTACCGATGATAAAGCAGTGGAGGCTACTCTTAACAACCGCTACACCTGATGAAGAAAATTTGCACTATTATTGCTTCTCCGCTTCTTAGGGAATAATGTTCAGACACAATTATTTGGAAGTGCATCAGTAAGTTTAAGTGATGAGTCTATTGCTGAATTCCCTACTGTTTTTGTTCGAGGATTCTGATTGCAGTTGAAGCATTTTCTTGGTAATGCGTACTGTGAAATTCTTATAGATGACCTGGCAACGTTGATACTGATTAAGCATTAATTTATAGACAATTATTCGCTTGTACATGTAGTTTCAAGCATTACCTCATCTCAAATAAAGTGTCCAGCATCGTGTATTCTTACCTACATTAATTTTGTTGGAATTGCGCATTACCCTAGCATAGCCTATCTGGATTGTTTTAGTACTATGTTACCTGTAAAAAAGTAAGGCCCCTCTAGGCTCACTTTTGGGGCCATTTTTGTCCGTTTTGTACTGCAACGATATGCATCCTAACTAAACTGAATAAGACTTCTTAACAGACGTATGCAAACGATATTTGTGAACTTTGTCCCATTTCTAAGAACCATGTCCAGGAATCTGTGGAAGGCATTCTGGAAGAATTTTTAACTAAAAAATAAGAAAAATTGGTAAAGATAAGAATAAAAATTAGTTAGAAAGGAATTCGCTGAGATTAAATGCCTTAGAAAAACAAAAGCTTTGTGTGTCTTTAGGAAAAATTACGAAATAATGTCTCCACTTCCTTATTGTATTGTGGAAGAATTCAAGCTACTCGGTGTTGCATGGATCATTTTCTACACTACAATCGGTAGCGTGCATCAATCGTGTACTTATTCGGGATTTTTTCAAGTGATCTACAACACGTTACAAATTCCTTGTTCCGATGGGCAAGAAAGCGGATATGTTTAAAGTATTGTCCTTTTCTTACAAAAGAATGATTAAATTCCATTCCACAAGCCGTGACATGCTTCTATTTGATAAATGTCAAGCGAATGTCATACTCCATTTTCGATTGCTTCACACTGAAAAAATTCTCATTACAGTAGGTATTAGTTCCATACCTACTGTAGGACAAACCACTGACGAAATTGTTTTACTGTTATGTCAACTCATGTATATCTCGCAGACCTTGTAAAGAAGCCCGATTTTCTGTTAATTACCTTGTGACTTATGTATTTCTGGTTTTCATTTTTGACAAATACAAACTTATTCGTTATTCTCTTCTCTCTATCTATCGTGAAACGCTTTCACATCCTGAGCATGTTATTACGCGCATTGCTGCTCAGTTTTTTTCCATGCACGTACAAAAATCTCATCGAATTGTGAATAATTGTCTAATTGCCTGATTGAAGATCAATTGAGATAGAAATTGATTAAAGACATACCGGAGCACTTCATCGGAACTCCTGCTCTTCAGGAGTACCGATAGAGTTACCGCATGCTACATATAGTCCGGCAGGCAGAGCGAGTTCTACAGGGAACGTGACCGAAAATGAGACCTTCACAGAATGTCGTACACTCTATGCGTAATACGAATCTGCACGTCTGCCCACTTATAAGTAGTTCTTCTTTTTGTTAGACACGAACGAGGAAAAGCACATGTTAATCCAATGAAACACAGATACAGTTTTTAGTTAAAATAAAATTTTGCATGTTTTCGCTTATTGCGACGAAAATACTATGCCTATGTCTAGAGTTACAATTTTTGACATGGAATGTATTCACGTCATTTCTTATCATTTGCATGCAATCCTGTCTATGAAGCTAAACACTCAGATTCGGCAAGCCTCCTCATGTCAGCAAGCGCAAGCATTCTGAGCAATTTAACACACATTTAGTCAAATTTCCGCATACATTGTCGATCAGAAAAATGATGATAACACACGCAAATCATAGAAAATGACCTGAAGACATTCCATGTCAAAATTATGACTCTAGACATAGCATTTTCGTCGTAATAAGCGAAAACATGCAAAATTTTATTTTAACTAAAAAATGCATCTGCGTTTCATTGGATTAACATGTGCTTTTCCTTGTTCGTGTCTAACAAAAAGAACTATTTATAATTGGGCAGACGTGCAGATTCGTAGTGCGCATAGGGTGTACAACATTCTGTGAAAGTCTCAGTTTCGGCCACGTTCCCTGCAGAAATTCGTTCTGGCTCCCGGACTAATAGTTATCCAGAAATCGGATGTTGTCTAACGTTCTAGGCTGAGGAGCTGCCAGCTTTACAGAGGCGCCGCCCAGGGCCGCTTTTGATTGGATCGGCAGTCGAACCCGTCCAATTTGACTTTTCTGGCTGCTGGGCCCGGCCTTCGAAAATCCAGCCGACTCCAACCGTGATCAAAGTAATGGATGTAAATTAAATACAAATTAACATGATGTCAATCATAACAACGATCTCATAAATGCGAATACATACAACGCATATCAAACGCAACAAGCGAGAAAGTTTAATAACCAAGAGTGATGTTTCCTGCACACCTGTAAAACATCTTTTTTGGTTTGAACTTCTCGTCCCATAAGAATGAATTTGGCTTGAATGAATCTTGTCAGACAAGATCAAAGAAAAACACATGTAATAATAATAATAATGATATATTTGTCATACGACAAATTGAGTGATACATAAGAAGTATACACAAGATGAGGGTGACAAATATTGGCCCTAAAAGGGCGATCAAAAAAGGCATGTAAATCAAATGGGACATTTAGTTTTTGGCTAAAACTAAATTTTCTATGTTTTCCTTGATTAAACGAAAAGTACTAAGCCCAGAGTTATAATTTTTTTACATGGAATGTCTTCAGGTCATTTCCTTTCATGTTCATGCACCCCTGTCTATAAAGCTAAACACATCTAGATTTGGCGAGCCTCTAAATGTCGCTAAACACAAGCATTCTGAGCAACTTTATCCACATTCAATCACATTCTCACATACATTGCCGATCAGAAACATGATAATAGCACATGCACATCATACGAAATGACATGAAGACATTCCATGTCAAAAATTGAGACTCTAGAGTTGATACTTTCCAGTTGAAAAGCAAAACCCAAAAACTGCAATCTGCGTCCCATTTGATTTACATGAGTTACAAGAAGAGGAACTCACTAGAGCTCGGCAGACGCACCGATTCGTAGTAGGCAGAAGATGTACATCATTCTGTGAAAGTCTCATTTTCGACCTCGTTCCCTTCAGAATCTCGTTCTAGCTGCCGGACTAATATATTTCTCAGCATTCAATGGAGCTATGATGAACTTGTATCCGTTATTGTTCTCGCTGGATAGTGGTCAGCGTATGGAAATCGCTCAATTTTCAAATCGCAATTTTTCAATAAGAATCTATGTGAGCATGATAATGGATTAGACACTTAGCGAACGAGCATTTTTTTGGTTACTTTTGATATCTTAGTCATTGAAATCGGTGTGCCAGGAAGGAATTAGCAATACCTCGATTGAATTCCGGCATGATGCTCATTCAGGTGATCCATTTTTCACGATCAGCTTCGTAGCATTGTTCTGATGAACTCATAAAGAAGGCTATCAATTATTTTTCAGAGCCTCACATAGTTCTCTGGTAGGTAAAAATACTATTGCGTTGTAATACCGTGATTAATATTACACTCATAACGTGTCAACCAGTCTGCGAACGTCCTAATGGCATTATTCATCAATACTATGTGCCAGATTTTCATAATATGGATTAGATACCGCTGCTGCAGAATATTTTGTAATGCATTTTTGGCATGCATTTTGTAATTTGGAAAATGTAATCTGCGTATTCGCACGTAGTGACTGCCCTGAAGTCGGTTCGGAACAAGAGGAACTAACTAGAACTCGGCAGACGTCGCGATTATAAAGTCGCACGCAATGACTGTAGTCTAGTGATGCAAATGGAAAATTTTCTGGAAAATTTTGAAATTTATTTTTCGGTGATTGACGCTTTTTCCTTTGTTTTGGAGACTTATTATAGTCGTTTGAAAGGACTATGTAATATTCAAAGTCCGAAAACTTCTCTATCATCCCTGTAGGCCTATGTTAACTTTTGGTACCCTGCACCTTTTCCATGTCTATGTCAGATCTTTCCAAATGAATTTCAGACATAAGATGGATTTCAGATTTTTCTAGCTGAATTTCAGATATCTGTCACAAGCTCAACTTGGAAAAGATCTTTAATTCAACTGGAGATCTCCAATTAATCTGGATCATACCTCAAAATTCATTTGGGCAGATCTGAAATCGATTTGGAATTGTACCTGAACCATCTGAACTAGAAATGGCGGATGTGTATCCTCAACGAAGATATCAAACAATGCGCCAGAAGTTTGAAACTATCATAGATATTCTTTTACTCACCATAGATATCTCTAGTTTTCAAATATCTCACGAGTTTACAGCTTTATATACAATATGGTCGCTCATGAATGCTGCGTGGACTGTGTGCTTAAACTTCACATGTTCATCAACACATGGAGAATTTGCATCACTATGATCAGCGCTGCAAAATAAAGCTTAGCTTTCAAGCTAACAATGAGCAAACTCCAAAATGAAATATATTAATTTTGCTCCAGAGCTTTCACATTGCATGAAGTTACCCCTATTGTAAAGCAAGATTCAAGTTATCCCAAACGGTGTCTGTGTGATAATTGATGCTAACAATTTAGTACAAACAAGGTGGCAAATTAAAGGAATGTTCAAATATCCGCGGACGGAAATCGTATTGCTACGATCGCTTAAATCGAAATAATGATGAAATCAAGAGTTTTAGACCCAATTTATTGGTACGCAGCTGCCTCGGCAGCGGAAGCACTCAAATTATAGGGCCTATCAAAACTTTCAAAATTTTCCAATATTTTCCAAAATTTTCCAATATTTTCCAAAATTTTCTAATTTTTTCCATAATTTTCCACGGAAAATTTTGATTCAAAATTTTCCGGAAAATTTTCATCACTAGTCCTGGGGCTGAGGGGGTTGAGTGTGCAAAAATATGTCCCCGCATTTTGACTCTTGATTCTTCTGAAGGACCCCTAGGATGATAAAAAAAACTTGGGTAGACATTCCAGATCGATGACCTTGACCCCTAAAATAAAAATGGCGTCCAAGATGGCCGCCACGTCATTGCTGTCATAATAACAGAGCATAGAAGTCACAAAGTATAGTGATAATGGAGTCTAATCCTAGGTTAACTGGGTCAAGGAATCTATTGAGACTATGTGCAAGTCAACTCAACCATCTCATGGTCAATTAAATGCAAAATGGCCGCCCCATGAGGCCACCAAAATTCAAGAAATTTCATTTTTTATGATAATTATATACTTTTGGTTACAGAAGTACCATATGGCATCGTGATAACGGAGTCTATTCCTAGGTTATCAGGGTCGAGCAATCTATTGAGACTTTTTCTTAGATGGACTTACGGCACCCTTTGTTTCTACTCCACAAAATGTTTACTTAGGCGATAAAAACAATAGAAAATTTCAAATATTTTACTATAGTATTTTCCATTGAAGTTTATCATACACGGGCTTCGCACCATTTGAAGATCTTCTAATATTTACACTTTTATACATTTGGGCATTTTATACAATTTTTACATTTTATACATTTGAAATACAGAAACTTAGTTGGAATTCGAAACAAATAATTGATGCAGTATGAATAAGTTCTGCAAGAGTTATCAGAAAGAAGATATATGCCTAATTAGGATTTCGACAGCTATTGTCAGTAGAAGTGGCGTATGCTTGACAATTACAGTATTCACAACAATCAACGTTGGCCTCCCTACAAGGACATAGTCGCGTAGCACACTTTTGACACATACACTTCAGCACCATCTCTTCAGGTAGATCCCGTTCATGTTTCTTTGGCACCAAATATCCGTTCTCCGTCATGAACCTAAAGTCCTGTGGATTGGGCGAAGTATTTCTCAGACAATTTATTTGAATGTATGCAGCGTAGAAAGCACGGTAGATATGGCCCCTCGTTGCAGAACTGGTCGGCGGAAGATCGATTAGGGATGTGGATTGTCTATGGAGAAACATGTGGTGACGCAAGCAATCCATAGTTTCGATACCATGATCTCCTCGATGAAGAACTTGTACCAAGTACCTCTCGGCGTTTAGAACGCACGCTTCCACATTAATCTGGGCTTGTCCGAAATCCTTCAAGTAACGAATTGGATCAGCCTTGATTGCAGCTGCTTTCGTACCGAACTTGCTGGTAGTATCACATCCAGACAATGCATGAATTGCTGGGAGAACTTCGCACATGGAACGGCCAATCTTGGCTGACACAATGTGTGATGGGATGTACCTGGTTTTGTCTCCAGCCCCACCTCTCGACCAAAGCTCCTGGAGTCCGTTCGATGCGAAAATATGGCAGAAATGCAAGGCAATAACAAAACATCCGTGTCATTGGATAGAATCGCGATTCACTTGCATCCGTTTCTGATGGCGTGCAGAGCATGGGGAATTATGCGGATGTCTGCCTCTTCGTGTTCCGCATCAAATTCAGGGTGTTGTTGTACTGTGCCATTCCTTATCGATTGCGCTGATGTTGAACATTCCATTTCTTCGCCAATTATGCGGCTCAAGACTATGATAAGGTCGTTCGGATTTTTTTATGGTAGTCAATCAGCCAATCTTCTACGAGAATTTCCAGATCGAATTTGTTTCGTGTTGATGACCAAAAACTTTCCATGTCTTTCGGCAATTTGCTTTCCCTTGTTATATTGTTGAACATAACAGAAGGGTTCCGAGTACGACGTAGTCGCTCACTGTATTTTACCGAGGCCTCTTTGTATGAATCAAAAGACATAGTCAATGCGGAAAGCATTTTTGCATGTTCCTGTGACAGCACTGTGCAAATGAGCGCAAACATCCCCAAAGGTCTTCATGGTGGATGTTTTTAATTTTCTTACATACGCCATAACATCAACTATATATGCAGTTTGCATGTCTCCCCAGTTCGCAGGGGTTGAGTAGTCATCTTCGGAAATATTTGATTCTAGTTGTTTTACAAGTTCATGCTTTAACGATTTTTTCATCAATTCATCGTCGTCAAACAAAAAGTTACTTTTTACTAAATCATACGCAAGGATTTCTTCTACAGGATATCCTCGTGATCTTGCTGTTTCCAGTTGCTTGTGTGCCAGACAGATTTCTTTCCTATATTCTTTCTGCTTTTTCGAAGGTGGTGGTTTCTTCAATTCAATACTTGTAAATGTTTTGATGTTGTTTCTGTAGATGGTATCCCTCAAGCGTTTTGTTTTTTCTATCAGGCGTTCTCTTTTGAATTTTTCATACAAAATCGTGCCGTTTTCATTGACAGCAATCAAACTTTCTTGTATTTCGTTTGGTACAATTGCTCTTGTTAGAAAGTTGTGTAGTTTAGTTTTAGTTGTTAGGTTGATTTGAAATGGGTTTTCATATTGTGAAATGTACGAGATCATTTTGTTTAGTTTGATTTCAGTTTCATGCGTATGACGAACAGTAAATTTATTCACTGTAATTAATTAATTACTGTAAAGTATTCACAGTAAGTTCAGTGTCATATGGCTGTACGCCTGTTACTTCGCGAAAAGTTTGATTAACAGACATCAATTCATGATGAATGATGTTCCATCGCGTTACGTATTCCTTTCTTCTTGTATTACCGATAATTCCACCACTTGCTTTTGAGGACCTGTTGATCGTTTGTTCAAGACACATGTCGGGAGCAACAGCGGAAAATGGAATTGAGAAACGTTTTATCACGAATTTTAATCCATAAAATTGTCATGAATCTCGGGTGCGATCGTAGATAGTTTCTTCATGTCTTCCAAGTAAAGAGACCACCAGCGAAGATAATTTGTTGAATCAAAGATAGCGAAATAGGGTAATATTGCCTCAACTGTATGTAGGTGGAGCTGCCAATCGCCTTCTCTATCAGATTTTACCAAATTTTTCGCCTCAAACACCGTTTGAATCAGTCTATCCCAGTAAGCAAATGTTTTGCTCTGTTCCTGACCTTCCTTTCTGAATTTGTTGAAATCGTAAATCAAATCACTCGCACTTTCCATGTAAGAACTTAGGAGCTCCTTGGATCTCAATCTGTTCTTCTTGGATATTGCCTCTTTCATTTCTCTGAGGAATTTGAGTGGTTCAAAATACTTTCGTGTTCCACTCATGGGGCGGCCATTTTTCATTTATTTGACTATGAGATGGTTGAATTGGCTTGTAAATAGTCTCAATAGATTGCTCGACCCTGTTAACCTAGGATTAGACTCCGTTATCACTATGAAATGGTACTTTTGTAACCAAAAGCATCAAACTAGCATAAAAATGAATATTTCTTGGATTTTGGTGGCCTCATGGGGCGGCCATTTTGCATTTAATTGACCATGAGATGGTTGAGTTGGCTTGCACATACGAGGGGTGATTGATAAGTTCGCGGCCTGACATAGAAAGCTTAAAGCCAGGCCATTATGCACATGTGGATTGATACAATGGAATGTGATGACGGCGCATGACGAGTGATAAGTCGATCCGGTGAAGTGTTGGTAAACCACAGCTACTTAACTTCAGTTACTAACTTATCAGTCAGTTAGTCAGATAAGTGTTGCGTAAGATGGATCACGTTTCAAATCGAGCTGTCATTTGTTATCTCGGCTTGAAAGGACTCACACCAAAGGAGATTCGTGATAATATGGTTGGAACACTTGGTGAGAAAGCTCCGTTCTACACCACAGTCAAGAAGTGGGCTTCAGAATTCAAGCAAGGAAGAGAGATCTTGGAAGATGATCCCCGTTGTGGAAGACCAGTGACAGTGAGCACCGAAGATGTGATCGATCATGTTCAAAAGATTATTCTTGATGATCGCCGTACAACCGAGCGAAAGATTGCCTTCGAACTGAAGATTTCACAAGAGCGTATACATAACATCATCCATCATGAACTTGGCATGAACAAAGTTTCCGCTCGATGGGTGCCACGACTGCTCACACCAGAGAACAAACGATCCCGCTTTCTCATCTCAAGGGACAACCTGGCGCTGTTCGTAAGAGATCCTGAAAATTTCATGGACCGGTTCATTGCGATGGATGAGACTTGGATTCACCACTATCAGCCAGAGTCGAAAGAACAATCGAAACAATGGAAGCACCCAGGATCACCAACTCCGCGGAAAGTCAAGGTCACCAGGTCCGCGGGAAAGGTCATGGCCTCCATTTTTTGGGATTCGAAGGGAGTTTTGTTGGACTTCCTAGAGACTGGTCGGACAATTACTGACGAGTACTACGCTCATTTGTTGCAACAGTTACGAGTGCAGATAAAGATCAAGCGGAGAGGGAAGCTCACGAAAGGCGTGCTCTTCCATCAAGACAATGCGCCTGCTCACACCTCCGCTACCGCCATGTCTGCCATCCACGGTTGTGGGTTTAACATCATTTCCCATCCACCCTATTCTCCTGATCTGGCACCATCGGACTTTCATCTCTTCCCAAAAATGAAATTGGAGCTCAGTGGTCAGCACTTCGCATCCAACAGTGACGTCATGGAGGCCGTTGAGGAGTATCTGGACTCCAAAGACTCACACTTCTATGAGCAAGGGATCCGCGCATTGCAGCACCGTTGGGCTAAGTGCGTTGATTGTAGGGGCGATTATGTCGAAAAATAAATATGTATCGTATGCGAAACATGCTTTTTTCTATATCGGGCCGCGAACTTTTCAATCACCCCTCGTAGTCTCAATAGATTCCTTGACCCAGTTAACCTAGGATTAGACTCCATTATCACTATACTTTGTGACTTCTATGCTCTGTTATTATGACAGCAATGACGTGGCGGCCATCTTGGACGCCATTTTTATTTTAGGGGTCAAGGTCATCGATCTGGAATGTCTACCCAAGTTTTTTTATCATCCTAGGGGTCCTTTAGAAGAATCAAGAGTCAAAATGCGGGGACATATTTTTGCACACTCAACCCCCCTCAGCCCCAGGACTAATGCCTTGAAATCGGCTCGGAACATTGAATTAAACTAAGCAGACCCCTACTTTGAATCTACTGATTACTGGTGTGAATCCTGCATTAAATCGGCCTGATGCCGATCTGAAGCAGGACCTATAGCCCTGCATAAGACAACCCGCTGAAGCCCTGAATTTAATTGGTGTGAAAATTGGCTAAAACAGCTGTGAATTTTGCATCCTTTAATGTATATGCTTGAAGCCGGCCTGAAATGAGCATCAAGTTGGACTTATAAATACCGACCTGTCAGTCACTTAATCCGACATCCGGAATCTCACGGCACCTTTCTAGACTGCATTCGTTGAACAAGAGCAGTAATTCATTGTAGAAGCCGCTGTTGCAGTATCGATTGAAAAAGGATTCACAAATATCGATAACTATACTCTGATTAATTTTGGGTAATAGTTGGGCACAATCCATTAACTTCCGTTGATTAACGAAAGTTAACTTTTCTTTAACTTTTTAACTTTCTAAAAAAAGTTAGCGACTAGTTTAACTTCCGTTATTCTCATGGAAGTCTGTTAATCCGTTAACTTTTTTAAATAAATATGCGGCTGAGAGCTCAGCTCATGATGTCAAGTCAACTAACTATACATACAGACTTTTGAAGGCTGAGTTAACTTGCTTCACCTTCGTTCATCATGCACTCTGGCAACAACGCGCGGCGTCATGCAGAATTCGCATCGGTATTTGCGTGAAGCTATTCTCTTCACAAAATGAGGCAGACCACAGAATTAGATTAGTCACTTTACTAGAATTAGAATTAGATTAATCGTATCACTTTGCTAGAAGTGCAAACTGATTCAAACAGATGGCACATGCAGGAACTTAATAAGTGATGGCAAAAAGAAATTTTTGATACCTTACAGAGATAGGAAAAATAGTCGTGCGTCGCTTGAGGATTGCCCTTAATTCCTTCAAAATGCTCCGATCGCCACGACTCCTTCAGATTCGAAGAATTCAGATCATTGTGCTAAAGTTTTCTCGATAATGTTGGGTCCTCCGATCACTTTAAAAAAAGTTAGCAGGCGCATGAAAAAACATTCACAAACTTCTCTGTAGAACTTGACATCGTCTGCGTCTCTTAGTTATGTGATCCGATTGATAACAGTCACTGAAACTTTGCACAATTTGGCGTGTTTAATGTTGAACTGGCTGCTCATTGATCGATTGCTATGTATGGTATTATGTCAGCAGATTGTGCCATTTCATTTACGTTACATGTTCCAATGTTTCTCTTCTAGTCAAACAGAAGAAGAGACGACCTGTCTAATTTTGTGAGGCAGACAGTGTCAGGAGCGCAGTCACGCAGGGTCACAAGAATCGATTCTGTTCCCAAATTCGGTCTTATTTCGTCTACGCGCTTGCTCCGAAATTCCGAACAAATTTCCTTACTGCAGGAAGACTATGTCTGCCTTGTGTGCAGCCTTATGTGCAAGTAAATTATATTCTTTACCTAATGACTCGAATGAAAAAGATTGATGGAAAAAAGCTCTGTGGAATAAATCATTAGAATAAACGACTTTACATTTTGTAGGAAACATTGGCCTGAGAGCTGCTGTGGGATGATCTAAGTTAAGAATTTTCTTATTTAAAAGTGATTTAAGTCTTTTTCGAGAAAAGCTGCATGGATAGCAAAGAAGCAGGCTTTTAAGTTTTCACAAGAGGTGTATGAAGAAAAATGCCGAAGAAAAATGAAGAAACTTAGAATAGCAGGAAATTTATCTGTGAAGACACAGTGTTAACTAAAATACTAATTTAAAGATAACATAAAATTTAACAAATTAACGGTTTGACTTTAACTTCCGTTACTTTACTCCCAAATTAACGGATTATTGTTAACGGAACTATATTTCTTAATTAACGGAACTAACTTTCTTTTTAACGATGCCCAAAACTGGTAGTGAGGTAGCCAAGATGCACGCTAGCCTATGTTCCGTACACATTACGTATAGATTAAATTCAAATGGTATTATAGTCCTTTCGGGAGCTTGGAAAGCCGTCACTTCATGTGGATCCGCCATAAGTGCGCGGCCAGTCAATCTGTGACATCAAATTCACAACTAAACTTCCTGTAGGAGCATAAGCGTATTTATCGAGCGGAGGACTCGGGCCTTGGCCGCCCTAGACTTTTAAATGGGAAGAGAGTTAGGCCTACTATCCTACTTTGAGTGAGAACTGCTAATAATAGTTATAAACTCAATCTGAAGAATTTGTAGCAATGAATAATAAAGCATCAACACATTTTTGCTAAATATGTCTACGTAAACTTATTCCGCGATTGATTTTATGTCTTAATTTTCCCGTGTATTTCATATAAAGTTTTGGCACAGTTTTTAGGAAATACAATCGTTTAATCATATTATTCTCTTTATCGGCTATATTGCTTGTTGAATTGTAAGGTCAACTAAAAAATTATGAATATAGAATGAATTTTCTGATGCGTAGCCCTGTAGGCCAATTAATATTACGAGCCAAAGCAAAATAATATCGTATTCGGGTTCGTATAAACCATTAAGAGAATAGTTGATGTATAGTTACATGTACATTCACAATTCACATAGATGTGCCTTAGGCCTCCCGAAACTGAAATCCTGGCTACAGGCATGCTGTAGGAGCACGATCAAAAGTATACTTGCTCGTTTTCCAATGCAGATCGTGTATATTTGATCTAATTCACAAGCTATTTCACACAATGGCAGTGACACGATGATTGTCAATTGATTTTAGCAGTCATAAAATTCACTTTTGAGATGTTTTTGATTAATAAAATTTAAAGATTGAATGAGGCTACAGATCCTTTCTCGATTCGTCGTGTTGCAGAATTCATCCACTGTGCCACACAAAAATACTTTCCATTATGAACTGCACTGAGACCATTAATATCAAGAATGGCTCCTTGTATTATAGATCCATTTGGAAGGAACCAGCGATAGCTATACCGGAGATTTGTTCTTTTCATTATACATTCTCGATGAATTCGTCTATGCTCCCCTTTTATATTATCTCCTACCAGATGCTTTATCGATAGCCTTGAATCTGAATAGAGAAAGTAAATGTATAATCAAGAAAATGATTTTAGCATGGCGAAAGTAATACATCTCACTTTAAAAGAAACCCGCAGTACTCAGTTTTATAGTCGGAAATATCAGTTTTACTAATTTTGATGAAACTGTTGCTAAAGTATTAATATTAGATTAAAAAAATGCACTTAGAATTGGAAGTTTCTTGATTTGTAAGAAGGAAATACAAATTTCACTTATTGTAGAAGCCGTGGAATTCATTTGAAACTGCAGTTATTGGTAAACATCTTGGATAGGGATGGAAAATTTCAAATATCAAATAGAACATCCGCTTTACATTGTTCTAATAACTTTGTTACATTAAAATTAATCATTCAATGTTTTAATCCTAAAAAGCGGATTTGACGTCATCAATTAGCTTCTTGATAAATTAGCCTTAGGTAGGAGTCTTATGACTTCAAATTAATTAACCCATGCATGCATGAGATAATTTTCAAACTTGAAGTCTATTTTTTGAAAAATATAAATTTTTAAATACACTTTGAGAGCGCTCTAGGTATCGCACGAAGTTGGGAATGATGCCATTACAATCGCATTGATCTAATTTTTATTTTGCTTAGTTTTCTTTGCCGTGTTGGAATCGACATGACTGCGCAATGTTGCCCCATAAAATGCGGGTCAAAATGTTGCTCAAAATTAATGGCTGTACGCAAAATTGGTTTTCTGTCATATAGTAGATTTCTGCCTTTTCACCGATGGCATAAACAACATCGAGAATCGTCATAGATAACTCAAAATACAGCTATGCAAGCTTCTCAAAAAACATGAAGATCATCATAGAGTGCAATAATATAATATTGTTGAATATATCTGTATCTAGTCAATGCAATGAAAAATTTGACATTTTCTATGTTAATCTATTAACATAGATTTTAGCATTGAATGATTTCAAACCGTTTGACATCAGATACTTAACATTACTTTTTTACCATTACTTTTACCTAAATGTTGTTGATGAGTTACACTTCTATGCCAAAAGATATTCATTTCATGGATATCTTCGCTACATATCTCTGAAAATCTATGAGCTGATTCTGAAAATCTATGATATGCTTTGAATGTAATTTGTATGGTTGATCTCGCTTCGCTCGTTCTACATTTTCAATGTCGTATAGACATCGTATTAACATTGCTATTGTTGAATATGGACATTGCGATTAGCTATAGAAGCGATATTTAAAACAAATCATATCAATGAATAGCCATGATTATGATATTATGATATAGCCATCAATGAAAAGCCATAGATTTACAGAGATATGTAGCAAAGATATCCATGAAATTGATATTGATATATTTTTACGAACAACTACATTTAGATTACAAAAAAAAGCATAACAGCATAAGGTCAGGGACGACGAAAAGTAGAGGAAAGACAAGTTTTTTTCCTTGACGAAAGTCAGGGAAAGAAAAGTAAGAGGTAGTCGTCAACGAAATTCACTCGGGATTACAGCCGCATCATCGAAGCCTATTCCGGTTCTCCATTTTCTGCGTGAACCTCTCATACAGTGACTTGTTGCCCTTATTACTGCAAACATGATGCTTGTATGCACAAAGGAATTTGTTGGTCGATCATCCATGAAATGCTGCCATTTGTCATGAAGTTTATGGGACAGAGCCTTGAAGAAAGACTTGGCCTGAGTTCCATATGATTCTTCACAGGAGACGATCAGCGGGGTAAAATTACTTCTGCGGTGAGTACATGGATCCATAGAGTAGATATATTAGGTAGAGTGGTAACTCCGCATTTATTAAATCCCCAATGTGTATACACTTTCGATTTTATTAAATGAACTCAAGGGAGATACAGTCGGAATTGTTTCCAAATGTAAGATGTGCAAATTTTAGCAGTTTTCCAGAATTTGCAACGGAATTGAGTGATCATGATAGTAACGCAGAAGGAAATGATGCAGATCGTCCGTGTCATGACAGCTTTGGAGAGGTAATGCTTGTTAAATAAACAGTTCGATAGGTTGCTATTATTTCATGCTCGGCCATAAGGGTATTTTCTTGAGCATGATCCTGCCAACCTGCCAAGCAAAGTCACGTAAACAAAGACAATGCATGATTTCAATTAACTTTGAAAGATATAAATGGGTCCACATCACTATTCAGATTCAAGTAATAAAACATGAATTTGTGAATCATAAAATCATGCCGGTGGAAATTGATTTAAAAACTTGAAATTTCAGCCAAGAAAGCACGAATAATGTCGCGACTTTTTTTATGAAGACTTTCATTATAGTGCAGATCATGAAATTCCCTTGATCATCAGCTTGATTTCCGCTTAGTTAGGATGGTTATCATCAAATGTTCATTCCTTTTGATATCCAACTTGTTTCATACTACTTTTATAGGAGAGTTATCTCGGTAGTATATAAATAAACAAATTTTGACCTTTTTCAAAAGTGCTCAAATAATTTTTTGGATCACGGGAACGTAATCTCCGCCAAAAACTGAATCTTTTGATATAAAAATTTTCGTTGTATACAGATACTTTTTTGAGTCGACGCTCTACCTATATATCCCTACTCTATGCATGGATCTTTATATTTCACCTCCTTTCGTTTTCCAGCATTAGTCAAAATTTGAGCTGCGGATGGAGCGCGACCATCGTACGATTCGGCGTCAAGATTGACTACCTGTATATTGAACAAGCCTGAGTCTGTGGTGTCCACACTCCTCTCACCATATTGTCTGCCCGTAATCTTTCCTCTTCACTGTCGAGTTCCGCAGTCTCTCGGATGATTGGTTCTTTGGTGACATTTCGTTCTCCATATGCCATTGCAGTTAAGTCTCCGATCAGATCTCTCATCTCATTATGCCGTTGAATTATCAGTCCTCCTTTTTTACAATTTAGCCCATGGTTTACGGAAAACATTTCACCGCATCCGTCACAAACGGCAGGGAGCTCATTTATAGGACGTCCAAACCGAAACGCCAGAGTATCACGGAATTCAGTTCTTGAAAGGTCGAAATTGTGAATGCTCAAGGGTAGCACGCTAAGCCAATCTCTGCTCTTACTATCAATGCATCGACGGATAGAGTTCGCTTGTTTTCGTGGAAGCATTGTGCAAAGTTCTTCTACACCAGATTTTTCGTAAGCAAAACGTGATATTCTCCTGTTTCGTCTGCATTCTTGAATCGTTTTATAATGGCTGCATCGAACAGTTCATCACACAGAAGTAGATTGTTTAACTGTATCACTTTGCTAGAAGTGCAAACTGATTCAAACAGATGGCACATGCAGGAACTTAATAAGTGGGCAAAAAGAAATTTTTGATACCTTACAGAGATAGGAAAAATAGTCGTGCATTGCTTGCGGATTGCTGTGAATTCCTTCAAAATGCTCCGATCACCACGATTCCTTCAGATTCGAAGAATTCAGATCATTGCGCAATAGTTTTCTCGATAATATTGGGTCCTCCGATCATTTTAAAAAAAGTTAGCAGGCGCATGAAAAAACATTCACAAACTTCTCTGTAGAACTTGACATTGACTGTGCCTCTTAGTTGTGTGATCCCATTGATAACAGTCACTGAAACTTTGCAAAATTTGGCGTGTCTGATGTTGATTTCTCAACAAATCCGATGTGTAGGACAACCTCGATGCTTTGAAAATAGAGTCGGGTGATATCAGTAGGTTATGCTGAAAAGTTTCAGTAAGCGCTCATTTCTAGTTGTAGTAAATAACAAAAATATCAATATGAATTCGTCTTGTCCGCAAGATTTTGTGTCAGTGGTGCAGGGTAGCATGATGCGTTTCGGCTCCTATCATCATCATTTCGTGTCAAATGTGTTGGCACCAAATACGATTTTGCTATATTCGGATAATGTAGATATGTGGGGTATTCTGTGAAGCACTATAGAACGATAGCATAGACTGAGTCATTGAGGTGTAGCCTACTGTTAATTAACAGTTAGCCATGGACTCCTAGATGCTTGACTATGACAGGACCTGTGAAGTACCTAGTTGCTTCTTCATTTTGTTCGCACTTCAACAGATGATAAATTACAGAAAGAATGGGAGAATTTATTGGAGTGGTTTTCTTCTATATCTTTGCCAATTCACAACAGTAAAAGTCTTGTAATCATAGAAATTAACAATACCATAGGAAGTCCTAGAATGGAAATTGCATGAAAATTATGGCACACGCCGGGGGAACTTAGTTAACGGTTAAATGATGTCCTCACGTAAGACTAGGTAAATGATGAACCCGGGTCTGCCCAGACCCGTAATAAAATTGAAGATAAGCACCGCAATTCATCTATAGTGAAGGTTGTAGGAACATTGGATTTTAGAATACCATGGTTTATCATCACTTCGCTTCTGCATTTAGCTAGTTTCAGCTAATAACTAGGCCTATATGCTTACCACAGTAGGCCTATGTTGTGAAACTGTTTTAGGTGATGCCATGTAGTCTGTGGAAATATATGTTTATCTGGCTTATCTAAAAAGTGATAGCAGTTGTCAATTATAGGCCTACATACTGTACGTATTATAATGTAGAACACAATTCATCCAGGTACCAGTATAATTGAAATAGTCAGCTGCTGTATTCCATTACTGAGTAATGGAGAAAGTTCATAAGTATCACATACAATCAGGACAATAATAGACGGTTGTTGCATGCTGTATGCAGATGGCTTTTTGACACTCAGCACATTTGAAGCGAGTCTTCCTTTCCTTTACACCTTCATCCAAGCAGATCCGACAGCGTTGACGTTGCTGGTTGCTGTCGACAGCAGGCTGCGAGATGTTGGGTTTGATACCGACCAACTCCATGGCCACTTTGATTGAGTTGGTTAGACGAGAATGAGTAGCACGTTGACGAACAAGAGGGAGGGTCATCTCGTAGCCAAGATCCATCTTGAAGGAGTAATGGTTCGTAGCTGCCATTGTTCTCATGGCTGCAATAACAGCAACATCCATCAGTGCCATGAACACACCGTAGGGCCATCTCCGGCACTTCCGTTGGCTTCGGTAAGTACGGACCAACTTGTCTAGGTTATCGACTCCCGACTTTGTCGCATTGTAGCATTCCACGATTTCGGGCTTCTCATTCTCGTTGTGCTTGTCATAGGTGTGCTTTGTCGATAGAAGGAGAACGGGTGCATTGCCTTTGTCAAAATAGGAGCATAGCACCTTTTGACCAGATACGAAATGCCGAGAGTCACCTTTCGTTCTTCCTTGAGAAGACTTCGCAGCGGGAGGAACCCCACGCCTGTTGCTGCGGATGGTTCCAACAACACTATAGTTTTGGCATCTGTGAGTCGATCGCACAGATTGACCGAAGTAAACCAATTGTCCATTGTAATATTCCTCCAATTGATGGTCAAGAACAGGAGGCTGTTGTTTATTGTCATAGTAATATTCCTCCCGACACCCATGTATGCCTTGGCCAGATGCACTGATTGGACAGTCTCGCTCCGATTCCGGTAGGGTTTCTTTCCCAACATACACAAGGCAGCGTAAAGGAAAGCTATTTTCAGCGTCCGTAATCCAAAAGATCTTTATACCAAACTTTTTAGGCTTACTTCGAAGGTATATACTGTTGAAAGCGAACACGACCATGAAACTCCACGAGCTGTTCATCAACACACAGAAGGGATCCCGGATCATAGTGACTTTCCAAGTTTGAGTTCACTTGATCAACAACTTCACGGATAGGAGCCAGTGGATCGGTGCGGTCACGTCTCATCTTGTTATCAAATCCAAGAGCAGCTTTGATCTGCTGGGATCGCTGGAAACTCATTGAAGCCCTAAATATCGGATTGCCATTTCTGAGATCCCAAAGCTCCCGAGTGTTACGGTGCCCAGCCTTCAACGCGCCAGCAATCAGATGCAGACCTACGAAGGCTTCAAATTCAGTCATTGATAATGGTCTCCATGTAGTGTGCTTAGCAGCGGCGATACGGCGACCCTCACGATTAGTATGGAGAAGTGTCAGGTGCAAACTGTCACCAAAATATGCCTTGAATGCTTCTGATGGTGTCTGAGGATGAAACCCGACACTGAATCCAATGTGAGAAGCACGGAAAGAGTTGCGCACTGGCTCTCTGGCTGGTGGATGCTGCTGGGCCGTCTGAAGACACCACAAGAGACCAGTGGGAGCTCTTAGGGCAGGTGCCACTAGGGAGGGAGTCTCGTCGTCGTCCTCTTCTCCGCTGAAATCCATCTCCTCTAAAGCCTCTATACTCAACTCTTCATCACTGACATGACCACTAGCAGCAACTTGGTCTGAAATGAAATGATACGCCGATTGTAAAATCATTGCAACAAGTATGGGTGTAACATTTGCAAGAGCTAAATCACTTACCAGAAATCTCGGCAAGGGAGTCATATTCGTCGCTGCCTGCATCGTTGTCATTTATCACAGCACTAGCTGCAACATCATCAGCTGAAATGGAGATGATTTCATTTAGAGTTACCGGCAAGTTGAATTTGCAGGGCTACATATGTACGAGTATAGCATAGCGATGTACACGTACATGTGTTCATGTATACATCTGTAACATATTGCTATAATAATATGCAGTACAGTGTACATAGTCAGATGATAAGTTCAATGGGCAGTCCATAAATTTTATATCCATAAATATCGGCTGGTTGTCTGCTGATAGGTCTAAATGTAGGCTACACGCATAGCCAATAGGCAATCAGAACATGGGTGACATCGTTATCAACCTACATGTACATGTCGGCTACGGCTACTCTACGGCACAGAACTTTTCTGTAAAAGCAAAGACGCAACAACTTAATACACGTCGGCCTAAAAGGAGTTGTGTAATAAACTATTGTCAATGAATCTGAGTGGATTGATCACTTTACAACGGGCTGCAGTACCTACATAGTACAAGCTTGGTCCTTCTTCTGAAATCTCCATTAGTCTAGTCATATGTATATCTGTGCCTAAACATAGCTCAAGATTCAAGCTGGTCATTTCAAAATAGTAACGGATGGCTCTACCGGTACTTCCACTTACAATCCTACATATAAGTACGTAAACAGTAGCTAATTCTAATCTCCCCATAAGTATTCACGTGTACTAGTATAAATTGCATTTCACCCTCCCACCATGAACAGACACTAAACAGCTCCTCGAACCCTCCCTCCCCCTCAAATCTGTTCACATAGATTGGCCTTCAACGATCCCTCACACTCAGCTTACTTGATATTCCAACAGGAAAATTGTCTTCTTCTTCATCAGCATCGTATTGTAGATTGATATTAGCAAATGCAATAGACTGGGCATTGCAGGGCGGTAGTTGACGTCTTTCATTAGAAGATGCCATTGACATACCAATACATGAGTAGACAATCGCAGAATATTCCTTCGTGCATGTAAGGGAAGAAAAATGAATTTATTCAATCAGACGATTTTGTGACTCCCATTGGTCCCTTGATTCCTTCTTATCAAATAGAAAAACAGATGGGCAATAAGCGCGCGCGTGTACTTGTGTGTGTGTGATTCTCTAGATGTTACCATGTGTTACCAAGCAGGTAATCCATGAGAAGCACACACGTTAGGTAGGCGATGCTGCGAACGATGCACAAACATTTGACCTTGATGAGTAGCTTTACAAGTACTGCAAGTACATTATGCTTTACAACAGTCGAGTCTAAGGTTTACAAAGTGAGAATGTAAGTAAGAAAAGTCATGAACTTCACTAATAGCGCATACTGACAGAAAATAAGACCGTTATCAGACGAGAAGATAGCCCGTTATGCCATAGACACGACCGGGTCTGGCCAGACCCGGGTTCATCATCTACCTAGTCATAGGCTCGATGTAGTAAAACAAACTATCGTGGACTCTAACAAAAGCTCTCAGATTGAGTACTCGAATAATGTGGAAAAGTCATGAAATTTCAGCCTCCTGTCGATTTTAGTTTTGGAGATATCTTGTATGAAAGATAGCCCGGGTCTGGCCAGACCCGGGTTCATCATTTAACCGTTAATGGCAAAATGCAACTTGTGCGATCTGGCTTCCATGTTTTTTGATTGGCATTTATATTTGTCAGGCCAATTCTTCATCCGGATTGTTGGCCCTTGTCCAAAGACCATGTACTCAAAAGCAATAGTGAATTTACAAAATGCTGCGCCGACAGGATGACAAAGAAGGAAATCCTTTTAAACGTTCTGTACGTTCATCATTTTGAAATATCGCTCCGATATTCAATCAAGAGTATAATCAGACTCTTATGCAACTTGTAATGTCGAGAGGCCAAGAAATCTTCGGGTATTCGTTTTACTTTAAAGGGTTCCCCTGTTCACTAAATTTGAATAATTTTCAAAATCTCTACATGCATTCGAATATCATCTTCCAAAATATCACATGTGTCATTCAATGATTAATTGAAAAGTTGCAGCGAAATTTCATTTATTTGAGAAATGATTGTCTGTAAAGAAACTTTCAATGTGTTTATTCCACAAAAGCGCCACGTTTCTTAGCCGCTTGAAGAAGAAATTATCCAATAATTAGACTTTCTATCTGCGAATTCTTCAGATGTTCTTACAAACAGTACACCGACCACTTTCAATTATGACTTTGTCAACCAATTTTTAATTCGCATTCCAATATTGAAAAATTGGAAAATTGTCAGACAAATAGACACACTATATTAATCCATGGAATAGTAGGCTATTTCACATGAAATAATGCCACCATCTCACTTGCAATTCTCTTCATGAAAATCCTGTAATTCCACAACTTCCAACCAACTTAGCAAATAGTTTCACTTTGATACAATGTTTTAGATCGAATCTGATCTACAAACCATAGATTTTTCCATGTGTCATCATTGTACATATGCAAGATATCAAACTTCCATTCTAGTGTACTATTATCCACTTCTATGTAACCAATGAAGGACATTTAGCTAAAAGTGATGGTAAAAAAGTTTTTGTATGTATTATCTAATTCTTTTATAAAAACAGAACAACATCATGAACCAAGAAATAATACAATGACACAAAAGCTATCACGAGGTTAAAAAGGAGTAAAAAACTTGGTAGGCTAAATTAGTTAGAAATATTTTCAAAAAATAGGCCTACAGAGGCAAAAATATGGTAAAAAAGTAATTTTAAATATCTAATGTTAAACGGTTTGAATTCATTCAATGCTAAAATCTATGTTAATAGATTAACATAGAAAATGTTAAATTCTTTATTGCATTGATTAGATACAGACAAATTCAACAATAACATATGCACGCATAAATTCTGATATAATTTACTACCATACTCATAATCACATAATTGCACCATTGTTGTGCAACCTCCTGATGCAGAGAAACATTTGAATTGGTCTTGGTTCAACAGTTATCTTTGCATCAAACAGTTGACCAAGTCAAGCAAATCTATTAACGCCCCCTATAACTGA
Organism: Prostheceraeus crozeri; assembly: GCA_907163375.1. Taxonomy (NCBI): domain Eukaryota; kingdom Metazoa; phylum Platyhelminthes; order Polycladida; family Euryleptidae; genus Prostheceraeus; species Prostheceraeus crozeri. The sequence goes on from CAJQUW010003252.1 coordinate 990,666, forward strand.
AGAAGCTTCCCGGCTAACAATCCTACGTAGCTGATACGTAGCAGTCGGTGCCAAACGTTCCAAAGCGTAGCGTAGCAAGTTGGTTGGTGGCAGTACGCAGCAGCTACGTAGCTAATGATACTTTTCCTACACTTACAGTATATTTTCAGCGCTTTTGACGTTATTTGCCTATATGAGCGTTGCTGTTCGGCTGCTTCTACGTAGCAAATGCGTCGTGGATACGTAGCAGTCGGTGGCTGCTCGGTTGCTTCCACGTAGCAAATATACGTTGCGGATGCGTAGCAGTCGGTAGCTGCTCGGTTGCTTCTACGTAGCAAATAAACGTTGCGGATACGTAGCAGTCGGTAGCTGCTCGGTTGCCTCCACGTAGCAGATAAACGTTGTGGATACGTAGCAGTCGGTAGCTGCTCGATTGCTTCTACGTAGCACACATGCGTTGTGTTTACGTAGCAGTAAAAAAATCATAAACCTACCCTCGATTTCTCTTTTCCTCTTTCTTCTCTCTCTTTCTCTGCTTCCTCCTCTCTCCATCCTCTTTCATCCATCTCTCTCTTCTTCCTCCTCTCTCCATCCTCTTTCATCCATCTCTCTCTCTCTCTTCTTCTTCATCAACTTGTTCACTTGCTATTCCACTTCTTTTCCTTCGTATCTCCTCATATCTCTCTCATTTTCTCCTTTCCTTTCTCTCTTTCTCTTCTGTTATTTTCCACTTTATCTTCTTCATATTTCTTTCTCTCTCCTTTTCTCCTTGTTCGATCCCGTTGCTCTTCTCATTCCTATCTATGCATTTAGATATATTTGATGCATCAAAGGCATTATTGCTATAGTCTCTTTCACGCGACAGTATTTTTATGCATAGGAAAAACTGTCACACCATCTCACAAGACTGAAATCCGCATTTCACAATTGTGTCTTCAAATGAAATGATCTTTTGAGTGCTCGCTAGTTTTTAAGTCTTAAGTTTAAAAAGCTTTTAAAGTTAAAGAAAACTTTTAAGTTTTTTTCTCTCCGCTCTAATTTTGTGACGATGACACCTTATATGACAACCTAGTAACCAATTATATAGTAAATTCAGTTTGCTTTTAGCAGCATGCTATGCATCTGAATCTGCAGAAGTGATGTGATTTTGAAAGCTTTACCACAGTCAAGTTCTGTTGCGCAATCTCCCTGCCCTTCTCGCATTAGCAGACACATTCCATCGCTATCCATCTTTCGGCCGCATTCGTCTTTGTCCGGTTTCGCCTGCCGACAGCTACAGAAATAGGTGGATCGATGATGCGCTGACGCGTCTCGCGTGCAGCGGGCATTAAATTCATGGCATCGTGAAGCTGAGTAATGATGATGTTACGTCAAATATAGCAGTGTGGACTTTAACAACGTACGCCATTGCTGCTATATCCTTCATCCGTGTACAGAGATCACTTCTCAGTGTTGTCTTTTTCATCGGGCACAATATCAGATTGGATTAAATAATACAACCTTCGCCGTGGTGAAGAATTCCTCGAACGAAAGCAACTTTTCATCCGCGATAGATTTACATGTACGAAAATTGATATATTTATACAGTGAAAATCGAAATCAGCAGAGCAGAACTTCTTGTGAATGAAGCAATCAAAACATATTTGATCTCCATAGACAATATGACTTGTCGCTATTTTCCAACTGCGTGTTTCGATCTCAATACTTCTCATATTTCTGTGTCGATTACTTTCATCGCAACATGTAAGTGTCAGCATGCAAATTCCTATTTTAATATGTAATTAAATGAAATAAGAGCTTTATGTATATAAGTGGTGTATACAAAAGAATTCATTCAGACGCTAACAATCGAAACACTAGAATTATTGTGGCTATCGGAAAATTCAAGTTGATCTAATTTGAATCAGCTTGATATATTTCAATGGCTCACTGCTATCCTCTTCAGGAGCAGAAGATATGTAGGCTATACTATACAAGAATATTTGTTATGATAGTGATTCAAAATACACAAAGAAATCATAAATCACGCATTAACACTATCATTTTGAATCACTACCATTCTCGTAATCCTTTGCTCCTGAAGATAACAGCTCTGAACTTTTGAAATATATCTGGCTGATGTAAATTAAATCAACTTGACTTTTCTGAAAACTACAGCATTCTAGGGCCAAACCACATAGAATGAATAATTCAGGTGTAGTATGAATTTCTTCTTTTGTAATTCAGTTCTGTCATCAAGAATTGGGAAAACGCATTGTCTAGTGCATTACTAATGTGAAAAGTTGTGATGCAGTGGCTTTGCACTATAAACCAAAATTAGTGATTAAGTGGAATTTTTGAAATGATTAAGTTTCTTTTCATATTGGGATAGGCCTATAAAATACTGGTGGTTAAGCCCATTGCATTCTCTACTATATATCGTGATGTTGACAAATATACTGACAATTGATATGCTATTTTACATTTGTCAATAGGCTATATGATTGACCTAATATGCCATGAGTTTTACATGTATTTGCATTCAAGCATAATTATATGCATGCAGTAATGCTCATAATTTATTTCAAAACATGAAAATTAATGTTTTAATGTGATGTTGAATCCTAGGAACCAGAGGTAATTAAATTTTCTTGGCATAGTGCTAAGAACAAGCGGGTCACTCCTTCTCTTTATTCGCCTTCATAAAGTTATGTACACTAAAATTTTAGTAGGCAAAAGCCAAGGCGCTTCGTGTCACAGACACATCAATAAGGTGGGAGGACCCACTTTTTCATGTGTCTGTGACACGAAGCGCCGTCGTTTTTACCTACTCAAATTTTATTGTACATTACTTTATGAAGGCAAATATAAAGAAGGAGTGACCCGCTGGTTTTTAGCACAATACCAAGGAAAATTGTTTTACATATTTTTACATACAATAATGTCGAATAATCGATCATGTCACATGTTATGTTGCCATTTCAGGGTGACCAATTCGTGTGAGAATATCTTCGAACCAGCATCTACATGTGCTTGACCATCGAGTTCGTCAGGCGAGTGTTTCCGGACTAGAAAAATCTAAAGCTAATAAGTAAGTAAGAAAAGGCTTTCGGCTAGCTTGTGTGCGCTAATTTTCGTAACTTGAATTTCATGTATAATATTAGCCTTTGTCCACTCTTTCTTCTTGATCATTCAATAATTTTATATTATTATTCAATGATAGGTAGGCATACATAAAGTGGGCTTCAAGTGTGCGAAGGAAGTGATGATGCATGAGACCCGCAATCAACCATATTTTAAATGAAAGTACTCTACAATTGAATAGTGTTTTCATAATGTTGTCTCATTTCTCTTCAATTGCAATAATGAAGTATTTTGTAGTATTTCTGTCACAACATGCAAGCTAGAGATGCATGCCGGCATTCTTTATTGTTTATATAACTTTTTTATTATGAAATAATTTGATAAAACTTTTCATTTGCTCTTCGGTTAAAACTTAATTGAGTAAAATATTTCATGCAATCCTAGTGTAGGCCTTTATTCGCTTTTTCATATATTGTTTGACTGTAATGTGTTAGTGATTTTTTGTCTCTCTCGTTAAAGAATCTCGAAACGTTGATTCAGAAATCTCTTAATTTGTTTTATTCCTGTGAAAGCTAGAGGCAATTTCAAAAATTATTAGGATCATCAATTGATTAATTGAAGTTGATCAATTGAAGTGATACATATTCATCGAGGTTTAAAAAATTTACTGAATTCTGAAGCAATCTTAAATGTTTCTGTTCAATTCTTTCATGTCGATTTGGTGTTAATTGAAAGAGATGTAAAAAAGTAGCTTTTTGTCAAACATACCGTAAAGCAAAACACAAGTAGGCGTAACTGAATGATGGTAAAACATAGGGCCTATAAGTTGCAATTATATTAAATTTGGATCTGGTACACTTCTTCGACAAGTTGATATCTATGTTTTCGGACATTTGTTCGACAGAAAACTTCTTCGACACGGACACTTCTTCGACAAGACATTTGTTCGACACGGACACTTCTTCGACAAGACATTTGTTCGACACGAACACTTCTTCGACAAGTTCTGCATGAATAATGCTTTATCTAGCATTGATTGATCGGAAATATCTTGCATCAATGATTCTACATGTATACTTTATATGTGGCCAAACCAGGTCAGTTTATCACAGCACCATAGCTGGATTACTATAAAAGGACTGACACAATTCTCAAATTGACACAATTGACACAAATTCTCAAAAAATACACAACCTGAAAAAGAAAAAGACTATAATTGCTTAATAACGAACAAACGTCGTGTCGAAGAAGTGTCCGTGCCGAACAAATGTCGTGTCGAAGAAGTGTTCGTGTCGAACAAATGTCGTGTCGAAGAAGTGTTCGAAAATTTGTCGAATAAATGTTCGTGTCGAACAAGTATTCGTGTACCGTAAATTTGTAGCATAAAAACAAATTTAAAAGTGACAGCAATTTAAATTGAGTTTATGAAAGAAATCTCATTGTTATCCATATCACTGTCAGTGTATAATCACTTAATTATCATCCCAACTCTTCAATGATGCATAATTATTATATAAATCAGCAATGAAGTATGGAAGACTTTCTGAGCGCATGGTACATACTCAACATACTTGATTCTATATCAAGCTCTTCCGAAAATTTAGCACAGTGATATCAGACACTATTCAAAATTTATACCAAGTGTAGCTTCCTGTACGAGTTTCCCCCTTTTGACGAGCACACTTGGTAAAATGGGTAAAAATCAGTGATGTGATCGATTAGATTTTAATCGAGGTCGAGGTTGTTGTCGATATCAGTTACATAACTTTGATTGACTTTGGCACCGGGCACTTGAATGAAAGGAAAACGAAGGCATTTGTGTTTATCAAGTTATTGATCACATTGTGTCAACACATTGAAAATCTGATTACTATCTATGATAGTTTTAATTGGTCAATTACTACATCATGGTATGCCTGTGTGAAAACAAAAATATGCTTTATACTAACAATTGCAGTTAAAAGATGACAATTTTTAACGGACAAGCTCAAAGCGTTATTCAATACATAAAATCGTTACAAAACAATTTTGTAAGTAGCCACAAAATTCATTGAAATCATCTAATGGTATGAGGTCACCCGTTCAATCTTAAGAGGTGCTAACTTTGGACAAAAGAATCTTGGATGCAAATTTCGTTATATGCCCATATAAAATACTATATGGAAACATGGAAATATATTTATATAGTCCCGCCAGGACGAGCCTCTGCATGGAACGAGACACGGAATGTTATACCCTATGACTACTACGAAAATGCGCGCCTTCCGAGTTCTAACGTGTTCCTTTGATCTACAGACAAGATCAAGGAAATAGACATGTTAGTTGAAGGAAAATTTTCGACCAATATGTCTACTTGGTGTGCTTGCTCTGACTATGCGAGTTTGCGGTATGATATGTCTTCTATTGCGTTCTAATCCCGTGATAAGAACAAATTCTATTGCGATATTTGTAAGAGTGGTTATAGATGCTCAAGGTTTGAGCTGAAATTTGATCAAAATTTCATGTTCACCTTTCTAAGATGCTTGTTGAATCCAAATTTGTTTGGCTTTGGTAGGCAAAGGTAGATTACATAACTTCATGACCTGAAGATATATCATGCCACAAACTAGGCCTATGAGTTAATACATCTCGCATAGTCAGGGCAAACACACCAAACCGACATTTCGGTCGAAAACTTCGATTTTCCTTCAATAAGCATGTCCTTTTTCTTTGAACTTGTCTGCATATCAAAGGAACACGTTAGAACTCGGCAGGCGCGCATTTTCGTGGCAGTCATAGGGTTTAGAACATTCGTTGAAAGTCTCATCTTCGGTCTCGTTCCATGCAAAAGCTCGTCCTGGAGGAGGGACTATTTCTATCTTTACATAGTATTTGCTATAATCATTATCATGTCCAAAAATGTCCGAGAAATGGGCATAAAGGAGCAAATAGGTATGAATGACAAGGAGGAAATAAAAAATTATGAATAGCAAAATGTTTCTATAATTATCTGAGTACTGTTCTGTCCGACTTCGATGAAAATCTACGTAGTCTAGGTCGAGGTTATTGTGATTTCGGTAAATGTGGGAGGCACTAAATTTAGAAATTCAAAAAAGCGCATATTAAGTGTCCGCCGAATTGCATTGTGCAAAGCAGCTACTACTTATACTGAAAACTTGCAAGTGGTTAGAACTGCTAAAATTAGCAAAGTCGATATCTAAGCTTACAAATGAGCTTGAAACGTTGCATATCTCATCAGAGAGTGCATTTTGCTACATCTTAACTTGACCCAACCCATCGGCAGACAGGAAAATTCTTTTTTCTAGTACGAATTGCACGTATTCCAAACTAAGTGGTGTCTAACTGTCTATCAGACTAAGTTTTATTTTGTTATAATCTCAAATGCATTTGAGTACCCTTTTTTAAGAATTGATCATCCTTTTTCAGAGGCAATGAGAAAACTCCATTACAAAAATGGAAATGCCAGGATCAAGATCCTTGTGGGGAATTGGCTATAACCAGTACCCAGATGACTTTCTCGGAGCAGGGTTGAGCTGCCGGACGCAGTGGGTGACGTGGAAGACGATCAAGTGCCTGAGTAAAGACATTTGATAATATGTACACACAGTACTGTGTTCGAATAGAATCATTTGTGTGATGGTTTGTTTTTTGCTATTCCGGAATATCGCCTTCTGATTTTCATAGTTGCATAGCCGTGGGTATGTTGGACTGTGTATTGATTGAGGTGGACTTTCGCCAATAAGGGCTGATAAAATGTAGCGTAGCGCCAGTGTAGCAGTTGGTGGTGATTAGTAGCAACTACGTAGCGTCGCCGTAGCACTACGTGGCATCCAGTAGCAGATACGTAGGTAGAGTAGCACAAGGTTCTGCTACGTAGCATACCGGTAGCAATTGGTGCTTCAGCGTAGCGGTAGGTTGCATTATAAGGTCATTTCAGTAGCGGCAACGTTTCAATTGGTAGCAACAAGTAGCACCATGCTACGTAGCAGGAACGTGGCCTATGCCGCTATTTTTATTGGTTTCTGCTACGCTTTTCTGCTACTCCCCCGCTACGTAGCAGATACGTACTTTGTTAGCCGGGTTCTACGTATACATGTAGGGTAATATGGCGCGTACGAATTGCTTTAAAGGAACTTTAGTTTTTTGAGTAATTGCACTTAACAACGAAAACCTGAAATTACTGATATTCAGAATTTCAGGATTGCTTCGAGAAGCTATTGATCAAAATCGCAGCGAAAAGATTAGTGCGACAGCAAAAAGTTGATAAAAAGACAAGAAAATTGTCTTCAATGAGAACTAATATTTGTTATCTGACTAGCCTAATCCCTTGAAATTTGATCGATAGTTTATGGAGACGAAACATCCCTGTTACCCTGAAGCGCAAATTTGAAGTTGATCGGATGTCTTGTTTAAACTTTTGAGCGGCGTTTAAATGCATCAAAAGATGCATGCATTAAGATTTATGATACCCTACGCATTTACTATAAACCGCTCTAAGTTTTCAACAAGATATGGATATACATGTGTACATAGTCATATCATGATTCATGGCCTATATAACAATAATACTCTACTCTTCCTTAAGTATTAGCTCATCTGTCACCAATCTGCCTTGAGTGACACGCACTGAAGCAGCTATAGAATGTAAGTGACTGCATCTTTTATTTGCGTATAGATTCATCGAATGTGGAAAACTACGGTACATGTGCGCTTATACCGGCGCACAAATATCAGAGATAATTTAAAATATTTTTGTATATGATGTACGTAATTACTTTTAGAAAGTCATTGTCACAGATCATAGCACCGATTCTAGATGGATAATTCTATTCTACTACAATTGCAGGTATTATAATATACAGCCTGCAATAAAGGAGCATTTCCGTCGACGTAGCGATGGTCTAAATATTGAATAAGTTTGAAAATCAATGACTCTGATGCCTTATGCCTTTAATAAAAAATCAAACTAAATTCGAAATAAAATGCGCCTTGTAAATGCCTTTATATTTTCATGCTCTGATCAGTACAATGACAGTCTGTGAAGTGTGTCTACTACGTATTTGTTTCGTCAGAACACCCATTACTATGCCTGTAAATTTTCACCCCTACGATTCCCATTTGTGGTTTGTTTGGTTCAAATATCCGCTTATTTACTTTACTTTACTTCCACTTCAAAACAGTGAATCTTGCGTTACGAAAAAGTTGATACTCATATGCAAAATGGACAGAAATGCAAACGAAGTTTTATCGTCAGCACTTGTGAACTTTGCATACTACAATGAAAAACACGCAGCTCAGACAACCTCATACGTCTTTAAGCATTTACTGAAGTGCCAAAGCAAGAATTTTTTAACCCTTTCGATGCCACATGCATTTGGAATTGATAGCTATGTTTATTGCCATAGACGAAATATTCGTCGATAATATAACCATCACTCTCTGCCATTGATGATTGGAATAGATTGTGGCTTGTGTCTGCCGATGACGAATATTTCGTCACTAACTAAATGATTGTCATGTGCCAGGTAATTTCATTTATACTTTCTCTTAGTGCCAAAGACGAATATTTCGTCTGCAGTAAATTTGCAACCAATTGCCAATGACGATATTCTCGTCATTGGCGTTTGAAGTGCCTCGATCCTAAATATTTTTTAACGAGGTCAATAACATGCTGTTTCGTCAGCACAGTAAACTGCGTTGTGGTGAGAGCTTTCATTCGATACCTGGTTTGATATCATTCCTATTTTTAGATATGACCTAAATAGACTCTCCCCTTAGACACCGTATTTGAAGTCATTTTCGTCCTAATGTCGTCTGGTACTGACGAAAGTGATTTGGAAAGCAATCTCTCGGAGTTTTCTGTTTCACACGACGAGAGTGATAGTGAAGAAGACGAATTTACTGTACTGGTACATGGTCCGATAATGTAGAGCTACGTCCTCCATTTCCGCTCACTGCTCATCCTGGGATCGACGAAACATTTGATAGTGAGCTTGCTGCATTCCGATTCTTTTTCAATGATGACATTCTCGATCTAATCGTGAGACTAATCTTCACGGAACGTCATTGAAGACTTCAGCATCTACGCCGCACGCTCGTGCGAACTGCTGGGAAGCTGTTACCCGCGATGAATTTTTCGCTTTCACCGCTCTATCTATTCTTATTGGAATTGTAAAGAAACCATCGCTGTCCGATTGCTGGATTGAAGAACGAATTCTTCAAACGCCGATTTTCCATCAGATAATGTCACGCAATAGATTCCAGCTAATTTTAAGTGCCTTAATTGCATTTTGTTAACAATGATACCGCCGACAAATCTGACCGACTGTATAAAATTAGAGCCCTAATAACGCTCATACATGAGAGATTTCGTCTTTATACACCTACGCAAACACTGTCAATTGACGAGCTACTCCACAAATACAAAGGCAGACTATGTTGGAAGCAATATATTCCAAGCAAACAAGCCGTACGGCATGAAAGTGTTTTTGGCTTGCGAATCGTCAACAAGTTATGTATACAGTTTCATTGTGTATACAGGCAAGGATACTTTATCTCGGTTTCAACCATCGGATATTTGTGGAAGGACGTATTTACCTCATCATTTGTATTACTTTGCTACAAAATTGGTGTTTTCATTGATAAGTGATTTGAAAGGTATGGGTTATACTATTGTCTTGGATAACTACTTTACATCATTTGAACTAATAAAGAGGTGTATTGAATGCAAATTTGACGTGTATGGCACAGCAAACAAATGCCAAACAGATTTTCCGTGGAATTCCATGGAGAAAGACATAAATAAAGGTGAGCTGGCTTTGACTGGTTTGTGTAAAGATGGACATAATGTTTCATTGTTTAGATACAGTGATCCTGATCGAAAATCGAAGAAGACAGTGGCTCGACAAGACAGTGGCTCGAAGAAGACAGTGTGTATCGACACTACACGGCGCAAGTTTTTGTAGAAAAAACATCTAAAAGGAAATCTAGAAATATTCCACAAGTTGTGTCGGACTACAATGCTACTACGGGTGGTGTCGACAAACTGGCGCAGGTTATTGACCCTTATACAATAGTCAGAAAGTCACAAAGTGGTACAAAAAGCTCTATTTTATGCTCCTTGATTTTGTAATTCATACCTCATTCATGGTTTTTTCATCTAATCACAATGTGTCAAAGAAACAATTTTTACTTAACCTTATCAATCAATTGACTTCTATGAGCTCAGTGAGATGACGTGCAAGATCTTTCACCGGTGATACACCTATACGGCTTCAATTCAAAGATGCTCATTATCCGAAACTAATTCCTTCACAAAAGGAAAACAAGAGCACCTTTCGACGATGTGCCGTTTGTACATCGAAGAAAATCCGCAAAGACGCAAAATATTGCTGTGCAAAATGTAGTTTCATTCCCTTGTGTATTGTGCTCTGCTTTGAACTTTACCACACGCGATTGAACTATTCGTAATCACATGTAATGAAATACAAGTAGTAATGTTTGTCTCATTGGTACGAGGTAGTGTTCAATGATGATTACCATGTACTTATTTACTGTATGTCGGCAGTACATGTTGTGAATAAGCAGGTAGATATATTTGTTCTAAAATTCTTGCTTTTTCTGCAATGCTCTGGCACTGAGGAAACATTCTATTACACATTGTATTGGCACTGAGCGCATATTTAGCAGTGACGAATATTTCGTCTTTGGTATTGCAAAAAAACAAGTATCCTGATATTGAGTGGCATAGAAAATATCGTTGAATACCGGCGAATATTTCGTCAATGGCAGTAAGATGGCCTTCTATTGCTAGAGCATGTGGCAGTAAAATTGATGACAGTCCCGAACGAATATATCGTCGATGGCATCGAAAGGGTTAAATCCAAATCGTAGCAAATGAAAGCGACATCATAAACATCACCTCCCTGAAAGCTTATTCATCAAAAACATTAACCTGATGTTCATTCACATGAGCAGAATGAATAGCATCACCAATTATTTTTTGTGAAATGATATCTTTCTATAATCCTTTCACTTAATTGTATAATTCCATGAAATTAACTTTCTTCACTTCACAGCCACTATTTAATCATATAACGGCCTTCTCTGTCTAACTTGCACATACATAATTTCAAGTTTCAGATACTTGTGAATATCTCACTCTTGTCACACAAAGTGGTCATGTAGGTGAACTTTTGAGTAATAAAGCCAACATCAGCAGCAATGCCATTGTCACCTTTACATATATAGTTTACACAAAAGTTAAATGTGAATCTTCATTTTTGGCATGTTTAAAAGTGTTCGATCCAATTTTCATGGCAATTGTCGATTAATTGACGGATATAATGTACCAGTTTATGTTATTTGAAGTTGCGCTTGCATCATAGACCTGCCAACACATGTCTGTTTATTCTTTCTTATGCATGTTTATTTCGCGCAATCGCGATGTCATTTGGCATCCATTTAAAATAATTTTTTACTGTACTACTACTATGATGATATTTTGTAAGTAGCAAGAACACCGCTCTATGCTATAATTGCATTTAGATGTAAAGTTTTCCATGTAAATTTAATAATTTAGAGCTTTACAACAGGTAACCCTTTTCCCTACATTTTTGAATAACGACGGGGTGCAGAGACTTGATCGACAACCAGATGCACTTTGTCTTTGATTGGAGAATGTAAGTATAGGATAAAGAGTGAGAGTAGCACACGTCTTGAAAGTGCAATTGAATTAGGAAACACACAGTTGGCCATAAAACATGGCCGGCCGCGTATTTTCTAGCTCTTTTCTTTCTTGGAGATAGATTCTCTTCTTTCTAGATACTTCCTGCTCGATTTCAGTCACGGAATCTTCACTGCCTTGGGCAATACCCTAAAGTTGTCATTTCAGGCTTCACTTTGAATGAGGCAATATGACGACTGCAGGATGACAACGCTGCTCCCCATCGTTCTCGCGTTGTCCAACAGTCCCAAGAGGAAACTGGAATACGACGGATAGAGTGGTCAACCCGAAGTCCTGACCTGAACACCATTGTGCATTTATAGGATGAAATTGGGCGAAAGATAATACTTCGCAATCCTCCCGTTGCCAGTCTTGCAGAAGTAGCAAGAGCTCTACAACAAGAATGGGATGCAGTGACACAAATCACTATTCAGAGTCTCATTCTGAGCATGCCACGAGGACCAGGGATTGTCAATAATTGATTGCAATTAATTGGACAAATTAATTAATTGAAATTGAAAAACATATCAATCAATTAATTGGAATTGTGAGCCAATTTATTAATTGAAATTGGAAAACAAATCAATCAATTAATTGGAATTGTGAACCAATCAATTAATTGAAATGGAATCCAAAATTCGAACAGTTTCTGTTTTTCATTTTGTAGTCTGAGAAAACAAGCTAAAATAAAATAAATGTTTGAAATAATAAATGAATTATATCTTTCCTAGCATAAAAAGAATTTCTTCGAGACAAAGCAGCACGCAGCGAACGTGTAACATTTCAAGTGGTGCTGAGACATTCAAAGTTTGGAAACCACTGGTATGGACCAACTTCGATATTCACAGGATTATTTGCAGTAGTTTTCGGCACAATGCAAAATGAAATTGACAAGTCAGCTCTTACAAGCATTTATACTAAAATGAAAACTCTGAAACATCAATGCTAAAACTGATGGGATATGCAAAACACTTCAAAGAAATTTCAATAATATCAACAATCAGCGAATTTAAGTTGAATTTAGTGTGATCTACGAATCGCTAAAATGATGTTTTTATTATATGCTATACGCAAACTTCGTTGAAGTGCTAGAAAGTTAAGAATATTATCCATTCGGTGTCCATCGTAAGCAGTTAATGTAAAATGGATTGCAAAAACATTAATGAATGAATAGAATTGCAAGACTGTCTTTGCTAGTTTGAATATAACTTGATCAATCAATTTGAGTGTATAAAACAAACTTCGTATTTCTCCATGGGGATAGTTTAGCCAAAAATTGAACTATTTTGTGATCTTACATGATGAACGTAGTGTACAAATATGGCAGCGTTCAAGTTAATAATTTTCCTATGAGCGAAAAGCGTTGCAAGATGAACTCTTACACTCTACTACAAGCACAAAAGTAATAAATGATGCCATTGACTGTTCATTATGAAGCCTCTTCAATTTGATGCGAAGGGCTATTTTTTGTTATAACTTGTCAGTGTAGTGCGATCGTTTTATTAGATTACGTTCTTCAGTGAACCTGTTTAATGATCATTTTTGAGCGTTTGAAACATCTCTTATGTCAATTAGACGTTTTTGTTTTTACATAAGCTTTTTTTCGAATCATCAATTATCATTACAGTGCGGTTTATGAGAAGCTTTTGATAATGCACTCTCCATTCGTGATATCAGGATATTGAATAACTGTGGTACAAGAAAAGTACAGCTAATCTTAATCTTGCTACCATAGTCAACTTTCACAGATTGCAAATCTAGCTGTAGGGAAAGGATATCATATCCACAGCAAAAGTTTGTAATTTTTATCAAAAGCATAATTGCCGTGACTTGAATGCTGTTCTCAAGTTGCCGGTATGTATTTGCTATGAAATTATGATTATTGGCACAATAATTGCTACAAATTATTTGCCGACTGACTATTAGTGGAGAGTAGGGATCGAGTTACGCACCGCACCCTAGACAGTAAAAATAATCTCAATGGCTTGTTCTGTAAATTAAGAAACCTTTTATATTTTTTAACATTATTCTTATCTAGCATGCTGCTGTTGGATGCCTCCAAAGGTCGTCATTGTTGCATCTTCGAAGGTGCAAATAATGACCACTATCAATTGCTTTCTGGATAGGGATCAGTGTATTTACCGTGTTTCATATCACTCCACACTTTCGAACGCTATTTAAGAGATATGCATGTATGTTTTAATCATCTGGAGAAGGAATGAATGCAAATTGATTTAATCAATTTTTCTTCCTCTCAATATTTATTTCAATTGAGACCGGACATCTTAAATCAAATTACTATGCAACCATAATACTAATGAACTTAGGGGGAAACTATGTTATAGTTGTTGTAAACTGAAATTCTGCCGATTTAATTTTCGATATTCTGCCGGTTTCAGTGTTATGCCTCCTTTCATAAAGTCGACTGAATGTTCTGCCGGCAGAATAATTAGATCGATATAATTTTCTGCCGGTATAATTTTAGTCAATGAAAAACCACATTAAAAGATTATGTCAAATTATGTCTGCTTCATTATGTCAAAATCAAATCGAAACTTCATAGCTCAATGCCGGTGGCCTAATCATAATCTTTAACAAAACTGCCATCTACCTATCATATTGTAGCGGTGTCATCAATCAGCCTTAGTTGCGATCCACGCTAACAGATGGTGTACAGCTACTGCTCTCCTTGATTTTAACATCTCTCTTTACTTCACTTTCCACTTGTAATCTCTTCGCCTTATCTTAATTACCTTTCCATCCTGTCACTTGGCGAATGTAATGCTGATGATAATATTAACACAACTATTCTGACTGCGAGACAAGACGGTGTTCTAAAAACTCTCTCCGGGCTGTTAGAGACTAGAATAATTTACTTTGGTGATTTACCTTACTACAATCATCATAGACATTACCAAAACCTCTACAAATTGGCGCCCAACTAAAAATCATGACCGACCCAACTCAACTCACCGCTCTAAGTGTGAAGCTACCTTCCTTCTGTTCCTCCGACGTCGAGCTGTGGTTCTCACTCTGCGAGGCGGAATTCGACGTCTGTCGAGTTACCAAGCAGGAAACTATGTTTGGCCACATCATTCGCACACTCCCTCAAGAGATCGCTCAAGAAGTTCGCGACCTGATCGTTTCTCGCCCGATGACCGATCAGTATGATGAGCTGAAGGCTGCCATCATCAAGCGAACCTCAGTCTCCGAACACAAACGGTTGCGTCAGCTACTCAGCGAGGAGGAGCTTGGTGATCGTAAGCCTTCGCAACTCCTGCGCCGCATGCGTCACCTGCTGGGTCACCGCAACTTCGATGAAGGACTTCTACAACAACTCTTCGTTCAGAGACTCCCCCTCCATGCTCAATCCATTCTCGCTGCCTCCAAGGACTCCATGCCACTTGAAGATGTTGCAGACATAGCTGATCGAATTCTCGACGCTCCAGTTCCTCTCCACGCCGCGGTCGCTTCAGTCAACCGCCCTGACAGTCTCAGCGACCGACTGGATCGCTTGGAGAAGACAGTGAACCGACTTGCTGAACGCATCTCCTCCTTGTGCACTACTAGGAACTCACGTGAGCGTTCTAAGTCCCGGGACCGTTCTAATCGTCTTGTTGGCGACCGTCCTGATGTGTGCTGGTACCACCGAAAATACAGCACTGCAGCTGAGAAGTGCATTAAGCCCTGCAGCTTCCAATCGGGAAACTCCTCGGCCCCGCAGTAGAGGTGGCGGCTGTCACGGGCCCTTCATCTCCGAGCTGCCGACTTTTTGTTTGGGACCGCTACTCTGGCACCAAGTTCCTGATCGACAGTGGTGCTGAGGTCAGTGTCCTTCCTCCTACGACTGCTGATCGTCGAAATGGCTTCCGTGGTGAACCTCTCTTCGCAGCTAATCACGCCATCATCTCAACCTTCGGCCAGCGATCGTTGACTTTGAATTTGGGACTACGGCGTACCTTTCGGTGGATTTTTGTGATAGCTGATGTCACTCATCCTATCATCGGAGCTGACTTCCTCAGCCACTTCCACCTCCTGATTGACCTGAACCACCGTCGCCTTCTGGACAGCTTTACAAGCCTTTTTGTTCTTGGCACCACGGCCAACGGTGTT
The DNA here is from genome assembly GCA_907163375.1 of Prostheceraeus crozeri. Taxonomy (NCBI): domain Eukaryota; kingdom Metazoa; phylum Platyhelminthes; order Polycladida; family Euryleptidae; genus Prostheceraeus; species Prostheceraeus crozeri. Next base: position 1,006,546 of record CAJQUW010003252.1, read on the forward strand.
CAGCAGCTCAGTCCTCTCCTGACTCATCCGTCTGCGCCTGCCTCTCAATGTCCTTATTTGACTCTCCTACGCCAGTTTTCTCGATTAACGAATCACTCCCTGCATGATGATGTGAGCACAATGTGACTCACCACATCCGCACCACAGGCCCTCCAGTTTTCACTCGCCCTCGCCGTTTAGCACCGGACCGTTTGCGTTGTGCTAAAGAGGAGTTCCAGCACATGCTTGAGATGGGTATCGTTCGTCCGTCCGATAGCGCTTGGGCCTCTCCTCTGCACATGGTCACCAAGAAGTCTGGCGATTGGCGCCCTTGCGGTGACTACCGCGCTCTCAACCATGTGACTGTACCTGACCGGTATCCAGTTCCCCACATCCAAGACTTTTCGTCCAACCTCAAAGGCAAGACTGTGTTCTCATCCATCGACTTGACTCGTGCCTATCATCAGATTCCTGTCGAACCTGATGATATTGCGAAGACTGCAGTTACAACTCCTTTCGGTCTTTTCGAGTTTACCAGGATGCCCTTCGGTCTACGCAACGCAGCACAGACATTTCAACGCTTCATCGACGAAATTTTACGTGGTTTTAACTTCGTATTTGCCTACGTTGATGACCTGCTAGTCGCTAGCTCCTCACCGGAAGAGCACCAGTACCATCTCAGAATGCTGTTTCAACGCCTTGATGAGTACGGACTCATACTGAACCCGTCTAAGTGTGTTTTCGGTGTCTCATCAATTACCTTTCTCGGACACAAGATCGACTGTCATGGAATAGCGCCCGTCGAAGACAAGGTCACTGCTATCTCGAGCTTTCCCCAGCCGAACTCGATAGCTGAACTCCGTCGATTCCTCGGCATGATCAATTTTTACCGCCGCTTTATCCCTCGATGTGCAAGTCTTCTACAACCCCTAACCAATCTGCTCAAAGGCGCATCCAAGTCCCTGAGTTGGTCCTCCGAAGCTGAACAATCCTTCAACGACGCCAAACGTGCCCTCACCAGCGCTACTTGTCTGGCTTTTCCCGATCAATCTTCACAGTTGGTACTCGCCGTCGACGCGTCTAACTTCGCTGTTGATGCGTCTCTGCAACAGTTGACAGACAGTGAACTTCAACCGCTTGCATTCTTTTCACGGAAACTATCCGACACAGAGTCCCGGTACAGCACTTTCGGCAGAGAGCTGCTGGCCATCTACCTTGCAATTCGCCATTTTCGCCATTGCTTAGAAGGTCGGACCTTCACCGTACTGACTGACCATAAGCCACTCACTTACGCTGTCGCCACGTCTGCTGATCGACATTCCCCGCGAGAAGTCCGACACCTAGACTATATTTTGCAGTTTTCTTGTGACATTCGACATGTCAGCGGTAAGAATAACATTGTTGCTGATACTTTGTCACGGGTGGAAGTCTCAGCCATCACTCGTCCTTCCTGCCCTACTCATGAAGAAATCGCCAACGCTCAACGACAAGACAGCGACCTGCAAGGCTACCGCAACAAGCATGACACTGGCCTACAATTGCAAGACATACCCATTCCTTCGTCTACTCGATCAGTGACTTGTGACCTCTCTACTGGTTTACCTCGCCCCTTTATCCCAACTGTCTTGCGTAGAAGAATATTCGACGTTATTCACGGTCTCGCACATCCTGGCATCAAGCCCAGCATCAAACTGGTATCCGAGCGCTTTGTTTGGCCTGATATGAAACGCGATATCAGACAATGGACTAGCGCCTGCATTCCCTGCCAAAGGTCGAAGGTCAACCGCCATACTCGTGCTCCCATCGGCACGTTTTCAGCACCGGACGCTCGCTTTCGTCATGTCCACATTGATCTTGTCGGACCGTTTGCTCCCTCCAACGGTTACACTTACATCTTAACCTGCATCGACCGTTTCACGCGATGGCCTCAAGCTATCCCTATAAAGGACATCACCGCATCAACGGTTGCACGCGCTTTCGTGGAGCGCTGGATCTCCATGTTTGGCGTTCCTGAGATCATCACAACTGATCGCGGTCGATAGTTTGAGTCTGCTTTATTTACTGACCTCACTCAACTTCTGGGATGTACTCGCATTCGAACAACGGCGTATCATCCGATGTCAAACGGGATGGTGGAGCGTCTACATCGCCAGCTCAAAACCGCCCTCAAGTCACAACCCTCGCCGCAGCATTGGACAGACAATTTGCCTATCGTTATGCTCGGTTTGCGGTCAGCCGTCAAAACCGACATTAATTACTCCCCAGCTGAATTGACTCTCGGCACCACATTGCGTTTACCTGGTCAATTCCTCAGCAGTGATCATTCCCAGTCACAGCCTGATGCAAACGGAACGGACGCTTGTGATTACGTCACAAAACTTCAGTCATTCATGCGAGAGCTGAAAGCCCCGTCTCCACGCCCTCAGTCCAAGCCAATTTTCTTTCCCAGCGAATTGGCAACATGCAGTCATGTTTTCATCCGACACGATGCTGTGCGCAAGCCGCTTCAACCTACGTACGACGGGCCGTATCTTATCCTCAGTCGGAGCGATAAATTTTACTGTATCTCCAAAAACGGCCGCTCAGAGCATGGATTCCTTAATAGTAGTGGCCGGGATGGGAAACTTGAAATTAGGGAAATACGGAAGAAGGGTCACTACCGCTCGCTCGCTAGAAGTGTGAATGGTAGCTCACAGTTCACATTTGGCGTGTATAAGCACCTAATCGCCTTTGTTTTTAATAATCATGTGCACTTTCTGGCTTGAAACAGCAGACACATTTCTCGCATCACTGCCTTTATCTTGTCAATACCATGAATATAATAATTAAAACTTTGATAAACATTATCATTCAATAGCATTAAAAGGAACTTCATCTCAAAAGGACAAGCATGTCTAGAAATTTTGCAGGATTAATTTCAAATCATAAGCTTGAGTTCAAATTTCCATAGCAAAGCATCCCCTATCCATGACTTTCGATAAAAATGAAAACAATCAGAATCATTAAAAATCGTATAGTGAATTGAAAAAGTGAATCCAATACAATTGAAGACAATTGATATGTTATGCAAAGTTACTTGTTAATTTGTGAATTTTTCGTGCTTTTTCTTTGTCAGTATTATGAATATTTACATCATTCATGAAATTTTTGATCATACAGTTAAAAAAAGTTTTTAAAACATTGACAAGCACGTCATGGCCACTAGAAAATTGGAAAAACACAAACATTTCGTCGTCATTTTCAATGCACTTTGAATAGAGAGAAAGAAACAAATCAAGGTGTTGATTACAACGAAGAAATTCAGTTTTGAACATTGTTTTCAAATCATTCATCAGACTCCACGCTCTACAACAAGCAGTCAGACACAAATCACTCGGTACAGTTAGTCCTCCTCGGTTAATACTTCTAAAAAATTCACATATTGGAGTCATCACTTCAGTTGGTAGGTGAAAACTTTCATTTAAATTGTCCTCACTTTTTTCTTCGACGATCAGTAAGTCTGTACAAAATTCACATCGATTTCGTTGACTAATTGAACGACTGATATAACCACCGATTTTGAATATAACCTTCAGGTCTTGACATGGGGGTGAAACAAATTTAGGTATTGGAAGCTTTTCGAAAATTACAACTGCTGTCTCTTCAGTTGATTTAAGTGTCTTCGATTCATGCTCATTGGGGTTTCTCAGAATAGTTGGAGGTATTCTGCTATGTTTTAAAAGAGCCATTGTTTTAATTTTTCTTTCAGTGCTGAGGATGTTTCTGACAGAAATAAAATAGTTGCCACCGGATGCTTGTCTGTACCAACTGAAGCGCCTTTCTAGTGGGTCCGACTGGATTTTTCCGCACAGCACATAGTTGAATCCGCACTCCAAAAATAAAAATTTTATTATTTCAATCAAAGCTTTTGTTGAATGATGCAGAGCAATAAATGTTTCTTTTGTAAAGCCCTTCAAGCCAGATTGCCTCCAAGTCTCCAACCATTCCACAAAGTCTTCCAGATATTTGATTTTCCAATCATTAATTGATGATATTGGATCTTGGGCCGCATTTCGCTTATGTTTTCCTCATAATTCCTCGCGTTCAATGAATTCTACCGACTTAATTATGTTTTCTCCTGGGCTCTGCGTTTCAGCAATCCATGATTTTGCTAATGCCAATAAATTCACAATTTGACTCATTCTTTCAATTTTCTCAGATGGTAAAATGTCTTTATACTTCGAGCTGGGTACACTGTGGGATTTAAGATATATCTCAACACTCAAATCACTTTTGATATTAACAGAAAGAAGTATCACTGGATGAGGAACATTTTCATCAAAGAGGAGAAAATGTAACTTTGAATGAAGACGAAAGTAGTTTTCTGGCACTGATTCATCATCAATTCTGTTCATAATGTCCTCAAAGGATTCCACCTTGTCTTCCTCCAAGAACTCGTCGCATAGTTCTTCCAAGCGTTGACTATCCGCTGCTCTTCTGGACTCGGCGATGGCATTTGCACTACGAGGGCAAGAAGGATGGTACTGAAGCCTTTCTGGGAGACCTGGGAAAATTGATGGGACGGCATTCTTCTTCAGTTTCCTGAAAGTAAAAGAAAACAAAAATTAGAAAATTCACAAATATATTAGTTTCATTGATTTTCTGAATGCCTGACGCGCAAAATTAAATAACGGCCAATTTAAATATTTAATTGGAATTGGAATTCATTATCATTCAATCAACGTGGGTTTTGAAATTTTGAGCATAGGTTCGGGGCCTCCGTCAGGGAGGCCATCTCCCTGGGATCTACCTCAAAATAGAGGACGGCCAATTTAAATATTTAACTGGAATTGAAATTCATTATCATTCAATCAACATGGGTTTTGAAATTTTGAGCATAGGTTCGGGGCCTCCGTCAGGGAGGCCATCTCCCTGGGATCTACCTCAAAATAGAGGACGGCCAATTTAAATATTTAACTGGAATTGGAATTCAGTATCATTCAATCAACATGGGTTTTGAAATTTTGAGCATAGGTTCAGGGCCTCCGTCAGGGAGGCCATCTCCCTGGGATCTACCTCAAAATAGAGGACGGCCAATTTAAATATTTAACTGGAATTGGAATTCATTATCATTCAATCAACATGGGTTTTGAAATTTTGAGCATAGGTTCGGGGCCTCCGTCAGGGAGGCCATCTCCCTGGGATCTACCTCAAAATAGAGGACGGCCAATTTAAATATTTAACTGGAATTGGAATTCATTATCATTCAATCAACATGGGTTTTGAAATTTTGAGCATAGGTTCGGGGCCTCCGTCAGAATATAAAAAGTTAATGGCTACATTAGCAGAAGCAGACAAAAAAGTCATTGTTAATGTTGAGATAAATGTTACATATTTTATTTTAACAAATGAAGTAATAATAAAAAGTTATCAAGCCTCTTTTGCGTTGATCAATATATTTCCTACCGATTACATCAAACATTTGAATCAATACCTTTTATTTCATCATTCCATTATTATTGATATCAAACTTTATTTAATGTAAAGATTGTCTCATTATTTGAGATCTTAAAGAATCAATTGAAGCAGTAATCAAGTTGACATAATTTTTACTTTACACTTCTAGCAGAAAAATGCTCATTGAAAACACATAGACATAAATAATGGATATCAAATTCATGTAAATCATCATGCTGATTTACTAATTCGTGTTACAAGATCATGTTCAAAAATATTTAATTCATGATCAGAAAATGTTAGAAAATATTTTATACGATACGTAAATTGTGATAAGTTACGCAAAATCGAGTAAATGTGTATATTAATAATCAGCGAGCTTCTCTCACCTTCTTCGAATTTCACCTTGTTGCTGCTTTCTTGATTTATTTGAATCCTCGCGTTCACTAACGAAGTCGTCGCTTCTAAAATGTTTAGAGCACAAAAACGCATTCTTTGCTTTCTCCCGCGTGAATCCATCATCTTGACGACGCACTCTTCGGTACCATTCATCGAAAAATTCGGTTTTCGGGAATTTATGAAGGGATATTCCGGGAGACTGATGTCGAAGAGAGCTTTTATAAAAAGACTTGCAGTTCGGAGCCGAGCACACGTTAGGCATCGTCAAACTTTCACATACACGAAGTGTAAAATGTGTGGCTAAGGAAAGGAAGGCTTGTAAACGTATATCTTATCGATTTTTCATCTTATAAATCCTAGTGAAGTTGCCGCTTTCAACTGCAATGTGCTGCAAAACGGGAACATTGTTTATTTATTTTACTTGTTCCTCCCTTTGGTTTGACCATTGACCAACATGCTGTAGGTTTCAATGCTCATCACTTGGTCAGGGAGTCGCGCTGTTTCGCGATAACGCACAGGTTTGAGGGAAGATTTGCCTCTCCAAAAGTGACCCTTCTTCCGTATAGCCACGATGAGAGAAATTTCACAGTTTCCCATCCCGGCCACTACTATTAAGGAATCCATGCTCAGAGACAATTTCCATCGACCGCCTCAAGCCCGCCCACTTAGATAGATCAAGTGCTGACACTCCTACTCCGACCACGCGCTCTGGCCGGCACATACAATCTCCCGCTCGTTACGTTCCAGGATGAACATCTTTATTCTACTACGGCATCGCCTTGACTGACGTAAAGGCTGGGAGGGGAGTACTGTAGCGGTGTCATCAATCAGCCTTAGTTGCGATGCACGCTAACAGATGGTGTACAGCTGCTGCTCTCCTTGATTTTAACATCTCTCTTTACTTCACTTTCCACTTGTAATCTCTTCGCCTTATCTTAATTACCTTTCCATCCTGTCACTTGGCGAATGTAATGCTGATGATAATATTAACACAACTATTCTGACTGCGAGACAAGACGGTGTTCTAAAAACTCTCTCCGGGCTGTTAGAGACTAGAATAATTTACTTTGGTGATTTACCTTACTACAATCATCATAGACATTACCAAAAACCTACAATATCAAGCAGTATCATATTGCACCCGCATGCTTTTAATGTTTCCCAAATTGGAATTTGTCCGTTCCTCATTTTTCTGCCGTATGTACCATATTTGATCAAGTTATCTTGCAGAACTTACTGCTACTCGCTCATTTCGGTCAGTCGTGCATATTATGCTTAGCTGAACACATTCCATCTGCGATTACTTTTTGAACAGTGTAATATCTTCTAGTGACCGTAGCACACTTTTGATCGTCGTAAGACCCTTTTTCATAAATGATATGCGCTATCATAGTGTACTGGTAATATTGCAGAGTTATTATCAACATTAGTTAAATTAAAAATTTCATTCGTAGTTATCAAATATGAATCTACAAAGTTATCAAATGAAATAAATTATGAAATATCCCCTTTTTTATTTATTTGATGACTTTTATTTATTTGTATTTTGAACGGTCGAAAATTGAGCAGTTTGCGGTAACTATTTTATAAATTTCTGCTGTCGTTATTTCACAATCCATTTTGCCTGCTCTCTGTCACCGGAATAGGATTGCTTGACCAAATTGCAGATTCCTCAACTCCTTCCACTACTATTTCAGTTAACTCGAAGCGACCTTTAAAAATCCCTGAATTGTATTGGTACACATGTGTCACAATGTGATACAAAGGCGCCTACATTTTAAGTGAAAAAATAGGGCCTGAAAAACATATTATAATATGTCTTTCAGGCCCTATTTTTTCACTTAAAATGAGATGTTTTGACAATTCTAGCGCAACAGACTTACATTAGAACGCATCACAATGTTTCCGTGTGAATTCACCAGGCAATGCAATTTCACAGTGACAATGATCAATCTCATCATTGTCCCTACTCTCTGCTGGATAACATGGATTGACTGCAAAATTTCCATAATCAAATATAAGCTTGATTAATTTTGAATTGAAGGTTTTAAACCCTCAAAGACCTGAGAGGGGGGCCGTAGCCATATTTTTCTATTTTACTTTTTGCTGAGGACAAATCAACCGCTCATCCCATGTAAAATCATCATTTTTGACAATGAATCGGCCTGTGTTATTTCATTTCAATTGAATCATTAGAAGTATGATATATATGTTAAGGGCGTCCACTGGACCCCGCCCCAGGTCTCAGAGAGTGTAGAAATTCCCATAACAAAATTTTTGCTATCAGATGAAAAACGTATTTCTGCATGTCCACGATGGTGCACAATGAGTGAAATTCATTTATTGTTTACATCGTACTCGTTCATGTGCGTAACGTTAGAAGATCGCAAAATGTGAATATTTTGCTTTCGGACATGATCGTGCATGACTGGTTGGCTTACCAGAACAAAACAGCATAAATCAATGTTCAAAATGAAAGTTATCTATTGGCAAAGTTTTCACAGCAGTAATTGAAGAGCTTCAGATCTCCAAAGCCTCTTTTAGGGTATTCAAATGCTGCAATTATGGCTCAGTTTTGGACTATTTCCGATTGGTATGGACAAATTTGAAAAAATGGCCAAATGTCAGGGTTATGCATGGTGCATAGAAAAAATCAGTTTCATTCAAATCAACTATCTGAGGTTACATGGTGACAGTAAGCATCGTAAAATCGTCTATTAGTACAACTGATACTGTGCTAAATGTCGTTGAATTACAAAAACACTACATTTTCGCATACTGAGAAGGCTGAAAGACACTCAAGGGATTAGTTATGTCGACCTGCTACACGCAAGCACCACTGTTTTACCTAATATCAACTTTCCTAATGATTTGATATCGATTTAAGCTAGTTAACTGTGAATTCGTAAAAGGGGTTCACTGGACCCCCTCAGGTCTCAGAGGATGTGAAAAATGTCAGGTCTATGAGGGACCTTGATTGACTTACAACTATGGCATTTAATTCTGGTAAAATCAGCTATAGTGATGCAGAAGTTAGCTAGCATGCATACACGATACAAAGAGCATATGTTTAACTTACTTTTTTTATGTCGACATTGGGAAAGGCTGAAGAGTAGGAACAGAACGTACAACTTCATTGCTTCTAGGATAATAAATGGCAATTTCGAAGGCCGCTAAGAGAGACACAAAAGTCGAGAACATGCATGTCTTCTTTGTTAGAACGTGTTGTAACAGATTGATGATTTGATCCTGCTGAGAGTCACAACTTTCAATACAACTTAATTTGGATTGTATTTCGGCAGGGTGAGAGGAGTAGAAATGTATTGAGAACTTGATCAGTGGAAACTGAGCAAATCATTTTATGGATCGAAACCAGAAATTGCTCACGTACTTCCGCCTATTCCTGTTTCACGACAACGGATTAGAATGTATCCACAAAAATCAGTGTTCCATGCAGAAGAAGGATTAATTCTTAATCATACGGTAACTGATTGTAACCGGCATGCAAGCACATTACAGCCAACACCAAAGAATTACATGTAAGTCGTCAAAGTCTCTTTGTTTCCTCGAAACTTCATTTGATGGAGAAGCAAAGGTTTAATAGTGCGGAACAGTTAAATCGAAAAAAGGAAAGAATCCGCTGTGAATCCATTAAAGTCGTGAAATTTTGAGCAGACTCTAAATTTACAGAATTGTACTAATGATGTAAAACCAATATACAAAGTTTGCAGAATATTGTGACATGATTAGTGATTACAGGATAATGAGAAACATTATTCGATCACTGTGAAATCTCTTTTTGATTATCATTCTTATTTATTTCCAAAGCTGACTGATCATGATTTCTATCTGTTATATAGCATGTTAAACCATAGGAAATCTTGAGGACCCAGGGCAACCTTATTGTTAGGCACAAAGAAAAACATCCGTTGCTGTATTAAGCCAATGCATTTCACTTACCATCGGTAAGCATGTTCACGGAATGAATGTTACAATAAGAGATCGACCTGGTTAAAAATCAATAAGTCTTGACATCACTACCAACAATATTTACAGAAAGACATCACTACTTATACAAATAAGAGGTAATACGTAAAATCAAATCAAATCAAGAGAAGTCAAAGTGTCATTCCATATATCTCCAACGCATCTATTGATCTTATTCACACTTCCATGCTTCTTTGACCACAAGGCCTCCTTGATAAGGCGCTTGTTGAAGTGCTGTTCTCGGTCTATGACCTGACATTGGTCCCAACCGATGGAATGGTTAGAATCCATTACGTGCCTGGCAACCTCAGAGTTGGTGGACCACGTCCTAACACTTCTCTTATGCTCCTTCAATCTTTTTATGGAATGACACTCTTTGACTTCTCTTGATTTGATTTGATGATGTCTTTCTGAAAATATTGTTGGTAGTGATGTTAATTAAGACTTATTGATTTTTAACCAGGTCGATCTCTTATTGTAACATTCATTCCGTGAACATGCTTACCGATGGCAAGTGAAATGCATTGGCTTAATACAGCAACGGATGTTTTTCTTTGTGCCTAACAATAAGGTTGACCTGGGTCCTCAAGATTTCCTATGATGTCACAACATGGATGGCTCAAGTATGTTAAACCATCAAAATGTTGTCTAAATTGTTGAAAAAAACCAATCCTCTGTTCTGATTTATTTTGTGAATTTTACGTAAACATGGCAGCGACGTTGACAAAATGCATCACATTCAGTAGAACTTTGTTCTGAATTTTGCCAATATGCAGAGCTGACCTCCATTCCTAATTAAGACGAACAGTGTTGTCAAAATGTAACTTCTGAATCATTAATCTTGGTGTTACTCTCACCATATATGGTTAGAGCTATAGCTCTAATCATTACAAAAATTCAAATTCAAGTCATAAAGAGAATCCAGTTCATACATCACACGATCATGATTCAAGTCATTCGAACTTAGCGGGAAAGAATACAAGCATTTCCCGTTAGTTAGGAATATGACTAAAACGCGAAAATAAAAGACACTTACTTAGGGAATATAACGGGAAACAGAAACGGATTATAATGGCAAATGTCAGTGGAAAAAGCTTTTTTTGAAAATCTGCCGCTGTGTAAATACTGGAAAATATTTTTAGTGTACAAATTCTAAAAATAGGCCATAGCTTATTTAAGATGTCTGAAAGCACATACAGGGAGTTCTAAAGAGGGGGAGGCGAAACTTGCTTAGCACTCTGTCTGCCAACAGTAGGCGGAGGCGATGTTTTCGTCAGATCAGCACTCGGGATTGACGCTTCGCCTGCTTCTCACAGAATGCTTGTATTCACGCGTTCACACAGTTTGACAACAGTGTATGAGTGGCAGGAGAGGCGGATGAACAATAGCACACGTATAGATAAGCAGGGAGATCTGACCGAGAGCCAATTAAATGCGTGCACTTGAGGAGCTGGCCTTCACCTGAGGTGAAGGTTTGGTTTGCGAGTATATTCAGGTTCATTTTGACGTCTGCTCCTTGTGGTGTTACTAAGTTCGTCGCCTCGCTCGGCTTCTTTAACATGGGTTTTAAGTGCTGTGTACCGGAATGCAGGGCCGGATACGATTCCGGCTCGTCGGTCTCCGTGTTCAGATTTCCTACAGATAATAATCTGTTAAAACACTGGCTTCGACGAATCAATCCCGATGGAAGTGAGTGGCTGCCAAGCAGCAATCATCGCGTCTGTGCCCTACATTTCAATGAGGACGATATCGAGAGAAATTCACAAGACCTCCGAAATCGACGAAACGACGATTCATTACAGCGCTGTCGTTTGAAGCCTTCGGCGGTTCCATCAATCTTTCCCAATCAGCCATCGTATAAAACAGTAAGAAAACCTTGTAAGAGATCTACTTCTGTTTTGTCGTCATGTCGTCTGGAGGTGGAAAACAACCGAATTGAACTGCTCAATTCAACAGCGATGGCGAATGATTGTATAGCTGATTTCGATAGTCTACGCCAGGGTTTGAATTCTTCTGATTTCAATATGCCGAATGGCTTCGATATATTAGTGAGGCAGAATTTCATTGACTTTCTTTACCTCTGCAACTCTAATGACTTCGATGAGACTCCCCAACTACTGCTTACATTACGCGTCAATGATCAGCTTATGACTAAACTTTTTCTGAGGACTACGTTGATACCAAATACAAGGTATGACCAACATCTATCCAAATCAGTGATTGACAACCGAATGAAGAAACGAGTCAAGTCATTTTTTAGTCTAAGTAACATTCTTGCATATGGAAAGTCACTGATCGACGAGAATAATGTACTCATCGATGAACGGTTGGAATTAGCGACTACCATCATAAGAGAATCCGCAGAACTTACCGATGAACAAGATCATCGATCACTCTTTTTATTCTTGTCGGAGCAGTTCATCCTTATGTTTCAAACCTGAGAACTCGCGCAGGTTCTCGTGTCTGACGATGTCGAATGCCTTCCTGTGGCAACTAACTAGTAATTCTACATATAAGCAATCACGTCATCTATTCATTTTGCCAACTGTGCGAAGATTGCAACAGCTTTCGGAGGTCAATTCCGTGAATCAGTGTAGGATTGATGTCGAATATGTTCGTTCACGAGTCTCTTCTTTAAATGATCGAGATGGTTCTTATAATCGATGAAATCTATACTGCACAGCGCATCGAATATCAAAACGGACGGGTCATTGGGTTAACCAAGGATGGACAGCCTGCCAAAACTGTGTTGGCATTCATGATTCACAGCATCTCATCAAAATATTCGGATGTCGTGTTTTTAGTAGCTGTGGATACTCTCAACACCGATCTTCTGCATGGATATTTCAACCAAGTAATTCAACAACTCCACAACGTTGTCTTCATTCAAGCTGTTTCGGTGGACAATCATGCTGTCAATCGCGCTCTGTATTTGTTACTTTCGAATAGAAACTTGAAATCTTCTATTGAACATCCGACTGTCCCGAATGAGCGCCTGTTCCTTTGTTTTGATACCACCCCCTATTTGGTAATTTGTGTTCAATAACTGGGTAAGTAATGTTTTATCTCACTTAATGTACGGGTAGTTCAGTGCGCATTCATAATTTCCCTGTACATGTTAAACAATACCTAACTACGATATCAATCCTAGATAGGGTCAGACTTGCATAGAGCACATTGAAATAGCCTACGTGAATAACTGCAGTAGCTAATTATTGAGGTTCATAAAAAATCATATTCACTGATCTGTACATATTATGTCATTTTTATGTCAATTCATGTAAGCTTCTATCCCTATAGGTCTAGTTCCGGTCTGGCTACATGCATGCATCAGTAAGCTATTTTATCAGTTTTTCTTAATGAAAACATATACAGATTGTTTCATAAAAAATGGATCACCCTTAAACATCGCCTTAACTTCAACTTTGTCTAACTCCGCCAAACTTGAACGAATTTCTCTGAAATTTGGAAGATATGTCAGTTGTGCTTACTAATATCATTGTTGGAAATTTCAAGCATGAATATTGAGTTGTTTTCCTGTTATAGATAAAAAAGTAGTAGATAATTTGATCTTCATTTAGCAATGTTAGACAAAATCATACCTCACTCTTATAAAATTACATTTGTTTCCTTTGTTATGTAATATGTTGTTCTACAAGCCAAAAGCTATCAAGCAAAACAAAAATAAAGAAAATCGGTCAATCAGAGCCAGTATAGCACCATTATTCATCAACAATAATGTAACTGCTACATGTGATTAACTGGACTTCATGTTCCATAGCTTCCTGATTTCGTTGCGGTGGTGTTGGCAGCACTCCTGATTGCTTTCAGCTAGAAATCTATCTCTTACCGGTTGAAAACAATACAAAGCACAAATGAACAATAACGAGATCGCATTCACAAAAGTGTCAGCCTTGCTAGAACTACTTCACATACAGCAAGGAAACATGAATTCTGAACGCTATGTGAATGTTTTACGAATGAACATTGGCCAAATGACAGATCAACTTGGTGATCCATCGACTTGGTTATTTATGGATAATAATGCTGTCACAGGAGTAGTAGAGACAACTTATGCAAGTCTCAATTAGGGCTTAGGACATTATCTTGGCCAGCTCGTTCTCCTGATCTGAATCCCATAGAAAATGTATGGAGTATTCTAAAACGCAACGTTCGTCGTTCACTGCTACCTACAGGTGGCGTATCACAACTTACGTCACTGTTAAAAAGAGAGTGGAGAAAGTTAGATCAGTCAAAAATCAACGATATCATCGAATCAATGCCTAGACGAATTGGTAATGTCATTGACAATAAGGGTAGGGCCACAAAATACTAGCTTCTTAAGAACCGTTACTGTATCATAGCTTATCAGATTATATAAGGACATTTATATATATTAGGGACATGAAATAACATGAAAAATGCTTTCTGTATCATACTTATGTTTTATTTAGTCAAATTTTAGGATCTACTTTTTATGAAACGGACTGTGGTTAGCCTACCTACCGTTCATTCTAAGTCGTCAATTTTTTGTGAAATGATATCGTTGCATGCTTATGTTGTATGGAATTTTTATAAAATTGCAGGTAAATCGCTCTGAATTCCGTTTACCTGATGATATTCCCGAGGAACTGACAACAATCGCACCAGGATCACGTGTCAAATATTCGCATATCAAGTTGTATTTCACCGAAGAGCATCTATCCCTTAAAGTTGGCCATGCCCTCAAAAAGGAAAACCTATTCCCTAAGAACATATCGAGAACATCTCCAAAACATGCACTAAGTGAGTATTCAACATACAAACAATCTTACATCATAATCAAAATTCAAAAAACACTCGGCATCAGGCTATCACTATTAATATTAATCATTGCTGCGCAGTCCTGACTTAGCATGTCCGACACGAGAATAGGCAAATCCTACGAGTAAACTGTAAAATTAATCGAGTTCAGATTGTTCAGATGTTTTTGAATGTATACAGCTGTAAATTATATATTTTACATTTTACAGGTGTTTTTCACGATTCTACGGTTGCTGGGTTGCGATATTAGTAGTAAGCAAAACTCCACTTCTGGACCGCGCAAGATGGCCGCCATCGCTGACTCCCCCCCCCTCCCCCTCCCCTCCCCCTCCCCTCCTCCCCCTCCCCTCCCCCCCTCCACCTCCCCCCCCCTCTGGAACGGCAGAGTGTCGTGGTCGGCCGCCGTGGTGCTTTGGGTCTGAGTGTCGTGGTGGACTTGGGCGACCGCCAGGATTAGTCTTGAGGCTATAGTGTGTGATGTTTTTCGTGCTGAATGTTGGGTTGTAAAATGGGTTGTTTCGAGTGGAAGGAGTGGTCGGATGAGAAAACGGAGGTCGGATTCGTGTTCAGCGTGAAATTCTGCATCGGTAGGGTGAGTTTCAAGGCAATCGGTGAGAAAAAATTTTCAACATTTTTCGAAAAACGACAGAGTTAGAATTTGGGACGTTTTGGTGTGTAGCGTCCAAACGAAGCATCGGATGAGAAAACGGAGGCCAGATTCGGATTCAGCGTGAAATTCTGCATCGGTATGGTGAATTTGAACGCCATCGGAGAGAAAAATTTTCGCTGACTCCCCCCCCCTCTGGACAACTTGCTTCGATTTTGGCTTCCAGTGGACGGATTTTGTCGTGCGATAGCTCGTTTGAAAGCTAAGAGTGAGACAAATTCAGTGAAAGAATCGGCTTGTTCCTATCTGTCTTCGTTTAGATGTGAGACGCCATTTAAGATTTTGGGACATTGGCGAAAAACGACAGAGTTAGAATTTGGGACGTTTTGGGCTGTAGCTTCAAAACGAAGCATCGGATGGGAAAACGGATTTATGATTTGGAATCAGCGTGAAATTCTTTATCTATATGGTGAGTTTCAAGGCAATCGGCGAGAAAAAATTTTCAACATTTTTCGAAAAAATGACAGTTAGAATTTTTGCGATGGCTGCCTACTGTACAGCCAAAACGAAGCATCGGATGGGAAAACGGAGGCCAGATTCGGATTCAGCGTGAAATTCTGCATCGGTATGGTGAGTTTCAAGTCAATCGGAGAGAAAAATTTTCACTGACCTCCCCCCCCCTCTGGACAGCTTGCTTCGATTTTGGCTTCCAGTGGACGGATTTTGTCGTGCGATAGCTCGTTTGAAAGCTAAGAGTGAGACAAATTCAGTGAAAGAATCGGCTTGTTCCTATCTGTCTTCATTTAGATGTGAGACGCCATTTAAGATTTTGGGACATTGGCGAAAAACGACAGAGTTAGAATTTGGGACGTTTTGGGCTGTAGCTTCAAAACGAAGCATCGGATGGGAAAACGGATTTCAGATTTGGAATCAGCGTGAAATTCTTTATCTGTATGGTGAGTTTCAAGGCAATCGGCGAGAAAAAATTTTCAACATTTTTCGAAAAAATGACAGAGTTAGAATTTTTGCGATGGCTGCCTACTGTACAGCCAAAACGAAGCATCGGATGGGAAAACGGAGGCCAGATTCGGATTCAGCGTCAAATTCTACATGGAAATGGTATATTTCCAGCTCAATCGGAGAGAAAAAATTTTCGCTGACTCCCCCCCCCCTCTGGACAGCTTGCTTCGAATTTGGCTTCCAGTGGATGGATTTTGTCGTGCGATAGCTCGTTTGAAAGCTAAGAGTGAGACAAATTCAGTGAAAGAATCGGCTTGTTCCTATCTGTCTTCGTTTAGATGTGAGACGCCATTTAAGATTTTGGGACATTGGCGAAAAACGACAGAGTTAGAATTTGGGACGTTTTGGGCTGTAGCTTCAAAACGAAGCATCGGATAAGAAAACGGATTTCAGATTTGGAATCAGCGTGAAATTCTTTATCTGTATGGTGAGTTTCATGTCAATCGGAGAGTTTCAAGTCAATCGGAGAGAAAAATTTTCAACATTTTTCGGAAAAACGACAGAGTTAGAATTTTTGCGATGGCTGCCTACTGTAGAGCCAAAACGAAGCATCGGATGGGAAAACGGAGGCCAGATTCGGATTCAGCGTCAAATTCTACATGGAAATGGTGTATTTCTAGCTCAATCGGAGCACTAGAACCGGAGATAGACGGGATTTTTAGTGTTTGGATGATGGGTATTACGTCATCAGCTGATTGTCACACACTATATAAGCTGGGAACCGACGGAGACTTGTCATTTAGAGGAGAACGATTGTCAGAGGTAGGTCGTCTCTCTGAGCTCCGATGATAGCTTCGGACATTCCAAATTCCAAGTTTCTGTAAGAAACCGACTTAGAAAATTTCATTGCTGATATCAGCTAAGCCGTCAGACTTAGAGGTTCGCCAGGAGATGGCCTTCGTCTCCAGGCCATAAAAGACTCCAAAACTTTAAAGGCTTGTAACTTTGCTTCTACAAGTCCGTTTGACTTGATTCAAAAAAGGTTCGGTCGCTATTGACCTGCCCTAAGTGATGGACTACTTATAAAATTTTATAAGTAGTGCTAAAAAGTTGAAAATTTTAAATTCACTAGTTTTGGAGGTTTTCTGGGGTTTTCGACCCTGCTGAAGTCAATGAAAGCATTTTTAATGATGTCTGAGCCAGTCTTCTCATGGTATAAGCGGCTTTTCACTGAAAGCGAGCAAGACATGGAGAGTTTTGCTGTAATATTCCACTGACAGGTGTTCCTTCGGGACGGCGGACGATGCCGTAGTGATAAGTGTGGCAAGGGAATGTGTCATATTTAAGACCGTAACCGCTGGGGCAACTCATGTTGGGCATTTGACACAGCTCTCAACGTAGCACTTTGAACGCCAATCGGTTGAGTCTTAGCTATCTTGTCATGGGTGGCCTCTAAACATCTCCATTGCAAAACGCTGGTGAATCAAGCACTCTACGGCTTGCTATCAAGCTGATCAAAGCAACAACTTGGGATGTTTCCTCAAGGTTTTCAAGTATGCTGAGTTCAAATCTGCTATCAGATTTCAAATTTAACTAAGTCTAAGGCAGCTTTGAGGGGTTAGATCCCAGCTACTGTTCACTACCTTTGACTCGGCGTTCCTGTTACCACTTCGGGGCAGTGACAATGATGTCTTCAGCTGTAAATAGCGGGTATCGGGGAAGATCTCTCACTTCCCTAGTGATCAGTACAAGGCCTTCGGGCTGTCGACGGGATCGAGTGCCACTCACTACACTCAAATCTATCATTCCTCACTAAGTGTAAAAATCATTGTTTTCCGTTTTTCGCTTCAGAAATGCCGAAATACAATAATATGAAGACCAGTTTCAAACTGTGTCAATGCCGGAAGGTATTCCGAGCTGACGCCTTCAAAAAGCACGCTTGTACTAACAAGAAACAGATAGGGGTCGCTCGCTACTATTGCGGAGTCCACAAAGTCAGTCGCTTAAGTGAGCGGCTGGAGGATTGGCACTCACAACACAGCGAGTGTCAAACAGGCGAAGTAGGCGAAGAAGAACGGAGTTCACTCTTCGCCACTGAGCTCCGTTCTTTAGAGCTACAATCTGCCAACGAGCAAGAACGGAGTTCACTCTTCACCACTGAGGCCACTGAGCTACAATCCGCCATTGAAGCGATTGCCGCTGTATCCTCGCTTAGTAGCGAGAGTTCGCTGACCAGCAGCGATAGTGAGGAGGAGGAGGGAGAGCTACAGTCGCAACTTATCAAGGACGTCGACCTCGATCGCGAGACCCCTACAGCCGTAACTGTGAGTGGAATTGCAACACAATGTCGCAATTTTGTCAAGCGCCCGCCGGTGATCGCCGAACGGGATAGATTAAAGAAAGAGGCGGAGAAGTTGAAGGAGGAGGCCTTCTCATACAAGGCAAAGTATGAGGACCTAAAGAACGTGGCCGGAGAGATGAAGAAGGTGAAGGAGAGATTAAGCGAGCGGGATGGCGAGTTGGAGCAGGAGAGGCTCAAGACTCTCGAGGGGAAAGCCAGAGAAGAGGCTTTGCTAGCAGAGAGGGAAAGTAGGGAGAAGGAGATACGAAGGTTGAAGGAGGAAGTGGAGAGACTCCGTGTGCAGATGGCTAAGGTTGTCGAGACGAACCACGAGCTGCACCGTTCGGCGCAGCTGGTGGATCGCGATCGAAGGGTGCGTTCCAGTCGTCTGCACATCCCTATTAGAAAGGGGAGAGTAGCAGAAACTCCTCTCTTGTACGAGCGTGGAAGAGGGGAGAAATGCTACTCTCGGGTGAAGAAAGGGGTGGAGTGTCTACACTTCACCTTCGATCATCGTGATCCGATCTCGAATTTCCTTTATGAGGAAGCGTCCGAGAAGATCTGTAAGTAAAAATGACTAAATTGATATGTAAGATGATAACTCACTACTTCTTTCTTTACAGACATCCAAGAGAAGCGACCACCCGCCCCGTTGCCGGAGCCGCAGTCGAAACAACAAGCCTGAGTCCCTACCACACACCCCGAGAACGAACCATCGGCTCTCTTAAGGGCCACCATGGGGCAAGACATGATAGAACCTCCTCGCGGTTTGCCCTGGGCAGTCTTCGGACTGGCGAATACTATCATTAAGTTGAATCTGCTATCAGTCAACTTGAACGTCGCAAATGAAGTTCGGTGTAATACTTCCTTTCGACGGGCGTTCCTGTAAAGGGCGGCGGTGAAACCCGTAGCTATGTATACCGCAAGGGACATTCGGCAATGGTCAATCTTGTTAAACCTCTCTGCGTCATGTTTGCAAGTGATTGCCTCTGTCTCAACGTAGTATGCATTCGCGCCAGGGCGACATTTAGCCAACTGTCGAAGGTTGCCTAAAACTTTCCATTGCATACGTTATGAGAACCATGAGTTCTACCTGTCTCTATCAATGAGACGAATTGATGAATGGAATGAAATGGGAGGACACTCACGCGCCACACGCAACATAACACACTTCTCTCTTCCGTAGTCTAACAAGCTCTTTACACATGGATCGCAGTCGATTGCTATCCCTGTATCAGAAGTGTAAGCTATCTTAATTTTATCTAACACTATTTCATCTACCATCATCACCCATATGAAATGTTATAAGATTTGCAAGTTAGACTAAGCGTTCTACTATTTGTAAATGAAAGATATAGTTTCACCAGTTTACAAGTTAGAAATAACGTTTCAATAGTGTATGCGTTAGAAATAAAGTTTTAGCTGTTTGTATATCAAAATAAAGTTTCAAGAGTTTACAAGTTAGAAATAAAGATTCAATAGTGTGTATGTTAGAAATAAAAGTATAACTGTTTGTAAAAATAAGATCGCAAGATTTACTAGTTTACAAGTTAGACTAAGTGTAAATTAAAATAAAATTATAACTGTTCACGAGTTAAAGCGTTGATGCAACGATGAACAATTAATAAGCTGAAAAGTTTTAGATTCACTTTAACATTACCATATGTTTACAGATAGAAATGTATCACAGCAAAGCTACTTCATGAGTTAGTTTGCCAGGAGTGTATCATCTCAAACTTTTACTCCGTCGTTGAAATTTCATGACGACTTTTTGCTAGACGAAAGTTAACACCAGAGGAGCGTAGGGGTGGGTGGCATAAAATGCGCCTACAGCACTGAGAGAGTTGGAGTGCATGAGCTATGTACATTCTTTTGACGACGAGAGGAGCGATTTAGCCGATGGCGCAGGTAGTTTCCCAGAGCATGGAGGACATTGTTTAGGTGACTCTAAGGACGTATGTCGAGCTGCCTTCAGTGATAGGCTTCCAACTCATGATGAATGATGATATGC
Organism: Prostheceraeus crozeri; assembly: GCA_907163375.1. Taxonomy (NCBI): domain Eukaryota; kingdom Metazoa; phylum Platyhelminthes; order Polycladida; family Euryleptidae; genus Prostheceraeus; species Prostheceraeus crozeri. Next base: position 1,027,069 of record CAJQUW010003252.1, read on the forward strand.
TTACGACCTACATTCAACCATTGGTATATGCCCACACCCTCCCCCACAACGAGCTTGTCTGCCACATTGTATTCATGAGTGTGGCTCAAAGTAGGAAATTGATTGATGAGACTTTGCTGAAATATCCAAGGCGCGTATTCAAGCATGGTCGCCTACTGTTGGAGTATTATTATCAATGGCGCGACGACACACATTTGCCCACCCGTGTTTTACCACACCTATCAACGGAAGAATACAATAGAGCTTTAGTCGAGACGGTGAAAGGAGACGATGAGCGCTAGCGGGTGAATGAAGCATCGGTGAGAGTGGGAATCAACTTGATGCTATTCTCCAATGAGGATTGTTGTCTAATGAGAATCAAGCATTCCTTTATAAATAGAGAGCCTTCCACAGTGAGAATCATTCCATCGTTGAATCGTACAAGTGGCGGACGCACATTCTCTCTCTCTCTACATCCCTGTTATATTATCCAACTAAAATGGTAAGTCGCTACTTTCCTCCCTCTCCTCCCTTGAACGTAAACTTAATACAATCTTTTTTATTTTCAGGCATCTTCTACATCTGCTGCACTAGTAGGACAAAATGGTGGCCAGACGTTACAAGGTTCGCTACAATCAGATCATCTACAGCTGAGACCAGTGGAAGAAACAACAAAGGTACATAATCCTACACCGCTACAGCGTAAATTTAAACAAGTCTTGCGTCATGAGGATCACAGCGTAGTACTGCGAACGGGAATGCTCCCTTCCACTGATGTGAAGATATTGAGCAATCAGTATGGGGATTACATACTCATCCCCGTGAGTCCGTACATTCGCCACCAACTTGACATTATTGAAGAGTACATAACATTAAATATGGACATTCCTACTCCTCTTGCTCAAGAGTGGAAGGCGAGAGATGAAAAGGATACTCCCTATAGAAGGATTTGGGATGGCAATCAAATTTGCCTACCATTATCACATTGGTGTAGTTATTATAAAAAGGATGGAGATCAATCAATACCCATCAGATGTGATGAGCTCGGAGAAGGTACTTGGGATATCATTTTCAAAGTGAATGGACTATATTATGGTCAGCACAAGGATAACAAAATAGCCTCTCTCTCGATATACACTGAATCCATCCTATATATTCCAAAACCACCCAGCGTAGATGACATTATTGACGAAATCCTTAACGGGGATGGTACGAAGCGCAAGTCGGGCAAGAATGCTACTTCCAAACGCAAGTCAAGGAAAGAGAATTGCTAATCCTTTCCTAACTCTACCCTATGACAATTCGCTTATGTGCTTTGAGTGTCGTGGACGTGGTCTTATTAGATACATTTTACTTCTTCGTTACCATCATATCATTTGTGTATTTTGTCGTGAAAAGCATCGATGTAATTCCTCATTTTGTGATATGTTATAGAACGTTTCCTTAGATGTGCAATTTACGTTTTAGGCTTCTATCATCATTTTTATGGATTGTGAAGGTGAACCTGTGCAGGAGCTCAGTGCTATTGCTATGAACAATTGGACATATCAGATTGTTAGTGTCTATCATCAACATGCCAACTGTGATCCCAATGTTGATCAATGGGCGAGAAAACACATTCATGGACTTAATCTGAAATATTTGCAAGACTATGGCTTTTCTTGTGAGACTGCTCTTCTTATTGACTTTAAACGATGGTTAGCTGCTTTCAATGTTATACGCATTTTTTGTAATAATCCTGGTAAGGAGAGGAAAGTATTTCCCAATCTAGTCATTAATGATATTTTGCTCCCACCTTGGGATAGTAGAGTGAATCAACACTATCATGAAGTCACGAAACGTTTTAAGGTGGGAGCAAAATATCATTAATGACTAGATTGGGAAATACTTTCCTCTCCTTACCAGGATTATTACAAAAAATGCGTATAACATTGAAAGCAGCTAACCATCGTTTAAAGTCAATAAGAAGAGCAGTCTCACAAGAAAAGCCATAGTCTTGCAAATATTTCAGATTAAGTCCATGAATGTGTTTTCTCGCCCATTGATCAACATTGGGATCACAGTTGGCATGTTGATGATAGACACTAACAATCTGATATGTCCAATTGTTCATAGCAATAGCACTGAGCTCCTGCACAGGTTCACCTTCACAATCCATAAAAATGATGATAGAAGCCTAAAACGTAAATTGCACATCTAAGGAAACGTTCTATAACATATCACAAAATGAGGAATTACATCGATGCTTTTCACGACAAAATACACAAATGATATGATGGTAACGAAGAAGTAAAATGTATCTAATAAGACCACGTCCACGACACTCAAAGCACATAAGAGAATTGTCATAGGGTAGAGTTAGGAAAGGATTAGCAATTCTCTTTCCTTGACTTGCGTTTGGAAGTAGCATTCTTGCCCGACTTGCGCTTCGTACCATCCCCGTTAAGGATTTCGTCAATAATGTCATCTACGCTGGGTGGTTTTGGAATATATAGGATGGATTCAGTGTATATCGAGAGAGAGGCTATTTTGTTATCCTTGTGCTGACCATAATATAGTCCATTCACTTTGAAAATGATATCCCAAGTACCTTCTCCGAGCTCATCACATCTGATGGGTATTGATTGATCTCCATCCTTTTTATAATAACTACACCAATGTGATAATGGTAGGCAAATTTGATTGCCATCCCAAATCCTTCTATAGGGAGTATCCTTTTCATCTCTCGCCTTCCACTCTTGAGCAAGAGGAGTAGGAATGTCCATATTTAATGTTATGTACTCTTCAATAATGTCAAGTTGGTGGCGAATGTACGGACTCACGGGGATGAGTATGTAATCCCCATACTGATTGCTCAATATCTTCACATCAGTGGAAGGGAGCATTCCCGTTCGCAGTACTACGCTGTGATCCTCATGACGCAAGACTTGTTTAAATTTACGCTGTAGCGGTGTAGGATTATGTACCTTTGTTGTTTCTTCCACTGGTCTCAGCTGTAGATGATCTGATTGTAGCGAACCTTGTAACGTCTGGCCACCATTTTGTCCTACTAGTGCAGCAGATGTAGAAGATGCCTGAAAATAAAAAAGATTGTATTAAGTTTACGTTCAAGGGAGGAGAGGGAGGAAAGTAGCGACTTACCATTTTAGTTGGATAATATAACAGGGATGTAGAGAGAGAGAGAATGTGCGTCCGCCACTTGTACGATTCAACGATGGAATGATTCTCACTGTGGAAGGCTCTCTATTTATAAAGGAATGCTTGATTCTCATTAGACAACAATCCTCATTGGAGAATAGCATCAAGTTGATTCCCACTCTCACCGATGCTTCATTCACCCGCTAGCGCTCATCGTCTCCTTTCACCGTCTCGACTAAAGCTCTATTGTATTCTTCCGTTGATAGGTGTGGTAAAACACGGGTGGGCAAATGTGTGTCGTCGCGCCATTGATAATAATACTCCAACAGTAGGCGACCATGCTTGAATACGCGCCTTGGATATTTCAGCAAAGTCTCATCAATCAATTTCCTACTTTGAGCCACACTCATGAATACAATGTGGCAGACAAGCTCGTTGTGGGGGAGGGTGTGGGCATATACCAATGGTTGAATGTAGGTCGTAAGCATATCATCATTCATCATGAGTTGGAAGCCTATCACTGAAGGCAGCTCGACATACGTCCTTAGAGTCACCTAAACAATGTCCTCCATGCTCTGGGAAACTACCTGCGCCATCGGCTAAATCGCTCCTCTCGTCGTCAAAAGAATGTACATAGCTCATGCACTCCAACTCTCTCAGTGCTGTAGGCGCATTTTATGCCACCCACCCCTACGCTCCTCTGGTGTTAACTTTCGTCTAGCAAAAAGTCGTCATGAAATTTCAACGACGGAGTAAAAGTTTGAGATGATACACTCCTGGCAAACTAACTCATGAAGTAGCTTTGCTGTGATACATTTCTATCTGTAAACATATGGTAATGTTAAAGTGAATCTAAAACTTTTCAGCTTATTAATTGTTCATCGTTGCATCAACGCTTTAACTCGTGAACAGTTATAATTTTATTTTAATTTACACTTAGTCTAACTTGTAAACTAGTAAATCTTGCGATCTTATTTTTACAAACAGTTATACTTTTATTTCTAACATACACACTATTGAATCTTTATTTCTAACTTGTAAACTCTTGAAACTTTATTTTGATATACAAACAGCTAAAACTTTATTTCTAACGCATACACTATTGAAACGTTATTTCTAACTTGTAAACTGGTGAAACTATATCTTTCATTTACAAATAGTAGAACGCTTAGTCTAACTTGCAAATCTTATAACATTTCATATGGGTGATGATGGTAGATGAAATAGTGTTAGATAAAATTAAGATAGCTTACACTTCTGATACAGGGATAGCAATCGACTGCGATCCATGTGTAAAGAGCTTGTTAGACTACGGAAGAGAGAAGTGTGTTATGTTGCGTGTGGCGCGTGAGTGTCCTCCCATTTCATTCCATTCATCAATTCGTCTCATTGATAGAGACAGGTAGAACTCATGGTTCTCATAACGTATGCAATGGAAAGTTTTAGGCAACCTTCGACAGTTGGCTAAATGTCGCCCTGGCGCGAATGCATACTACGTTGAGACAGAGGCAATCACTTGCAAACATGACGCAGAGAGGTTTAACAAGATTGACCATTGCCGAATGTCCCTTGCGGTATACATAGCTACGGGTTTCACCGCCGCCCTTTACAGGAACGCCCGTCGAAAGGAAGTATTACACCGAACTTCATTTGCGACGTTCAAGTTGACTGATAGCAGATTCAACTTAATGATAGTATTCGCCAGTCCGAAGACTGCCCAGGGCAAACCGCGAGGAGGTTCTATCATGTCTTGCCCCATGGTGGCCCTTAAGAGAGCCGATGGTTCGTTCTCGGGGTGTGTGGTAGGGACTCAGGCTTGTTGTTTCGACTGCGGCTCTGGCAACGGGGCGGGTGGTCGCTTCTCTTGGATGTCTGTAAAGAAAGAAGTAGTGAGTTATCATCTTACATATCAATTTAGTCATTTTTACTTACAGATCTTCTCGGACGCTTCCTCATAAAGGAAATTCGAGATCGGATCACGATGATCGAAGGTGAAGTGTAGACACTCCACCCCTTTCTTCACCCGAGAGTAGCATTTCTCCCCTCTTCCACGCTCGTACAAGAGAGGAGTTTCTGCTACTCTCCCCTTTCTAATAGGGATGTGCAGACGACTGGAACGCACCCTTCGATCGCGATCCACCAGCTGCGCCGAACGGTGCAGCTCGTGGTTCGTCTCGACAACCTTAGCCATCTGCACACGGAGTCTCTCCACTTCCTCCTTCAACCTTCGTATCTCCTTCTCCCTACTTTCCCTCTCTGCTAGCAAAGCCTCTTCTCTGGCTTTCCCCTCGAGAGTCTTGAGCCTCTCCTGCTCCAACTCGCCATCCCGCTCGCTTAATCTCTCCTTCACCTTCTTCATCTCTCCGGCCACGTTCTTTAGGTCCTCATACTTTGCCTTGTATGAGAAGGCCTCCTCCTTCAACTTCTCCGCCTCTTTCTTTAATCTATCCCGTTCGGCGATCACCGGCGGGCGCTTGACAAAATTGCGACATTGTGTTGCAATTCCACTCACAGTTACGGCTGTAGGGGTCTCCCGATCGAGGTCGACGTCCTTGATAAGTTGCGACTGTAGCTCTCCCTCCTCCTCCTCACTATCGCTGCTGGTCAGCGAACTCTCGCTACTAAGCGAGGATACAGCGGCAATCGCTTCAATGGCGGATTGTAGCTCAGTGGCCTCAGTGGTGAAGAGTGAACTCCGTTCTTGCTCGTTGGCAGATTGTAGCTCTAAAGAACGGAGCTCAGTGGCGAAGAGTGAACTCCGTTCTTCTTCGCCTACTTCGCCTGTTTGACACTCGCTGTGTTGTGAGTGCCAATCCTCCAGCCGCTCACTTAAGCGACTGACTTTGTGGACTCCGCAATAGTAGCGAGCGACCCCTATCTGTTTCTTGTTAGTACAAGCGTGCTTTTTGAAGGCGTCAGCTCGGAATACCTTCCGGCATTGACACAGTTTGAAACTGGTCTTCATATTATTGTATTTCGGCATTTCTGAAGCGAAAAACGGAAAACAATGATTTTTACACTTAGTGAGGAATGATAGATTTGAGTGTAGTGAGTGGCACTCGATCCCGTCGACAGCCCGAAGGCCTTGTACTGATCACTAGGGAAGTGAGAGATCTTCCCCGATACCCGCTATTTACAGCTGAAGACATCATTGTCACTGCCCCGAAGTGGTAACAGGAACGCCGAGTCAAAGGTAGTGAACAGTAGCTGGGATCTAACCCCTCAAAGCTGCCTTAGACTTAGTTAAATTTGAAATCTGATAGCAGATTTGAACTCAGCATACTTGAAAACCTTGAGGAAACATCCCAAGTTGTTGCTTTGATCAGCTTGATAGCAAGCCGTAGAGTGCTTGATTCACCAGCGTTTTGCAATGGAGATGTTTAGAGGCCACCCATGACAAGATAGCTAAGACTCAACCGATTGGCGTTCAAAGTGCTACGTTGAGAGCTGTGTCAAATGCCCAACATGAGTTGCCCCAGCGGTTACGGTCTTAAATATGACACATTCCCTTGCCACACTTATCACTACGGCATCGTCCGCCGTCCCGAAGGAACACCCTGTCAGTGGAATATTACAGCAAAACTCTCCATGTCTTGCTCGCTTTCAGTGAAAAGCCGCTTATACCATGAGAAGACTGGCTCAGACATCATTAAAAATGCTTTCATTGACTTCAGCAGGGTCGAAAACCCCAGAAAACCTCCAAAACTAGTGAATTTAAAATTTTCAACTTTTTAGCACTACTTATAAAATTTTATAAGTAGTCCATCACTTAGGGCAGGTCAGTAGCGACCGAACCTTTTTTGAATCAAGTCAAACGGACTTGTAGAAGCAAAGTTACAAGCCTTTAAAGTTTTGGAGTCTTTTATGGCCTGGAGACGAAGGCCATCTCCTGGCGAACCTCTAAGTCTGACGGCTTAGCTGATATCAGCAATGAAATTTTCTAAGTCGGTTTCTTACAGAAACTTGGAATTTGGAATGTCCGAAGCTATCATCGGAGCTCAGAGAGACGACCTACCTCTGACAATCGTTCTCCTCTAAATGACAAGTCTCCGTCGGTTCCCAGCTTATATAGTGTGTGACGATCAGCTGATGACGTAATACCCATCATCCAAACACTAAAAATCCCGTCTATCTCCGGTTCTAGTGCTCCGATTGAGCTAGAAATACACCATTTC
>CAJQUW010003253.1:0-50423 GCA_907163375.1 Prostheceraeus crozeri
TATTATAAATATTAAGCGACATGTGGGCCTACAGAGGACACGTGGCTCACAAGTGGCCTGTGGGCTCCATACATTATTTTTGGCAAGAGGGCACACATGCGACACATGGGCCTCACACGCGGACGGGGCTCAATCAATCTTATCATTATTTCGCGACACCTCGGGCTCAAATCATTAATAATGGCTCTTCCTATTAATTAATACATGAAATAACCGAATTTTATCATTTTCTTCAGCTTTATTATGCGCGGCGGTATATTGAGTATGTGAGTTAAAGACATCGCTAAATTTGCGTCGAGCGGTATATTTTGTGACGAGCCTACTTTTCTATATTTGCTATCAGTAGCTTAATTATTATTATGTGCAACTAATTTTTCGTATCAAAAAAATAATATTTTTACAATCTGGGGCTCTCGGCCTATACAAATCTTTGGCCGAATTTTGAGTGGACCCATTTTCTCCTATCTATGGTAAAGTTAAGCGCAATATACAAGGACAGTGGTGTATATATGTATGTATATGAATGCATAATGTCTAGTTCTACAATATAGGGCTATTCGAAACAATGGACAAAATTATGGGGGGGGAGCACACTGATTCTTTGTGGAACGAAAATAGTCCTATGTCATAATTTATAATCTGAAGTACAAAAGAAATGCAAAGCATACAAATGGGAATGGAATATTCACAGTGAATGCAATCTGTACGTTTTTTTTTTTGTTTTTGTTGCTGCATCAAGTACAAAATACATGTTCCATAGTTTTACACAAATACCTCTTAACTGGTCAGTAGCGCAGAATTCACTGTATGAGCATAGTAAAACGCGTCATTTAAAGTCAATAGTAAGATTATAAAACGTAATGTTTCACGTCGATGATTTCGCCGCCTTAATCTTTTTCTCCAAGGAGGCATATATATCATCATCATCACCATACTATTGTTCAATCACCACGTAACTCACATCGCATCACCTTATCTTCGTGGCCATCTTCGTGTTCTCTTGAGCTTATCAAGTGACCTCCTCGTCATCATCACTCACTCATTCAGATCCTTCAGCTTTACGTCCGCCTCACTCATCGCCCTTTTCTGTTTTTCGGTACCCCGCTCCTTGTTATAAACATTGAAAATGTCCTGATACTAAAGCAAACCAAACTACTATGTCGAAGAAGATTAGAAGATGTAGCTTGATATACAGGTAGGGGTATAGTGTTTTGTGCTTATTTCTAAATTTCGTTTCATGTGTATCGCTTGAAGATGAAGAACATATAGGTACACTCTACACCCGAGAACTTATCATTTATGAAATTGAACTGCTATTCACTTAAGCGTGTATTGCCAGTTGCATGGAAAACACATACGAATACGATGTAATTGTTATTAATAAATGATAAGTAACATGGTACGGAAAAGTGGTATACCCAATCAATCACGTTGATATAGGGTATCTAGAATTTTCATTGAATGAGTTTCAGCAGTGAGGAGTACTAACATAGAGGGAATTCAGTGCATCGAGTGTGGGAATAAGTTGATCGGTATTGCAATTCTTTTCATTCAGAAAGCTTGCTAGCATATAGTAAGACTCAATTGACGCTCACTAACCGGAATAATTGACGTTGATACGTGTCAATTACAGTTTATGAAGATATCATTTTTACTTTGACCAATTTTCGATGAGTATAACTAATCATAGATATTTATTAATTTTCTTCTACATTATGTCCACTGTAACCGATGATGCTCCAAAACTTGTAAAATTTCCTTTTCACTTTTCACACAAAAATGGACAGAAATTGAAGACTTTGTTCTGGTGGTAGTGTGTCATTACAACTGATGCATGATATCACTCTAGTCCGGAAGCGTACAATTTGACTGCCACCTCGATGGAGACATATCTTCGACAATTTCTTCGGTCAATCCCTGCTTTCTGCCAATGTCCTTTTGCGACGGACATCGGTTGATTTACTTTCTGTAGCATACTGTAGGAAAATTGATTAATTATTTAACTAAATTGTCTACCAAGCATATGCTTTTGATGTTGGATCATGGAATGCAGTCCTTGAGTAAGTCACCGGTACTTTTGAACATCATACGGTAGTAAATGAATTAAATAAGTGTTGCACGACCCTCTTAAGTAGATTTTGTCGTTATAATTGAGGAATCTCTTTAAGGTTACTGCCTCTGGATCGCGGATGAATTCATATTGGAAATATAGGAACGATCCATGTATTTAAATCCCTTTTTGGTTGTGCTAATTAACACAACAATTTAAAGTTTTTGCACCCCGGAATTCAATACACCCATATTACTTTTCCCAGAATAGATGCTTTACCACTGCTAAACTCAAACACCTTGCCTTCGGTAATTGAAGCCCAATTGTTCATCTCCAAGTATCAATAAGCTTGAATAAATTGAATCAATAAAGCGATTTTGGTTTATGCACCAGATAACTTCTCTGGTGGCTAATCTGGGTACTTGTTCGGTGTTTGATTAGCATAGGTCGTCATTTTGTTTCAATAAGGACATAAACATCTGCATGTATTTCCCTAAAAAATCACGGCCGTGCACTACCTCCATAACACTTACATTGAACGGGCATTTGTTTAATATGTGCAGTAACTAAGTTACAGTCCTAGAGTATAGTGTTTGTATAGCTGTTGTTTTCAAAAGCGCATTAGCCTTCCGCCGTTCTCGTCCTATCGAACAGACTGATTCTTCGAGGTGATAATTATCTCGTCAGCTCTTCAACGTCACTACTCCCCAAACATGGATTGGACGGCTTGACATAGTCGGTATTGATGGACGTTTTGATCCTTTTTACATCGGGCTTGCTTTGAGACTTTTCCCAATGACCTCTCGGGCTCGACCCACACACGCCTATAAGATCGAAAAGCCAAACATTTGATGCAGTGCCAAGGAAATACTGTTATGGTGTAAGCATATACTAAATTACAGGCTAATGCATTGTCACTGCATAGTACTAAAGTAAAGCAAATCAATGTAGGGCATGAAACCGTTCTCTCCATTGAGGTCCAACTATTGATATTAACAGATCATACCCGAAAGTCAATATAGTCATAGATTGACATGGCATTTGACATGGTTGGACTTATTTATCGAACTGAAATATTGGAAGAGAGAAAAATATGTATTACTTCACGCTGGGTTTCGGATTATATGACGATACGGTCATTAGGGATCCATCTTTTTTGAAAAGGATCGGTAGGTCCTCAATCTTGGGGACGGTGAACTTGGACCTCAAATTTTCCATCCTTTTTATCAGCTGGTCCCTGTCGGAGCTTGTGGAGAAGCGCTCTGCCATATGTCTTTGAAGGTTTAGTGTTTCCCTTGTGAAGAAGAGATCAACCCGTACATAGTGAATATCAAAAGACAAGATGCTTCGACCTCCTTGTACCGGAGATACGATTTTTTATCGTTTCGAACCAAAGGTTCTCCATAATTCAACAGTCAGTTCTGAGAGAGGCCCCAATCTGATGGGAGAATCGCCGCCATGAGGTAATAGATAATTACGTGACTGACATGAATGAAGAAGACACTTCTGTAGATTGTAAGAGTCATAGGCAGTTTAACTAACAATTGAGGTATGTATTCAAGACTAACATTCATAAAAAACAATTTTGGATAAAACTTCATTTCCAAAACCATTTCAAAGGACGCATTGAATTCCAAGTTCGTTAAATCGCCTATCCAGTTACATTCATTGATTTTAAAACGGCCAAGTATGTAAGAAGAAATTGTGCGACCCACCGAGTGCGAGATCACCCGCGAATCATTGAAATATGATCATTACAACTTACAGGAAGAGCCAAAATCGGTCTGTTTTAACCGGTCCGGCGTAAGTTGAAGTAGTACTAATTCCAATCTGCTCTATATTAGTACTTAATGTTGTTGCAATTGTATAATACCCATTACTTTTCGGCAATGAAACGGGATCGGCTATCGTCCGCGTGAAAAATCGTGTGTTTAGGACAGATCCATATAATCTCACCCTTTGTCGCTCGATTGCGCTCTCATGATAGTCGTCTGCTGTAGCAGAACCTCGCCCAAGACTCGTCTGAAAAGCTATACATAGTATATTAATCAGCCATGGGCAATGGATAATACGCAAACGGAACTCGAGTTGGAAACGAGTCGCTAATGGGCATTCCTTTTTGAATAACGCCCTCAGATGATCCTAAGACATTCAGACAACGTAGTAGCTTAATTCGGTGTGACATTGCATTGTAGGATTTGCGAAATTTCTGCCTACTGTTGTCAGAGCTATTGCGGTGATATTGTAGTTGACAACAAATGGAAAAATTTCGAAAATAATAGAAAGACCGTCTCCTTTCAATCTATTACAACTATTTTATGAAGGCTTACCTGCTCGCCATTCTCAGTTGCAAAGCCTGGACTGCGGCAAGCTTCTGCACTCTTCTCGGCCTTTCTTGATGTATCCTCAGATATGGCAGAGCAGTTTAGGCCCTCCTCGTTCCGATTGACCGTTATTTGTTCCACATAACAGCTTTTGTCAATAAAAAGTAGTAGTAAATCGAGCGGGAATGCTTAGTGCCTCAGCCAGAGTTTGTCGTAAACAGTCTTACGCCGTGTGAACCGAGCTTTACGGAAATCCTGTGTCAAGTTAAGAAATATGGAATGAGACTACAAGAATAAGTGGATACACATATAAAAGTACTGGCCATGTACCAGTACACTTCGTATTTCTTGTTAATCGTCATTCATTACGTGGAATTTTACTAGAATCACGGTTTGCAGTTAGTTTTTTCCTTTACGAAACGGCAATAAAAGCACAAACTGAATAATTATATGCCCTTGGCTTTTGTAGACAGGAGGATTGACTCGAAATTATTGAAGGTAGCGAAACCTAGCATCATTCAATGAAATATAAGCTCCACGTTTTTGATGATTATGTTGAACTATGTATCATTGCCTGGACATATTAAACCCATCTTTAACACGTGTTAAGCTCAATTAATATATAATATTCATCCACTGTCTTTTTATTCGGCTAATACACGTACATTTTGAAAATCAATTGGGTTTCATATAACCAATATTTTATAACTTGCTCACCAAGCGAAATGAAGTCCGCACAGTGCTTCTGCTTCGAAGTGGAGGCATATGATGGATCCAGTTCACGGTATAGAAACAATTTTGGGTCCAGTAGGTTCAGGCAGTTTGGGCTCCACGCCCTAAAATCACACTCAGCCGCAAAAACGAAAACAAAGTCATACGTTTTTTTTTTAATATTCCTAAGCTGAATGTATGTTAATCTGAATTAATCAATTCATCTTCAATGTCATTATGAATAGTACTACATACTTGTAAGTAGATACATTATCGAATAATTAGGTTCATTTTGTTAGCATGCCCTTAATGAATATAGAATAATTATCACCGGTAAAGTATTAACGATACCTTTTTGAAACGAGCCTTGATGCAAACTGAAAAAAAATTTTTATCTGCTTCACACTTGTTGACCCCAACGGCTTTTCTTTACTGTGATCACTCGTCTGGTACTCAACCATTGAGAGATGCTCGCATCCTGCCATGTCGAGTACTTCCTTTGTGGTGTAAAATGTGTCGCCTTTGCTGAAGGTAATGAAAGTTTGCGCCGTAATTCTCCTCCAGCTCTGTATCCACCATCTTTTGGACAGGGATCTTCCTTTCTCTGAAGATAGATAAGTATCACTGAAGTTATAGGACTACGATTTTGTCAAATTTTAGTTGTTACTTCATGAGATCTTAGTCCCACCCTCTCCCTCCCCCCTTTTAACTGATACTGCTCAAAAAGCCCAGGGTTACCGTTCCTCACCTTCACTTCCTGCTGACTATGGCGCCTTCATTTGGCCATTCGCTCCACACCTTCAGTGACATCATCCATTGGAAGATGATGTATCGGATAGTTGGGTGGCATCTGGTGTAATGGGCGCGAATACGCATTACTGCCAAAACGCCAAATATGCAAATTTGCTGTCGAATAAGAACATTAAAAAAAATTATCATTGTAATTCTGGTCACTCAAGTGCAAAATCCCAAAATCTTATGCCACATTACTATATGCTGTGCTACATAGAAATGCAATCCAGAGAGTAAGTGAACCTTAATTAGGTCTATATCGTACTTTTTTTTAATGAATTATCGTCAGCAGCTTGCCCTACTAAATTTATTCTACAAGTAACAACTATTTTCCAGCGCTCCCACATTTGTCACATTCATTGAATGTTTTGGTGGTCGTTGTAAGCTCCGGGTTTTTTGAATGCGGAGGCAGTAAACTTGCCGATATCCTCTCAATCCCGACCATCTTGTGTGACCGGAGATGTCGAGAGAGGTTCTTCGACAGGACTGCTGTTTCGAACACACTGGGCAGTTGGTGGAATGGCCGATTCGTTTGGCGCTCCCCCTCCATCTCTTCTTTTCCTTTTTTCTGACTTTCCATGGACTGAAAGATCGTAATAATTGTATTGTAAAATCTGCTTGAGGATTTTCATTAATGTAATGTATGAAAATCATGACTGATTTCACAATCAAGGAACACTGAACCATATGGTACTCCACAATTTCTCAATTGTTATAAACTGATCATTTAATGATTACCAGTTATTTATTCATACCGGCACTCTTATCTGTTTCTCGGTTATTTAGTGGGCCTTAATAGCCGCTTTTAGACTAAATTAGGGATATAAAGCACACATACAATGAAAACACTTTGTTTCGAAAAGGTTTGATTAAACATCGTGTTTATTCTATTGAGGAAATACCCTATGACGAGATGTTGTTGTTGTGTTGGAGAAAGGGTTTCGACAACATCACGGTTGTTGAGCTTTTTTTCACATTTGGTAGTGGGACTGAAGAACATCAAATGTTAACAGAAATTTAATTCATGATAAGGGGCTTAATATGCAATTTTGTTTATGGAAATGATCGTAAATAGCAAAGTTGGTTGCAGAATCGTTAAGTTATACTAAAATCGTAATTTCAAACGTAAAATCTTCAAATAGTAAAATTTTTACAATAAATTGATAAGGTATGACAGCTATGACAAACACACTGCTTTAATATAATTCACCTTCAAAAAAAGCAGGAACCACAACGCTTATTTGAAAGCGTGCATCGGGACCTTGACCTATAATCGAGCAAGAACAATATCTGAACAGTAAAGAACATATTCTGTAAATGATCAAAAATATGTTGGATAGAAATTGTAAAACAAATCACTGAAGTGAATTCGAAGGAAATGAAATGAAATGCAAAATTTCAATAAAGTTTTACATTCATTATCCATTGTTCTACAGAAATTGTAGCCAATGGTTCTCGCACTTCTGAAATTTAAGAAAATATTCAGTAGTCACACAGGTCTTAAACGTCAGCTATATACTTTAGCATGAAAATATAAAGCAAAGGGCCTCCGACTCATATGTGAATTGGCACAATTAATTGAAGCACTAGGTCAGATAGCATAGGAATCGAAATTCATAAAATCATACTTATATGTCAGCAAGGTACTCAGTTACTTCCATCTAGAGCTGTCAGTTACAGGTATAGTGAGAAATCAGCTCTCTGTGAGGCCTATGATGCTTTGTAATATCATAGGCATTGCATGTTATTACGGGCACTAACAGCCACCTTGAATTATCTATATCAGTTTCCCACGCAAAGGCGCGCATTAATCGAAAAATAAGCAATCTGCAAGATTTGGCAAGCCATAGGGAGGAAAGAAAATAGTAATACTAAGCCTTGAAGTTGATTATAAACAAGAAGCTCATTGCTTAATTATGAAGTTACATGCATAACTGTCAACGATTTTTTAAATTTACAATGTTTACAATGTTTAATATTTAACCGCATGTTTTGATGATTGGCAGCTGCATCCGTGTGTATACTTGATTTTCGCTTGTTTTGGCGTGTTGGGAGCATTTGTGCCTCTTCAGCATCTAAGACCACGTTTTGGAGTTCCGCCGCTGAAAACCCAAATTTGACGGAGTAAGATAGTGAGCGCAAATTCCAAAGAATAAATAGCGCAAATCATAATGCATTACACGCTAGCAGATCAGGATATCTCCTGAAATGTCAAGAGCCTAATCAAAAGTAGCACTCACGAATGTGAAATATATGTTATATAGACGATTGTCATCATGACAGAAAGAATAAAGCTATTCAGTGAAAGATGAGTTAAACAGTAACAATTATTCATATTTTTTAATCCACGGAATTCTTGAGTTAAACGAAAACTATTGAATTTCGGGAGCCTTTCAATATTTTCGCATTATATGTCGAATTGTAGATAGACGTAAAAGACAATAGAAACGAAAAAATTAGCCAAAGTCGGACAATAGGTATTGTATGGCATTTGGAAGCGAAACATCTGAAAGATTTCTATCATTTTTTCTTGCCTGACACAGATCATAGAATTCCTTATCTTCTATACTCTATGTCACACCTAAATACCAACGGCGTTTACCGCTGGTTTATATAAGGTGGGTCATACATTAATCGGGAAAGATTTTTCCCGTACAAACGGTTTTGCCAATCTTCGACTATGTGCCTCTAAGTAACTCTGGCAACAAGGACGTATGTTACGCATAATCAGTCCAGTAAGCAGCATGCAGAGAGAGAAAAATTACTTGTTTGAACAATCATAAGCTGATACAGTAAATAATTGAACCAGAGCAGCATGCATTTTGCAACCACTCATAGCAAAAATTGGCCGAGCACAACTTTCATTCAAACAAACTAGGAACCATGGAACCGAAGAAAAGTTTTACCTGAATCCTTCATGTTAAAAAGATCTGTTCTGATCATTTCTGAAAAGGAATGAGGATAAAAGGCAAGATTTTTCTAAGCGTTACTTCGAATGTCTCCAAAACTGCACAGAGCACTTCTGTAATCCGATCGGAAATGCGTAACTCCTGATACATTCTAATCTACCTTCTAAAGTATGGGTGGTCAACGGGCGGCCCACGTGAATAACACTCGTGTGGCCTGCGGAAATATGAGCAACCCGCTTGCCAGAAACCACTGAATGTCTTGCCTTTTGAAAATTATATAATTTTTTCTGCATAGAGAAATAATTCCTGCAGACTAATTTTTCGACAATTTCCGCAGAGAATAAATCACCAAACCGTTTGGACATCCCTCTTGCAATCTTGCAAATGTTCTACAATCTGCATTATTCAGGAAATAAAGATGATTATAGTTATGTATATAAATAGGCTTATAAGTAGGAGCACGGACTACAGTCTATGAATGTACTAATTACATATGAAAATATGAATGTATACTAATTTGTCATCATTGTATTTAGAATAAACGATATTCCAATCTGTTTTACATGTATCTATTGAAAAGTAGGAGAAGGATTTTTACCACTTAGTCAGTGGTCCATCTCTAAACAGATCAACAATAAGAAAATTGCTAAATTTATATGTATTATTATCTTGTATTTCTGTGTTGTAAAAAGTTCAAAAACGTGCTCGAATGATATTTCGACACAAGTTCTTAAATCCTTAAGGAGTCCAAACAAAAATCTTAATAGTTATGAATTCTGAATAAACATTCGAACAAGGTAAGCAATCGAGAACAATTTCATCGAAAAATTCATGGATCAGTGGTATTGCATTGTGGAATTGCAATTGCGAGTTCGTATAAAAGCAAATACATGTCCACGGAAATTTTTAGCTATCTTACCATAAACCGAAAAGAGAGAAGTTAAATCTATTGCTGTAAAACCCGGAATATATCCAGGGAGATATGATATTTGTATGAATTTTAGCGATGGGTAGGGCGTGAAAAAAGTGATTTTGCATGCACGCTTTGACGTAATCTAAAAATCCAAAAAAGATTGTAAAAAAATGTAGGCTACATAATTTGGCCTAATGATACTCGCCACCGGACTAGAGATATCTCGGACCTTTGAATACAATGTAATCCGGATTTAACGATAGCTATCTTAAAAGCAATCATAACTCAGAAAGGGCAATCGCGCCTTGAACTATAGTGCGTCAAACACTTTTATACAGTCACATTCTCAGCATAAGGTTATGGAGGTCGTGGCGTTTGATACCGTTTCCGTCCGTGACATACAAAGATGCTGCCCTTTTTCACTAAGCTGTGGCTCTGTGTAATAATGTCTGG
Organism: Prostheceraeus crozeri; assembly: GCA_907163375.1. Lineage (NCBI taxonomy): Eukaryota > Metazoa > Platyhelminthes > Polycladida > Euryleptidae > Prostheceraeus > Prostheceraeus crozeri. Next base: position 10,153 of record CAJQUW010003253.1, read on the forward strand.
CAACACCCAATACAGTTTCGTTCTCTAAGCCATACGTTCTATTGTCCATGCCACCAGAACTGCCTCTGTTGTCCATCACTCCATAAAATGATTCCAACGATTGCTTCTGTGGCCGCCAGAGGCAAGGGCAATATCAATAGCTGTAGCAGCACTACATCAGCAATGATTGGCATATTTTCACTATTCCGTGAAGAAGAGGTAACAAAAAAATGCTCTCCCAAAAATTGACACGATTGTCGAGGCAGCAAAAACGCGTTGAATCTATTTTCAATGTCAAACAGGAGCAGCCCCATGACTGCTTCCTTAGAGGAAAGGAGGCGACGATCGACCTTAATCGCATCGTTCACAGGGCGAAAAAAGATCTCTAACTACCGCGTCCATCTATGACTGCGACAAGTACCAAGAAGTGTTTCGAAGCTAACATGTGAATATTAAATCGAAGATTCATGCAGTTGCTTGCAAGTAAATTTTTCAAAAACATGCTATCTACTAAAAATGGACATGCCAACACATGTGTGTGGTTGGAAGCAAAAAATTTAGATCCAAGATTGACCACCTCACGGCGATACACCGTACACGTGCTTCAGTATATATGTATGTAATATACTATGAAGAGAAAATGATAGTATATAATATTATGTATATTTCTGCATTCCACCTATAGACGTAAACAAGAATTTGTGTACAGAATGGCACAACCAGGTAAGTATTTCTGGATATAAACAATAGGCCAACGTAGACTTCTAGATTATCAACGTCGCATTTATTTCCCACACTCAAACTTCCTCATCCCAATAGCTCCGTAATGTACCCGAGATTCCGAGAGTAACTTTAATTAAGAACCAGTCTCTGCGAGTCTGTAGCGGAAGTGATAGCAGTCACTCCACTGCGCTAACTCTTTATTCATAACGCCATGTGAGCGTGGGCGATTTAGGGAAATGTAGAATGCAGAAGAAAGGCAGGAGAAAGAAGCATAAGCGGTACACATAAAGGATGAGATTTACAGAGGCGATCATGAGATAGTCAACACGGTCATTACAGCTCTTTTAGCGAAGCGTTTCTTAAGTTGACTATTTTTGCACCACGGAAGTATCATGAAAAATTCTGCTTTAGCCGTTCTGACAGATTTAAATCAAATTCACATAAGAAATTCTGTAAATAGGACATAGAATGTATTTTCATCATAAATTCTGCCATCCACGTTGTATATTACAACACCTACAGACAATACAGATAGACAAAACCTATTTCTAATCAATAGAACAGCTGATTAAACACATGGTTACTAAAGTATTTATAAATGCCCACAGAGTTTAGTTTTATTTAAATTTATAAGTTTAAACAATTATCAGCTGATGCGATGAAATATTTAATCCAAGCAGCAATGCGTACATTTTGCCACTTGCAGCAATCTATTCGAAGCAAAATTAGTCCACAACAGTGATCACAGGAAGGAATTGATTATATTTATTGGTGAGATCTTGTTAATTGAAGTTTTCATTAAGCATACGGCGATAACTCCAACTCTAATTCTACATTATCGCCAGCATTAGCATGTTTTGTCAAATAGGCCTATTTCTTTGATGGCAACTAAGTGCTTAGTAGAATACATATTTTCTGCACCCCAAAAAACCTGTGATGCTTTTTTCAGATGAAAAGACATCGCTGACTAGTTTAACGATAACACAATCATTACCACAACCCTAGCTAACCCTAATCGCAGTTGTCCGATAGTCCACTTCTTCAATAGCGATAGGATTTCTGATCTCACATTCGAATTCTACGTTCCTAAATGCCTACAGTGTACTGAATTTGGAAGAAATAATGCATAAAACTAGGGTAGGCCAACTCAAACCCCAATATAACCCTAATAGTAGTTGTGGATTACCCCTATTTCCTGAACAAGTATAGAAATTCTGATAGCAAATTCGTTTTCTACGCCCAAAAATACTCTAGGAGCGTATTTATTTTGAAAAATGATGTCAAGCATGTTTTGAAGTAAGATAGGTCACTAAATCCCCCAAGTTGCTGACTAAATGTCATTACCTACACCTACATTTTTTGACTTGATATATTCAAAATATTATTTGAAAAAAATAATAATAGGTATTGAAATCGAAGTATTTCTGCAATGTTTTGGCACAACATTGATGACTATAAGTAGCACTAACTGCCCTGTGACTTTCTTCGGATAACGAGTTCTCTACAGCCCTTCAGATGACATTTTGTGTATGACGGTCTTACCAGATTCTAGTCTATCTGATGACCCCTGTCCAGCAAATTTTGATCAGAAACGAACAATTTTGCATCCACATACCCTCAGGTTGTCATTTCATGTTCATTGGTTATTCCTGATTTCGTGGAAAGTGGATTTTCATGACGTCATTTTCCAAGTGAGGCCCACGTGTCGTTTATTATTGTTATTATTATACTTGTGTGCTGTGTATTGTTCATGAATTCATATTCGATTTCGGAATTGCACTGAATTCCTATCTAGTAAATTTGTATACGTTACTGAATGATTTGATTATTTGCATTGTGGTACTGCTATTTCAGATTTTCACAAAGAAGGAAAAGTAAATAGCCGTGATCAGTATAATGCTAGTGTTTCACAGACCTTAGGGGTCGCGAAAAGGCTAACTGAAAAAGTATACAACAAAAAATATGACAATGATATTGGCCCTATATATGTGCTTTTCGGTTGCATGCAGAATCAGATACAAATTCTGTCTTCCATGCGATCAAACTGGCACTTCTTTATTCTACTATCATTCTTTTTTTGACGCGAACATCATTTAGAATGCAATTGTACCACGTTTGATGCCGAATCAAAAATAAGTGAACCAAAGTCACAGGAAGCCTTGAAACTGCTGCTGCATTCTACAACCTGTCGTGAAAGCAGACGGATTATCAGAGTTGCTAAACAATAAATTTTTGAAATAATTCTCATTGATACTGAACCGCGGACTTGGGGCGTTGTGTAAATAATGCAAAGTGGAGATTTTCAGACATTGAAAGCCTAGCATTTATTGTCTTAATTACCGAGCGTTGACTGTATATCGCTTTGAGCTTCCACAAGTCCTTGAGATATGATGTTGTCTCATTATTGGCAAACGCGAGGCCTTTCAGACGTCATCGATGGTAATTTTCAAGCGAATGACTTTCATCAGTCAGTGCCACAGAATTACATTCATCTGCGCGCAGATAAATGAAATATTTAATTCTGTGGTCAGCGCATTAGAGTAAAGTATTACACACAAGCAAGTTCCATGCATGAATAGTAAGAATACTGAAAGGCAAATGCCAAGACAAATGATGAAGATTGGGCATGATACTTACAAAATGTGATAAGTAGCAGGAAAATCAAATGACGCAAAATGAAAAGATAGAAAAATACAATTAAGAGAAAGACACTGACTACACTGATTACCGGAGTTTTCCACTTAATATACACTATTATCCACTTTATATAAGACATTGATTACACTGCTCATCGGAGCTTTCACTTAGCACATTAACTCGCGCCAATCTTTCATTATGTCTTTGTAACATTCAACAATTTTCTTGGTAATGACACTTCTGCTGATTTTTGTAAATCGAGCAATCATCTTGCTATCTCATATAATCACAACGGAAGAAGATTAGGCGAAGGAATAAGTCTAATTACCTGTGTACTATGGTTTTCAAAATCCCGACTTTTCTGATGCCGGGATACCGGAAGTAGCAAGCTTAATTCATTTACCGATAGTATACTTAGGCTGAACAATACTAGGCGTTGCTTTAAATTCTTTGACGAGTATTTTGACCGAAGGACACTGTACAATACACCTAATGATATCAGATAGACATGTGACTTAATGTCTATGAATTAATATAAGTTACCTTTTCACATGCGCTACAGCAACAAGTAGATCTAGTTATCGCATAAAATATGTGTCGTCGCATTAAAACCTGGCATGATATTTTCAAATCGAAATGGAAATCCCGAGATTTTTCTGATGACTGGTAAAGGCCCGATTTTGTATAGTAATCGCTTCAAAAATTCATTAGATATTCTGTATGTACAACGCCCTCTCTTTCCTTCTCTCAACTGCCTGAGCATATTTTTACTTTTTCATATTAATAAATCGGCTGAGATAGACAGCAAGTATATTATTCTATGCAGTCCTATATGGGAGTAGCTCAGAATCGAGTTTGCAATTTTCTATTATTTAGCTGATCGTGGGAAGTCTATACTAAGTTCTTGCATCACGATAACATTACGCTTCACGCATTGCATGTTACTCCATGTTCCTTGTCCATAGAATTGTTATTCCCTCTTCATGCAGCTCGACCTAACTGCCTAAGAACAGATGTTACCTAATACCGGGATTCAGAATCCCGTAAAAATGCGATAATCTTGAGATCCCAGGATCGAAGCCCTACTGATTACCTAAGAACTGTTATTCAGATGCTTGCTACGGCATTGCTCATTTTATACCCTAATAATTGTGATAAATTATATTCAAATTGTGAATTTGTATTCATTGCAGTCTAGTTTTAAGCTCATGTGCCAAATTGTACCAAATTGTAATAAATTATTGTTGCTCTAAGTGACGAATTCCATCTCATAAATATGCCTATTTTGTGGTGTTTCCACCAAATATACCCGGGTATATTGACCTGATCCAAACTTATTCTGCATGCAATTTCGTCATTTTCCAGTTAACATGCCGGGTATGATAAGTGGAAAACTGCGGTACCCACGGTGCGCCTGAATCAAGTTTTGGATTAAAAAAATATACCATGAGCGAAACCAATTTTTTTACGATCTATGACCTCTTGGGACAAAATAATCGCAAAAATAAAAATATTTCAATGTACTGATTTTTTACAAATGAGCTTTTTCAAAATGGCCGCCCTTTTTGCTATAAAATCGTCAAGTTGTACATTAGAATGACTTTTCTGCCTTGTTAACTCACTCCAGCTGCTCAAATATCTCAAAAAATATTATCCAGCAAATGGCATAGCGTTTAGCTCGTAACGGAATATCTATTTTTCATTCATAAGTAGTATATTATCGACATGATGCTATTTTCATAAAAAGGAAAACATTTTTTTATTTTTTAATGAAACAAAAAGTCATTCAGTTATTAGCGTTCCAAAAAGGCATTAGATCACATGTTGTCATTGAATTGATGGATTTAAAAGGAAAACCATGTCTTCAGCTAGCAATTATCAACTTAAAATTTGACGGCAGGAACATTTATGAAAATAATTATAGTAGTATTTATCTCAACTGTAACTTAACTTCATACGTGACTGTGACGGCGGTTTTTTGATATTCACCCTTGAAACAGTCGTTAATCAACTAATAGGATATCTTGTTTGAATCATCAAATAGTTCTGTGCATTATCAGTGTGTTGCACGTCATTCACAATCAAAAATATCTGGCATGGAAGACACAGGTTTGCAATGTTTTTCCTATATCATGGTCAGTATTTGACTAGCGCCATCATGTGATAGTTCGCTTACTATGACTCATACTTGCATTCAGGCATGATTTGAATTTGAACTATGTGGCAGTGATATCTAACGAATTTGAAATTAGTCTCACATTAATGCTTGGAATGGCTTCCGCTGGTGATGATCTTGTCTGTGCCGAGAAAAATCATAATGAAAATAGCAAGAAAGTGTGCACGGCATGCTACCGTAAAGGAAAGCGGGGTATTTCTGAAAGTGACATGAAAAGCATCCAGGAGTTTGTTATTGACGGTTATACGACGGAAGATGCTAATTTTCCAGAGGCATTGTGCAATCACTAGAGGAAACGTCTTGCAAAGACTTTCAAAGTCTGACACGATCGTGCAAAGTCATGTCCGATCAGAGTTAAGCAAGATCGTGTCAGTCATACTATGAAAAGACATCTACGATCGTATATGACAAAAGATCTGACGCAACATGTCCGATCGTGTCCGATCATGTCCGATCGTACGTCTTTGTGCATTTCTTCGCATGACACGTTAAGACATGTAGAATCGTGTCAGGAAAGTCATGCTTAGATGACGTTATGACCTTCGAAACATTTATCGAAGTTAATGGTATTCCATGGCTTAACTGCGTGGTGTGAGTTCATTATCAACCGCTGAGTATTACAGAGACAAATGTTTCCAAGATATGCGCTAACTGTCATGCTTCCCTAACATCGATGGCAGCATTTATGCCAATTTTTACAATGCTTGTTTCCTCTAGACCAATTATTGGCAATATTCAAAAAACGAGAATCTTTCGTATGATAAGTTTATGGAAATAATTCGTTGTTACCATTATCTGACCCCATGCAATAGTTAGAAGAGGCCAGTTTCATGCAGCCGTTTAAAGACCCGAGGCCGTGAAAACTTTCACCCTCTAACTGTCTGTCTTTGCAAGAATGTGCCACTCTACGCTCTAAATGATCTTCAAAAAAACAGTCGGGCATGGTGACTTTAAAATACTGTATATTAGTGGTACGCACAGTGACATGCAATATGCGGAATATAAATGCAATGTATATAATTTAACATTGCATTGGAGCGGCCATGGGAATCTACATATTTCAACAATCATGCCTCATTCCCTTTTTGTCATATGCTGCATGCACTTCCTGATGATGCAAACTTGACACATTTTCACTGAAGAAATTTACAGTGATCTAAATTATATTTATAAACAAAGATAATTCCAGGTATTTATGAAAAGTTAAAATATTCCCAATTTTAATTGATGAAATTATATTTATTCATTGCATCTACATTCAACTTTGATCAATATAGTTCTACATTTTCCACGTGCATCATTTACTTCTTGATGCCGAATTGGTCATGTTGGATTTTCCACAGCTGAGAACTTTAAATGTGGAGCTGTATGTGTTGTTATAGAATACCCATTTAAACAAATTCTTTTATTGTGTTTTATTCAGTCTATGTGCATGAAGTAACTGATTTGTTTTTAAACCACTTTGAGCCAACACTTCTACCATTCATTGAGGTTCTAGTCTTTTGACATAATGAGCGACCGCATCATCAATCTTGCACGACCAGTGCTTGTTTTACATTTGAAACAATGAATATTCGTCTTTCAGAAAGAGAGAATGGAGTGCCTGAAAGAGTAAGTAATCCGCTTTGGTCAAGTTTTCTGCAAGTTGTTTCTATTAGTGACATAATTATGACTGAAATGAATAGATATGCCACTTTAGCCAGCGCGCTGTCATACACAAAGATCACACTAGCTTCCGCTACGGGTGTATGATATCCATCCTCTTTGCATATGTCAATATGGAGTCCTACACAAGGTAGACATGAAGCTACAATTTTTTTTGGGTTCTATCAAACACATCACTCACTAAAACTTATTCCATTTGGAAATACAGTCCAATTTCATAAACCTCTACACCTAACACTCTTCAGATAGCTGTGATTGCATGACATCAGCTGAAGTTCTAGCAATTTAGAGAATTTCAATTGGGTACTAAATGAAGCGACAAAGCAGCATACTCTACTATTTTAAAAGTTAACATGATTTTCCACAGTAAACTGAACTCTGACAGAAAAAACTGATTTGACCATTTGTTTGTCTACTAACTGACATTTTGGAAATTTCAATTTGTGAACTATTTTCTGAGTTGTGGAACTGTCTAGATAAGCCGTGTTAGACAGATTTGCTTCATTAACTACTTACAAGATGTAAAAGCCACTTTGCCAAATTGTAAAATGAGCTCCATGGTGGCTCTAATATTATCAAACTCATGCAGTGAAGTAGTACTTAACGTCACGTTTTAACATTAACGATAGATTTTTTTATGATCTCATGCGTGGCTGGTTTTATGTGGTTTCAGTTGTTAAAGTAGCATGTAGGTCCATGCCATCATAAATTCATTTCTTTTATTTCGTTCTTTCGGTCAGTATGTCGTGTTTGGATATAGTTTCTATCTTGGGTTATTTGTTTTCTTGCCTCACCATTAGTATTATGCATACTCCTGGCAAGAAAGTGGATATACATTTTCTAGTTTTTTATTTTATTGAACCTTGGACTTTCAATGGACTATTTCTTTCTAGGAATTTCCATTAGGGTATTTGTTTAACTTTGCATTCTTCCGTTGAGTTCTTTGTAGTCAGCTATGTCGTACTTATAAATACGTTTCTGCGCGGTCTCACTGAAAATTTGGTGTTGAGAGCTTGCCTATTAATGTAATATTATTAATGTGTTTAATTGGACAACACACTGTATTCAAAATTTTCATAGATGTTTTTGACATGTGAAATGGTGTGTCGGCTTAAGGGTTTGATTTTAAGCTGAAGCTCTTGAGTTCAAAAATCGATCTTCAGGGAGGCTCTAGAGTCCTATTATTTGCATTGTGCTTTATTTCCGTCGTTGGCTCCTAAAATATGAATTTCCACTGCCCATAATAGCAGGCCCCAAATTTGCATGTAGTATATGAATTTTTAGAAAAATATAGAAGCTCAAGCTTCAACAGCAGAACACTCATCGCACAAGCTTATCTTGTAATTCATGTTCCATATTACTTGTGGCTGTACGTGGGCTGTCATTATGAACACCTACTGCTACAGAATGTTATTCTGCTGGCATGTCATTTTATTTCTATTTCTCAAAACTAAGTTGAGGCAAACAGACAGGGTCACGTTGTGAGAACATGGTTTTCATCTAGCGATTAGAAATTCTGCGTTTTTGCGAACAAGTAGTTGTTAAAATTGCCAAATGTTGGCCACTGAAACGTAGGGTTGACACATTTTCTGAACGAATGGATGGTCTTATCCTGCATCTCGTTTCTTCATAATTTGAAGATAGTACACGACATGATGATAGAATTATTTCAAAAATACTTCTATACATAGAATAAGCCTCCATGCATGTACTACAAGGGCAAAGCAAATTCAGACCAATTATTTTTGGAGTTATGGCTGTCACTCAATCATGTCGTTTGAGTGAGAAGAGGGAGAGATGAGTCGCGTAAATCTGAATTAGAGCTACGAAATGGCTTTCGCTCATATAAGCTCGCTATGACATTCGGAATTTAGCAGTGACTGCTCTCTCTCTGATTGTAAAAATTAAAATTTGGCCATAACTACAGGTAGCCTATTGATTATAAAGTGATAGTATGCTTGAACCTTTATTCTTCAGGCAGTCAGGATGACCATCCTTATGTAGCATTCAATTATTCCAAACATCATATCGCTGATATTTGTGGTCCCACATGCCAGACTTAATTTGGGAAATACATTTATCATGTCACTAGCCTGATGCGCACCAGATTTCTGGCACAAGAGTGACAGCTTCACATTTTTAGAAAAGTCTGATAATCCTAGAAACACGATTGGTGTGGTTGAGGTACGAGATTTTAGAAAGTTATCAAATGCTAAGTTTTGATTTCGTAATTTGTTTAGTCGAAGACTAGGCCTGTTTTTTGGAGTTATGGCTGTCACTCAATCATGTCGTTTGAGTGAGAAGAGGGAGAGATGAGTCGCGTATTTATTGAAAAATATATGTATAATGTTTTCGAAACTGCTGCTTTACATGAATATGAATTAATGTTATTATTTACTTGTCACCATTCTCTGACTTCCTATGCTCTGCGCTCGCATAGGTAGCTCTCTTTTTCCCCGTTATCGTTGATAAATTTATGTCCATGTGAGCCTTTTTCCGCACATGCAGTAATTGATATTTTTGAATGTTCAGTGCATATTTTTCGCTCGTACGTATCAAATACACGCCATGTTCCTCTTTATATGTTGTGAGGTCGTATTATGTTATGAGTGCTATGTTCAAGCTCTGCCTTTTTCTTCAGACTTAATGTTAATTGTGACTTGAGAAACGTCAGTCGTATAGAACTGGATAAGAAGAATCCCGTTAACGGCTATGACGCGTATATGCGTCCCAACTTAGTGCAAGTTAGTACGTCCTTGCATGTGCGTCACTTATTCAGGGCTCGTAAATTTCCGTCCTTTCCGTCTTTTTCCGTCTTATGGGCTAATGGGCTAAATGGGAAAAGGGAATTTGAGAAGCACAGTGATACCAAAAAAACACCGGAACATCAGTGCATCAGTAGCGAATATGGTTATTCTTCCGGGCTCTTCTTCAGTATCGTTAGGACAACACATCTCGCTTAGCGATAGGATTGTGAGGGTCCAGGCAAATCTTATCACTTTCTTAGCCGAAAATAGGCTACCGCTGACATTTGCTCCGAAGATTTTAGGTCTTTCAAAATCTTTAGGAAAAGATTTACCGGCATTGAATGCCACCAAGATTTCCGACTGCACTGCTGGTTATAAACTTTCACCAAAGGTCCACAACTACAAATGTACCGGCGATCTATGAACTGATGGAATGTAGTTCACTTTCCTTCTTTCTGTATATAAAGTAAAATTTTATTGTTCTATGTTTCTTACTGTCACTGAGGATGAGCATTCTTTTTGCTTGAAACATGTTTGACTGACCCTCAAAATTAATAGTTTTCATTTTAAAGGGAAAATATTAGTTATAAAAATTTTTCTTATCCGAATTTGAAATTGACTATTCCGAAATTGATATTGACTATTCCGAATTTGATTTTGACTATTCCGAATTTGATTTTGACTATTCCGAATTTGATTTTGACTATTCCGAATTTGAAGTTGATTATTCCGAATTTGAAGTTGAAAAGGTGTAATGATTTAATACAAGGTGCGACAATTAAATACCCGGAATAGTATTCTAGCATTTTTTAAAACGAGTTTCTTTAATCCACGAGTATAATAATATGAAAGAATAAGTCATTACTAGGGCGGTCAATAAAGTCAAAAAGTCAAAGTAAAAATACGGTCAAAATAATCAAATGAAGTCAATATAGTCAATAGAGTAAAAATAAGGTCAAATGTAGTCAAATAAGGTCAAAAAGTTTAAATAAGACAGTAAATTTTTCAGGAATCTGGTCTTCCCAGGCGCTATTTTTAGACACCTGGCCTTCCTAAGCGCTATTTTTAGATCTGGGTTTCCCGAACTCTTTTCAATCAAAACAAAAAGCTAAGCTATTGGGACACCAAATATTCTCGCAAGGATTTCAACGCACGTTAACTGACACTGACTATCTTCGATTGTTCGAAATGCCCAAGACAGCTGAAAGTGATGCATCCAGGTGCTAAAGAATTACTTGCCAATATCCTCAAGAATTTAAAGTAACACCAAGGAATGAACTTTTCTGTGTGCTTTGTGAATGCCCGGTGAAATACGCGAAACAGTTTATGATTGACAGTCATCGTAAAAGTGCCAAACTTGCGACGAAGTTACAAAGAATTACCTCTTCATCATCAGTACCCACCTCATCAAAGCATGAAGGTCAGACCTTCTTGAACTTCAAACCTGATCTGGCTAAGCATGTAACAACAGCGTTTTTAGCCGCTGACATTCCTTTACATAAATTGGAGCATCAAGCGATACGAGATCTATTTGATTTTATGGGTCATCACTGCCCATCTGAGTCATCATGTCGGCAACATGTGCCAAAACTCTTTCAGTTAGAACAACAGAAATTGCTTCGATATGTAAATGGAGAAAAAATATTTATTATGGTGGACGAAACGGAAATTTCTGGTCGGAAGTTTATGAACATTCTTGTCGGAATTCTAGAAAAGCCTGAAGTTACTTATCTATATGACTGTAGACAGCTAGAAGGACGCATCAATCATCAAACAGTGTACCATGCTATTGATGATGTTGTTAAAGATTTAAATGTTCATCGCAATAATTTCCTTTTACTGCTATCTGATGCAGCTCGTTATATGACTCTTGCGGGCAAAACTTTGAAGTCTATGTATCCATCATTATTTCATGTAACGTATGGCGCACCTGTTGCACAACTGTGCATTGCTTGTGAAGTCGAAGTATGAGGCTGTCGACAGTTTGATTTCCTCAATCAAGGCTGCCACTATTAAAAATGGTGATCGCCGTCTTCTTTTTGCATCGATAGGAAGTCCACCAAAAGCGTTTATCAAAAATTATCCAATTATCAAAAGCGTTTATTTTGCGACGCTATGACCCTGGTTCTGGTTGCGTTCACATGCTCATATATTGGTTGTGATTTAATTACAAATTTTTTTTTCAGCTTTATAATGGAGGAATCGAGAAGTAGAAAGCCTTATTATCATGTATTCCCGGGGTTAGAAGGTAGTAACGACTATTTCCTCTTCTATTATTCCTCCACAAAGACATATAGTGATCCCATTTATATCGGAAATCCCTGCATCTTAATGGATATGGCTGAGAAATTGGTGCTTCAGAAGGTGAGGTTACCACATATTCTAACAACATCAACAGATTTCCGAGATGGAAAAATGAATTTCATCTGGATGGATGGGCAGTAATAGGCCATGCTAATTATTAATGTAAGAAATCATGGTTTTAGCCATAGTAGTTTCCAACAATCTATAAGATTGTTTATTCCTGTTTTACTAATTAGAAGACAATTCTCTGACATAATTTAAGACAGTTTTCTGCATTAATTTAAATACAATGACAGCCAGATGCTTGAACAAGTGAATACTTTCTCTGTTAAATATTAGAATGAAATTCTTGAGTTGTTTCATTTATGATGGCTATAAGTAAAGTCCATCGTTTAGCAAACTTTGAGCGTCTCAAATCATTTAGAATAATTGCGTAAGTAATTACTTGAACATTAGAGAGTGAGAGGGCACATAATAGGACGTGGTTTAATTCTGTATTATAAACATAGATAAGCAATTTTACATACAGTTTTTATGCAACATACGTTCCTCTGCATGCTTCAAATGCCAAAGAATATAATATTCTTTTCAGCGGGATTTTGTTAAAGTTAAAGTACAAGGACAGGTGATTCCTGCTGTCCTTGTGGAACGGGGCTCAATGGAAAAGCTGATCCACATCTCGAAGACTCTCGATGAGGTGATAGACGAAGGCGTAAACTCTGACGCATTGGTTCAGCGTGTGGAGGAGATCATGGAAGCTCAGGAAACCGCAGAGGCAGAAGACCAGGCAGATATCTCTATCGCCATACCGTCACAAGTTTCACCCCCTCCGGACGACGACTCAGAGCACGCACATCCTTGCGTCAGCTCTGAAGTATTAGTGCCCTCAGCCCCGACTACATCAAATGACGAAGTAAATCTTCCTCGTTCAATCAACAATCCCAAAAAGGCGTCTAAAAAGAGCGACCTAATCAGGATATTGAACAACATGGTCGATCAGCAGATAGAGACGAATTCCCTGTTGAAGACCCTGATTGATTGTCATAGTAAGTACGCCCTTGACCAAAGAAAAAGTATTTTTGTCCTTAGTATATTTTATAAATGCAATAAAGTATGAACCGGCAAATCGGGAAGCTTCCATGCATGTGAGGGAACTATTCGTGACGGTAAATGTAGTCCTTTACATATATCAGTATTGCATTCATCGGTATATCATGTAAAATACCTCTGAGAGGTACAAATTCCCGTGTTGAATCCTCAACATGCAAATTGACTATTTTCAGGGAAACGTGATGGAGATGGAGTCGCTTCGAAGAGGAGAAAATCTAGCCTGGTAAGTTAACAACAATATTTTCAGTTAACGCTAAGAAATTCCATTTTACCAGTTGCTATATTGTCATGATTACAGACGCTAACTGATTTTAATGGACAGACAGTGCACGTCGACGAAATCCATGCCTTGGATGAAAGAAGTGCGGCTTGGAAAATACTGACAACATTAATAAAGGAGGACGATGTCATGGGAAAATTGTAGAGCCTCTCAAAAGCACCAATCCCGATAAAGTCATTTCATCAACTGTGACGAATCAAATAAAGGGTGAGGAGATTCATGTCAATTTTGATCATAGTGATATTTTCGATGAACTTCTATGACGACAGATGAAAGCTGAGATGTAATCGGCCCGAAATTTTCCGCCTGTTCGGACGAGCGACCGCATGCATGTCTCTGGTCATAAATAGTGTTAAGCATATTTTTATCTCTTGCACGTTAAGTGACGATCGTTAATATATTGTTCAGCACAAAAACTTTCACATGTCTTGATGATTGATTTTGTTCATTATGAGGAATTTTATAAATATCTACGAGCTTATTGCAACACGTTTTAATCTGCTTCATGATTTGATATTCTAGGGAATGCAAGCAGATAGGGAGATCTTTACTGTAAAGGGTTTTTTATTCAAGATTGAGTACTTCTATCTAGAGATGATAACTAGACATCCCGATAATATTTTTGCCGTTAATAGCTTCACATTTTTTTCAGATTCTCTTAATAAAATGTACGACAGCTACGATTGGGAAAGTGTCCGGCGATCTTTGAACCAAAGAATACGTGACAAGGGGTATAAAAAAGCACGAATTAGCAGTGCTCCTCAGTGATTTTCTGTTTTGTTTTTCGTAACCCTATAATGCCACAAAGATTCATTCGTGCAATTTATTATACGCAGTGTTTCATTTCGAGAACTCCAAGTAACTAGCTTTTATATACGAAATTAAGTGATTTACCTATTATGTGGGGAGTCACGAGTCATTTATCGGAGGAGTTCGCATCTTGATTTTATAGAAGGGATCTTTATTCGTTGCTATGGTATAATACTCTCATTATCGCTTCTTGTTTTCTTATAGTTGAAATGGTGTTCTTGAGTTCCTCTGATGATGGCCGGCAGTGCCGGTCGAAAGATCTAAGCGATTTTAAGTAGCAAAACGACGTTTTGGTTTTCTTGGCTACTATCAGCCTTACTGGGTTTCCGCCTCAAGTTACAATGAATAACCCAGGCTCACTATTTGCAACAATATAAGCTACGTTCTTCACGAAAGGCACTTCCCTCCGTTCATAGTATGCTGTTGTTTTATTACGCAACTTACTGTCGATAGATCTTTCATTATATCGAGGGCTATTTTTGAAGCATTTTGGTTTTACTCCACGATTTTTCTAGTCACTGGTATTATCGTCGTTAATACTCGGGCTTAAACGACTGCTGGAAAATGATCTTTGTTTTGCAAAACAACGCATGTTAGTTAAAGGTTGCCAGATTGTCTGCATGCTATGTTTTTATTTGATACATACATTTTTTCATACTAATTATCCGTTTTTTCAACGCAAGAAACTGTTTTGAGTAATGCGAGTATCAATCACACAACTAGAAAACACGGGAGTCGACTGCAAATTTTAAGATTTGATATTGCTAGTAATATCTACGAAACTGTTGATTTATTCTACCGAGTGCACATACTTAAAGCGGTTGAAAACAACTCTACTAGAATCACACACAAACAATATAATGTAGATACCGTCCGCACACGTCTTACGTCTGACCAGCGCTTTACCAAACTTATCGGAGTTATAGTCATAACTCTAGAAAAATGTCCCTGCGTGCAGCTGAAAAATCATTTAATTAGTCATGATGGATGATCTTAGTCTCATGTGTTTCAGCTACGTTTAATGACTAGTAAAACTTGTGCAGGCTGCAAAAACAGGTTTTGACTCAAACTAATTATATATGTATCTGGGAAAATTATATATTTGTGCAATGAAATAATTGTCATCACCGAAATATATGATAGCAGCTAGTTTTAACTTCACGATGCGTGTAGCTACATGCACGAATACATTTATGAATCTTTCCATTCACGAAATATACGAACTTAGCTACGAAAAAGGTTTTCTGAATATTTGTCTAAATGAAATTTCGTGTTCAGAATTCTAAGACAACTAATAAAAGATTTTTAATTGTAAAATAATTTGGCTCAATTTGTATTTAAACTGGATGTTTGCTCCATAGCCTTGCTTTTTTGAGTAGCTGGAATTTTTGTTCTGCGTCCATTAATAAGCATTGATTTATTTACTTCACATTGATAGCTGGTCAAAATGCTTCTGAAACTTGGTTTTGATAGAAATGTCCCAGGAAAGGCTTCAAAATGCTCCCGTAGAGAAATAATTCCGCATGAATCATAGTTTGAAATAGTATGATTACGCACGCGCATGTAATAGCATGCTATGAAACATAGCATGCATTGGTATGAATAGCGCATGCGTATGTAATAACATACTATGAAACATTTATAATAACATATTATGCATAGGTATGAATTAACATGCCACGAAGCACGGTATGTATTGGCATGAATTTCGCAAGCGTGTGTATTAACATGCGATGTAACATACATGTAGTTTTATCTATATTAATATGAACTTCGGTTACGTATGCATTAATATGCCATGAAGCATAGTATGTAATGGTATGAATGTCGATTATATATGTATTAAGATAATATGTCACATTGTCATGAATGATAATATAAATATAGCGTATATGAACATGAAGTGCAGAACGCAATGTAATAAGCATTTGTTAAATGTTTCTAACAGTACTACGATGAATGATACATCATCTGCTATGTTGCTGTGATTACATTTCAGATTACTTTTAGCTTTCATTCAGTCTGCGTTGTCTAACCTAGAACCAATTCATGATATTTCTTCTCAACAAAAACTGTCTCTTATTTCTCTCTATATTAAGTTTTCTTATGCACTTTGTACCCAGATGCAATGATGCTGGTGATTATCAGTCATCTAGACAGACAATGGGTAATACCAAGTATAACTTAGTTGAATACACACATTGCATTGTGTTTGTTGTTCGACTTCTCGATGAACGAGGTACCCATCTTTATCT
This sequence comes from Prostheceraeus crozeri, assembly GCA_907163375.1. Taxonomy (NCBI): domain Eukaryota; kingdom Metazoa; phylum Platyhelminthes; order Polycladida; family Euryleptidae; genus Prostheceraeus; species Prostheceraeus crozeri. Next base: position 26,839 of record CAJQUW010003253.1, read on the forward strand.
TAGGTTATTGGAAGTAATTATTTTAGTATTTGGTGACATTTATTTAGTATTATGAAACTTTTTCGCTAACAAATAAATAATGCATTATTTGCAGATGACGAATTCGTCAATAATTCTGATTCTTATGAAACTCTGATTATGTGTTGTCCGTGTTTTTCAGATCTTTCATACTGAAAGTCGTTGCTACACTTCGTTTGATGATGCTGTGTACATACAGCCGAAGGATTTATGGGTCCCTTATAAATTTGAAATGATTATAATCAGATACTTGAAATAACTAAATACCAATAAGTAGTTAAACATAAATAGAATACAGTTAAGCTTTGCACTTAGAGCTACTTACTGTTTTTTGGTTATTGTAAATATCTTATTTGAATCATTTCTAATTTACTAGAGACTCATAAATACGCACGACTTTTTTTCCTATCTCTGTATTGTATTAGGAATTCCTTTTTGCCCACTTAACAAGTTCCTGTATGTGCCATCGTTTTCGAATTAATCGCACTTCTAGTAAACCGAAGCAGATAAACAAAATATTTAATTCATTGCTTATTAAAGATAAAATATCAGTACATTTGATCTAAGGTTAATTTATTGTTGTTCTATTGCAAGTTGGAAACAAGAGTTTAAAGGTCTGTTGATGAAATATACATGCAATCCTTGATAATAACAAGGTTGCAAGAAAATGCAGAAACTCTGCGATTTTGCTTATGATATGCGCTTCAAACCATTAACAAATTTGGTTAGCTTGATCTTTTATCAGTTGCTGGAGGTCGACCTTTCTCAATAAAATTCGTTGGAAATATTAGTGTAAGTAAACAGCAATTTAAATTCCAGGAAAAGCTTTTATACTAGGCTTTACTCTGTATCAGGTGCGAAGCTAAAAAATCAAGCCAATAAATTTTCCACCAGGGTTTGTATTATTTGTTTTTAGTGATCTGATAATTTTGTCTACATGTGCAAAACACAGTTAGAAATTAGTTTGGTAATCTCTATTAGGTAAATATACAGATTTTTATTTTCCATTAAGCTTTCAAATTTCAAGATAGAGCATTTTCTAGTATGTTGGAAGTGTAGGATGCAAAAGCTCTTAAACAGAGCATGTAAATATTACATGTATCAGCTTCCGCTGACAAGGAAAGTTTGATACCTAATAGCTATTTTGCAGAGTTAGTGACGATTCATTTTTTGCGATACTTCCTGTTCGCTGTGATTCCATTTTATCATTTTGTTGGAAAATGTTTTGCTATGTGTCCTTCTTATGGAATTGATTTACTATTGTCAGATAATTATCTCAAAATTATTCACAATGAAATAATTACATCACACTCATCCATGACTCATGCTTTTCAATGGTGGCAACTTCTTCTAAGATTGTCTTTATTAGAAAATGCTAACAAGTAGATTTTTCAATGCTGAATTTATTAATTGATTAACTTAATTTTCTTTTTTTATATTCTGCTAAGGAACATATTTGTTTTATGGTCCCGTCCGCTTTCCTCAAGCTTTGATTTTACAAACCTCAAGCTTGATTTTTGAAATTGATGACTTCTAAGTCAACATGCGAAAATTTCAATCTGAGATCAAATGGGTACGTCGTTCGCTTGTGATATATCATATGAATACCATAAATGTGATTCAATTCATGCGATATTATAGTTATTATTTGATTTTATAATATTTTTGATCAATGTCTCCCTCATTATATGTTCTGTCCATATCAGTTGATTTGCATGTAACATGAAGTTACAGGAGATGCTAGCTGTTTCTGTTTTTGTCCCATTTCAGATCAAAGTATGACACATTGAATGAATTAATGCATGTGTACTTGTAGTTATCGAATATATGAAAAATGAAAAATGTGGACTTATGTATTATGATGCTTTTGCGTATGATATGACTGTATCCATATCATTGATGCTCCATTTTCATATATTAAACAGACATTCATTTCATGATATAAAACCTACGTGTGTTTCATACAAATAATCTTTCTCAGGAAAGCTTTGCGTGTATGGTATGAGTATACATACCTATTTTCATAGCATGATTTATAGCATGCTTCATTGAGTAAATAAGGGACATGGAATTCCATTAGTTGTCTCGGAGGACATCCCAAGGGTCGATGTAACCCAAAGCAAAGGGAAAACCACCAAGGTTCTTTGCGAGCGCTTTCAACAGACGCCGTCTGCCATCCTCAAGCAACTCTGTTTTAGTTAGTAACCTCATGTCTTGAAACCCTACTCTCACATTTTAGCTGGAAAATCAATTGAAATATCTTTGAATGAGATTGTGCCTACTTAGGCCTTACATTCTCAAGCAGAAAATTTCATTGCATTAGTGCATGCATTTTTTCCTGGGGCACCACTCATTTACTTTCGCACTTTCTTACGCATAGTTCGAAAATTAGTTGCAGTGGAGTATATTATATTACGAACGTTAGTATTTGCACTCCTTTAGAGCATGCGCAATACGCAAATCAGTTGTGATATTTATGAAGGGCCGTGAACTATTTAATGTTCAGGAGGCAATTATGAAAAATAATTTAATGATTTTGTTTATTCTTCAGTTCGGATCTCCATTGAGCGGTAATTGATGAAGAGGGATTTTGGCCTATATCGCTGAGGTATTGGAATTGGTCACAGCAACATCGTGAGCCTTTCATTGCTACAGTAAGTAAATGCATGTTGAACATAATACTTTGATGTGATGTGTGCACTTCAAGCCTTACAAATGCATAGGATGGCTTCGTCCATTAAGGACCTAGCAGTACGGTTTAATGTGGCCAAAACGATGGCATCTATTATAGCTGAGCAAGCTGCAGCAACCGAACTGTACTGGCTAAATAGCCTTCAAAGGAATGAAGAACTGTTATTTCAAAGAACATGAAATCGTGAATTTCATGAAATTATCTCAGTTGTTATGATGCGTAAAATGTTCATTTGCGGTGTCACGTATGATTTTTAATCTACTCTTTTGTGGTGTCGGTAGATCTTCACGTCGATATGATTAGTCGGAATGAGAGTTCGAATCTCTCACTGAGTTTATTTCACTCTGATTAGGAATTTCCGCTTATCATGGCGACGTGAGGTCAACGACATATTATCTGACACGATCGTAGATTGACGAACATTTTCTGACATGATCATTCTTAATCTGACACGATCGTAGATTGACGAACATTTTCTGACATGATCATTCTTAATCTGACACGATCGTAGATTGACGAACATTTTCTGACACGATCTGATAAGGACGTACATTTCATAATCGTCATGCAAAGTCTGATACGATCGTGTCAGTGTCTTTGCATGAGACATCTAAGATCGGGGAAGAACGTGCAAGTCGATCGTGTACGATTAAGTCAGAAGTTTCTCTAGTGATGGCTGCCATATGTTGCTTTCTAAGAAACGACGTGGATATGATGTGACTTTTCCGTTGATTTCTGACTACAACCCTAATCGACCGATAATACTTAGATCAAACACAATTTGCACCTGTCGTATTTGTTCGGTTGCTCGCGCCGATTTGCAGAAAGCCAATAAGATGAAGAAAAAAGCTGGTCGTCCTCAACAACATTTCAGTGCCACATCCGAGACTCCACCTAGTTTTAAGGTATATAGCCTTTGTTTTTCAAAATTATATCCAGGATGTTCCCACTCGAGAGATTCTTGTCGATCAAAGCGCCAAAGAATTCACAATATTGATAAATTATTAGATTCCCCCACAAAAATCACTGAACAGCGGGTTGCATCGCGCATTATTGATGATGTTGGAACTTCACTGTCTACATTGAGTGGTAAGAATAAAAATATTTCATTGAAAAACCCTTACGATAGTCTCCGGCTTTCGGTTGATGATATATCTCATATTCAAGATGACTTGAATCTTAGTAGTCGACAACTGTTTAAAATGAGCAGAGCTATTCGTTATGCTTCCCAATCTCGATTTGTTATTGAGCCAGGTCTTAAAGAGCGAATTGTTAATACTTCACACGAAATTGATGACTTATTCACCGTCGAAAAATTGGATTTCATTTCAATGGTCAAAGATGAGGTTATCGACCGGCATTCATGATGTAGATCAACTGATAAGTAGAATAAAATCAAAAAGGGGACTAAACAGTGACAATATGCTTATTCGAATCGGAATTGACGGAGGAGGCGGATTTTAAAAAATTGGACTGTCTGTCTTTTCAGTTAATGAACAAGACAATACTCCACATTCTTCACGCCGTAATTTCGTGTCAGGTTTGACATCCCAGTTCAAAGACTCCGGGGTTAAGCGCAGTTTTATTCTTGCTTTAGTACCCGACGTGCACGAAAATTATAATAATGTGAAGCTTCTTTGGATGAAAACTGGTCTGCACACTATGGCAGAATCCTTCGTTGTTGCATGTGACTTGAAACTTTGCAATATACTCCTTGGCCTTATGCCACATGGCAGCAAGCATCCGTGCAGCTGGTGTATTGCTGAGAAGGGAAAACTAGAGACTGAGGGTCCGCCGAGGACACTTTCATCATTAAATAACCAATTTTGGAAGTATTTTGAGACCGATAAAGATAAACGTAGGGCCATGCAATTTTACAATGTTATTCAGCCCACAATCATCAAATTTACATCAGATCCTTCAACTCACATCATTGAGCTGATTCCCCCTCCTGAACTTCATTTGCTCTCCGGACCAACTGCCACACTTTATTCGGCTTTGGAAAAAGAGTGGGACCAGGCGCATCTTTGGCTTCGTGCTTGCAATGTCCAGAGAAGCCCAGTACATGGAGGAAGTTTTTCTGGCAACAGTTCAAGACAACTCTTGCAGAATGTTGACCGACTTGAGAGCATCTGCCCAAGAGAATCAGTGATTTTGGAATACGTCAATGCGTTCCGTTGTTTCAACGAAGTCGTCAGTTCGTGTTATGGTCTAGTGTTAGACCCCGATTTCAAAATAAAAGTCTTGGCTTTCAAGGATGCATGTAGCAAGCTATTGTTAAATATTACCCCTAAACTACATGCAATTTTTTTCCACATTCCAACTTTCTGTGAAATGACTGGACGAGGGCTGGGACATTATAGCGAACAAGTGATGGAATCATTGCATCACAGTTTCAATGATGTATGGAAAACCTTCAAAATTCAAGACCAGCATCCTCAATTTCCTAATCGATTACATCGATCAGTCTGTGTATTTAATGCTAGACATTTTTGATTACGAATTAGTACACTACGATTTCATGATTCGAACAAGTTGTTACTTGATTAACGATCGTGTTTTTACTTTTCCTCATATACTTAGGCCAACATACTATTGATACATGGTATTTGAGGGTGAATATCAAAAAACCGCCGTCACAGTCATGTATGAAGTTAAGTTACAGTTGAGATAAATACTACTATAATTATTTTCATAAATGTTCCTGCCGTCAAATTTTAAGTTGATAATTGCTAGCTGAAGACATGGTTTTCCTTTTAAATCCATCAATTCAATGACAACATGTGATCTAATGCCTTTATGGAACGCTAATAACTGAATGACTTTTTGTTTCATTAAAAAATAAAAAAATATTTTCCTTTTTATGAAAATAGCATCATGTCGATAATATACTACTTATGAATGAAAAATAGATATTCCGTTACGAGCTAAACGCTATGCCATTTGCTGGATAATATTTTTTGAGATATTTGAGCAGCTGGAGTGAGTTAACAAGGCAGAAAAGTCATTCTAATGTACAACTTGACGATTTTATAGCAAAAAGGGCGGCCATTTTGAAAAAGCTCATTTGTAAAAAATCAGTACATTGAAATATTTTTATTTTTGCGATTATTTTGTCCCAAGAGGTCATAGATCGTAAAAAAATTGGTTTCGCTCATGGTATATTTTTTTAATCCAAAACTTGATTCAGGCGCACCGTGTACCCACGACGTGCTTGGAGACATGCAACTTCTATGCCCATAACGCCTCATTGACGATCGACTCTTTTTCTACAACATTGCTCCTTCTCAAGAGCCATCATGCCACTATACGTTGATGCTGTGGCCGCTCTCAAAGACATTTATCTCATACCCCAGCTACGACACTTTCTAACCACCAAGGCTTGTAATTTCTTGATTGGAAGTCCGTGGTGGCTTATCTGTTGACATGACTTTTCAAAGTTATTCTGTAAAATTGCATGCACTTTTGACTCCATCATTTCAGCGTCAATAAAATTTGAACTTCTTATGCAGGAAGCAAACTTAATTTGTTATTTGCCCACCCACCGCAAACAATGGGGCATGCAAACTGCTTGACTTCGCGTCCTCTATCTTGAGCGGTATACCAGAAGGAAGAGTCATTGAGTCAACACTTTTCCCCATGGTTTTTGACTTTCTTCAATCATTTCATGATAATTCTATGATAGTCTTCCTATCAATAATAAAAAGTACTGTTCGCGGCTTTCTGTATAATTAAGAGGGTTGGATACAGCAGCTGCCACGTAAAAGGGCCGTAATCTGAATATAGGGCTGTTCCTGTGTTAGATCTTGAAGTTTGTGCCGTCTTCCATCTGATCGACGTGTTGCGAGTTTTATTTATACCACTATGATACAAAGACCCGCGGCATCCTTTGGCGAAGCTTTTCGAGGTATGCAAACTTTCCGCAACCCATTCATGCTTAAATTATTTTCGAAATCAATTTTTTTAAGAAAAGTTTTCTTCAAATGGAGTTTGCGGGCGTTATAGGGATCGCACGAGGTCGGGAGAAGTGCCTCTATAATCGCATTGATCGCCTCTTTCTTATGGCTACAAATTTTGTCCCAAAAGATGCGGGTCGAAATGTCCTCAAAAGGCCGCAACATTCATTAAAGGGTTGAGCTGAACGAACTAAGACACCAATCCCTCCTTTCTGTTTCCATACCGGGAGGATGGCCATTTTTGCTATGGCCCGCTTAGAACTAAGCTGCTTAACCTGACATTCATGACATTTAAAAGTACTAGCGCATCTTCAAACCAGGGCTGTGGAGCCGATGCGTTATCTCATCGGCTCCGGCTCCGGCTCCACGACACTGATGTGAAAGGCTCCGGCTCGGCTCCGGCTCCGGCTCCGACTTCAAATTCAGGTTCTATCTATGCTGGTTATCCTGGATCCGTTGAACGGGTTTTTTGGATAACAGTGTGACCTTTAGAGGCTTGCTACAATCATCAAATTAGTTTTCATTAACAAGCAACGACTTAAGTTAATAATAAGAATGATAATAGCCCAATATAATGACAAATAACATACTTGTCATATATTTTTTAATGAATTGACTATCTCTGAAAGATAAAATAAAGTTATAGCCAGGATTGGTTAAATTAGATAAAGATCTCCCGCACTGGCTAAATATAAATTGGCCTACCCTGCAACCCGTCTACTACGAGGCTACATTAAATAAGACCACATGAGTGATGATGATATACCTAATTAGCCGTCACAGGGGCCGAATAGTAATATAAGCTTTTTAACAAAGCTTGAATATGAAACTGGATAGCGTATGCCTCTAAATAGCTTATAGGGCCTGTATCTACTCGAACATGGAAAAGGGTATCGGTTATATAGCCAAATATACCGTATCAATCAAGATATCAATTGCTTTATTGAATATTAAAGTGTATATAGACTAGCTTAGGTTGTTATTGTTATTTGTTATTGCCTTTATTCAATAGTCTGTTGGTCCATGAATAATATGATCGGTGGGTAGCCCACGACTCATCATCTGTAGAAATTGTAATTTAGATAGCCTCATTGCAGTGTAGGCTAGAAATGTACAATTGAAAATTATACTTAAAAAAATTAAAAATATCTAATTTAGGACAAATTTTGTAATTCTATGCAGCATACTTAATAAGTTAAGGCCTAACTTACATTATATTAATTTCGTATTTTTCATTATGGTGTAAAGTTGCACTAAATAATTCATCAATGATTCATGTATATTATTATATTCAATTTATGTCACTATTATCATTATTATGTGTCATTATTATCACACAGTATGTTGCAGGGTGCTATGCATGATAAAAATTTGACTGCGAGCACCGAGCAGAAATCCCATCTACTTTGCTAGTTTGCTACTTTGCTAGCTTGCGCGTGCGGTTTAATGTCACAGACAATAGAAAAGGGAGGTCAAAAGGCGCCTTTATTGAGAGCGTCACAGTCTTTTTTTATTGTTTACATGTAAGTCAGCATGATATCAGCATAAAGTGTTGACAGACGGAAAAAATAATAATGAAAATTCTTGAAATCCACAGGTCTATGACATTTGGGGAAATATTATTACACGATACGGCTCTTGTGCAGTCCTCCCCCCCCCCATTTTTTCTCTGGTCAAAAGATGCAGCACCATTGGATATCCGTTTCAGCATCACCGGTTTGAGTGAAGCATTCCGTGCTGTTGTAAAAATCTACGTGGGTAATTCCGATGTCATGGTCGCAAACTTCGTCAGCAAGTCAACATTGTAATTTGCCTTCGGGTTTTTCGCATTGAAATATACCCTTTGAATTTTGAAGTCAAAGGAAATTCATTGTGAATGAGATGCCTTTAAAATAATAGGGCGCTACTAGAGGTGGCTGGGTCGCTTATTGCTATAGCCATGTGAGGATTGTAGTCAGGTCATTCGTGTGAGTGTGAAGAGTTATCCCTCCAATCAAAATTGATCAAATTGAATAATCGATTGCTTTGAAAAATGTAGGTGGGGGGACTGCATAAGAGCCTACAATACAATCTAAGGAAATTGGCATTGTCACAGATGCCAGTAGCCATACCGATAGATGATAGCCTACATAGTAACCGTATTAGATTTAAGACATTGCGCAAGAAATGTAGCTATATTATCTTTGCTGACTGAACTGGAAATGTGTACATAAATGACTGGCGACTTGTCTCTAGGAATCTACAATCATCTAGTTAGCATGCATATAACAAGTCTTCAAATTAATGGATTTTGGAGAATACGTTGTCAATATGGAAATTAGTCTTACGAAACATATGCAATAAAAAAAATTACACATGTGTGTAAATATATAATAAATATAATACAAAAGAAGGCGGCAACTGCAAAGAAAGATGTCGTGGAGGACAGATCATTGGTATACTTAAAAGACATATCTTTAGATTTCAAATGATTTAATTTTTTTTATGATGCCAATTAATAACTTTCAAAATTCTAGATTTATATCAAAGCTCAAACTATCGGAGCCGGAGCCGCAGCCGGAGCCTTTGTGATAAATCGGCTCCGGGTCCGACCAAAACCATCGGCTCCTTAAGGCTCCGGCTCCGGCTCCACAGCCCTGCTTCAAACTTTGGTCCAGTGGAAGTTAAAATTTATAATATATTTTGAAAAGCATCTTTTTCGAAGGTCTGAAATTCGCCACTTTTTCAAGCATTTCCTGATAGCTTTCAACGAAACATATTTTGACTTTTTCAACATGAGAGTACTGTTCACCTCTATTAGATTCAAAGACGTGCAAATATAATACTGGCAAAGTTAGACTTGTCCGTGAAGCCATGGGAATCATTGAATATTCTGACTCTCCTTTGTACAGGGGAAAGATAACAATTTGCCATGATTTCTGATGCTTTATTTCTTTCGCTCAACTATCGGTGCCGGCGTTTTCTTCAACTTTTGAACTGTGACATCTACGGTCATGTGCCGACGTGGAGTGCATTCCAGGTTAATTGTGCGTTCCCTCGACGGTATAATGATATTCCACATATAACATTACGGTACCACAATTACTTCTTTCATGTTATTCATAAGAGCTCGCTCAATTAACGGTTGTCCTACGCGCTTTTCAATAAGCAGTTAAAGACAAAGCGGGTATAAATAACCCGTGTGTAATATCATCGCTTTGCATCTTTTTATTGTTCCGTTTTAAGTGTTTTTGTTAATAATGTGCACGCTTGAACATTGATGAAAATAAAAATTTGTGGTAAGAATATACCCAATAACTTCAACATCATTGTGAATACATGTGCCGGTACATGTAGTAACTGTAATATCATTGATCACGATGCTACTACCGGTCGTTATCACAGTCAGGCATGCTACAGTGAATATTAGACATACCAGTAGATTATAAACTCTCGTGCTGATATGTATAATCAGGCCCATCCCATCGTCTGGTAGTCTATCTTAGTACAGACTATTCAATACACCCTAGATGCCCGTTTTTGGATAAAACATGCATGATGCATGTATCATGGATAAATCCTATCAAGAAATTTCATTCCTTATTAAATAAAATGGTCTATTTTGGTGTAGATATAACTATATTAATAATATTTAGCATTGTAAAGAGTGGGAAATGTATATAAAAATTACTCAGAATAGTAATTTGGAATTGTACATGGTAAAAACATCGATGATCCATGTACGTGGATAAAATACATAATTAAAAGAGCGTTTCCTGTAGAGAAGAATTGTCCATTTGAGTTAGATACCGACTTTACTAATAATATTGATGCTGTAAGAAGTAACAAATGCATTTAAATTACTCAAAGAATCGCTCATGGATAAAACATCGATGATCCATGGATATCGACATGTGAAACATATAGGGCCTATACGACATATGAAATATGCATGTCTACTATTATTTCGAGTGTTTTATATATGCCCTTTATATTTGATGAAATGGTGGGTATAATTAAGATATTCAGGTGACTTCATCGCTTCTCTCTTTCTCACTCACTCACTCGTTCCTCTTTTCTTCCTCTTCTTCTACTCATTTTTCATCATCTTTCACATTCACTACATGTACATTGTAGCTACAATGGCAATAACATCAGTCAATGCTGACGAACAGGTCAACAATATTAGGCCTACACATGACATATTTTTTCAATATTAAGCAATTCTATCGGCACACATTTTTCTTCTCAAATTGAAACATTTATTGAAGTTTCTAAGTTCACACCGTGCCCATCAGCAAGTCGACTTTGATCAGTTTGCTCGTGTGATCGCTAAATTACTTAGCTAGTAATTTGCAAAACTTATGATATTAAATCAGCATGTAACTGAAAGAAACAATTGCATAAGTATCTCGCTCAGTCTGCGTAATCGTATCTCGCTTCTATAACTTTCCGTCACTATATTAAGGAAATTCGCCACGCGCACGCAGCTGAGGAAGTTCGGTCACATTGTTGGCAGCCTGATCGTGGCCGCATTCGCGAGCCATGAGCGGTCGATAATATTCTCTCGCTGGGAACTGTTGATACCTGTGACTCAGCGTCCCCGCTTAATAATTATTGTCCGCCCATCACGTGGGACCATAGAATTAAATATTTTGTTTCTCTGCTTCGGTTTGCTAGAAGCGTGATTAATACGAAATGGACGGCACATTGAGGAGCCTATTAGGTGGCCAAAAAGGAATTCCTAATACCTTACAGAGATAGGAAAAAAGTCGTGCGTCGCTTGCGGATTAATGTGAGTTCCAGCGAAGTGCTTCGATTGCCAAAATTCCTTCAGATTCGAAGAATTCAGATCATTGCCCACAAGTTTTCTCCATAATGTTGACCCTTCGATCATTATTAAAGAAAGTAGCAGGCGTACGAAAATTAGTTCACTTGATGTTTTCACATCCTCTCCTCGGCATTGCTCACTGTATAGTGCATAAGAGTAATCGTACGTTGAATCGAAGCCAGGCATCGATGTGTGTTTTGGTGTGTGCGAAGTGATATCACAACACGCACGCATCTCTCACTGGCTCTGTTGTCCTTTGCTGACAGCTTATTGTTTGCCATTTCCAATAGCAAGCGATACACGAATTTTCCATTCGAGAAGGAGCAAGTTGTCTAATTCTGTGCCATTTCGATATAAAGTTACATATAACTCTTCCTTTCTAGGAAACCGAAGCGCGCGCAGATGAATCTAATTCTGTGCGTGGGACAGAAAGCTGCCCAAGTTGTACGCTCTTCGTTCTCGTGAACCCGTGTTAACTGCTTAATATTACAAAAGTCAGCGCATCAAGAGGATATTCTACTTACACACCTTTATTTATTCATCGTCTACGTTTTTTCATTATCTTACTTAGTTTTCATGCACAACATGGAGCACAATTCAAAAATGAACACTCGCATGTAGTCAGTGAGTTCTTCCACTCAATGAAGCCATCAAGTTCCTTTGATTTGTGCATCAGAATTAAAAATTCATCACTTGGATCAAACCGCAGAAAAAGGGTAAGCTTCTAAATGTTTCCAAATTTATTTTGTCAACTTACAGCATTTAACTGCAAGTCTAGGTACATGTATTTGGAAATCCCGAAAACAAAATCAAAGGAAAGATTTGGTCATATGATACAATCGATAAATCAAAAGTTGGTTTATTGACCATGAACACGTAGAGACATTTCTATGACTGTGCTGCTATCTCTGATATTAATTTTGCAAATACTAGAAAGCTACTAGCGTCACACTTAATTTAATTTACTGGCAACAACAAAATATCTCAATTCCTCTCGGTTCCTCTTAGCAGCACATTTTGGGAATCCTTTATTTATACATAAATATCATAACTATCAAGAACTCCTAAAATGTGCTGCTAAGAGGAATTCTTGGCATATTGAATTCAAAGTGAATAAGTCTTGGGCATGTGACATCATTTGTGTGATGGAAAACCCAAGACCTATTCACTTTGAATTCAACATGAGAATGTGCATGCATATCAGTTTTCACGACGACGTTTCTCGTTGAAAAATCGATCAAAAGTCGTGAAAAGAATCATAATCAAATGGGAATATGTTGAAACGGTAATACACTGCTTTTAAATTCGTAATTTCTGATTGCTTTGAAAATAGCACAAAAATCTGGGCATGTTGAGACAAAATAGTTGCATGCTAGAAACTATGAGCATGAAAGAACTTAAATTAACGCATTAAAACCATTTCAATTTAGCACTTCAATAGTAGGCTATACTTGTGCTATGGCATCAATATTTGGATGACAAATAATTGAAAAAAAAATTGAAACAATTGAACATGGTATAAGGCATAAAAAATCTATTCCAAGACTACAAAAAGTTTAGATGGAGAATATTTTTATCAATACGGACAAACTATTGAGCTATTCGATATCTGCTTAAGTTATACAATTTAATCTTGTTTCTGAAAAATGGATTCATCAAGGAAGCTTGTTTAAATAGGTCACTATTTCCATTTCATAAATATTGAACTGAAAACCTGTAGCTAACGCCCATGATATTCAATTAATTTTTTCAGAATCGCTACATTTTAGAAAATGATATCAATTTGATATTTCGAGTCGTTTAAGAAAAATGATCAAGCACACAAAAGGCATAGATGCTACACGACGGACTGCACACTGTAATAAAGATCAGTTATGCGTTGCAGTCCAACAATAGGTTTAGTTTTGCAAAATCAATTATTTTTCATGCCTTACGATTAATATAAAACAATCGAAGTACAAACTCATTGCCACTCTTTTATATCAATTTGTGTTTTACTTATTACAAATTATGCATCGCACTTTTCATATCATCGTAGGCCTAGTTATTATGGTCACATGTTAGTTGTAGGCCCGCATGTCACCATGAATACCTGAAGAGATGCTGTCATAGAAACGGTAGACAAGATGACATTATGTGTGTGTTTGCAGATTGTGATTTTAACAAAATGAAATTACATGCACGGTGTTAATATTATAGAAAATTCAAGCATTCCTGACTATCTTCATTTCACGAACGATTGACAGGCGGTCGGCAATAGGCTATACTCCGTTTTTATTTGCAGATTGCATTTTTGTAAAAACAGTTACCGGTACTTGAATATCAAAATAAAATTATTAATAGATACTACAAACATTGATTAAAAAATAATTCATAAATTGTTAATGATCACAATTCAACCACTCCTGAATATCTTCATTTGCTATCAAAATTCCTAAGAATAATATCGCTTGCCACATTGTCAGAGATGAAATGAGTCAAAAGCAGTTTTCTTAATAGTCTTTACTACAACACCTAAAATTACTATAAATGATTTCTCTTCTCAACTTTGAGTAGGCCTACCTATAGAATGTTAATTAAGATTAGTTAAGTATGATAATTCTAGCTGCTCTGCACATCAGCACAAAATTTGTCTTCTTTTTACAGGTGCTTATTGCTGAGGCTGCGCAAACTCGTCGTATCTGTGCATCAATGACTCAATACCTGACCTACGCTCGGCTGTTTTTTCGTCTTGTCTTGTGAGCTAATTAACCCCGAAATACTGGAATTATTATTTACCCATAAATCTCTCATATATTCGCAACGTCCCACCGATCATCAGATTCGGACAAACGTCTTGTGGTCCAACTGAAGATGTTTTTTTCAGTGACCTCGTATCATCGCTTCAAACTTCATAGTACTGGTGATTGTTTCTCCGTTGAACTATAAATTTTTCGTGACATCACCTCTATTCTTAAAAATGTGATGATGATGTCGCGACGGTGTTCGACTCGAAATGACAGTGTTTCAGATGACGTGAAATACGCATTCGGACTGTGGGCATGTTTTCTGGTTGGAAGGATTTTCAAATGAAGGATGATCAAATCCGGAAAGAGAAATTTTCTTTATGTTGATAACAGTAATTTTCTTCAAAATTATTTGTATCTGATCGTTCGATGTGTGCTACTATATGAACGTCATCCTATACGGTGGTAAAACTTTGTGCATTTTCTAAATACGTATGGAAAATTTTATTTTTGAAGGATATCCATTCCTTCTGCTGTTTACTTGGGAGAGCAGGGCTCAGTTTTTGTAATCTCTATGAATGCTATCGTACAAAGGATAATTTTAGCAAGAATAATTATTTTACCAATTTTTCTAACAAATATTTTCTTACACGATTACTATTGTGCGGAAAATCAATCATGCTTGAAATTTGAATTAAGAACAAAAGAATACACTTCAATCTACAGCGTTATATTCGGTATAGCTCAAAGGGAAGAAGCGTACCGTGCCATAACATATTTGCTCCAGAAGAAAACTCCATAAGCTGAATGAGTGATCAATCGTTTCTTATTATGATTTCAAATATCTTTCAACTAAATTTCTCAATAAACTGTCATGGCACCCTTCCGGTCGACAATGCTGCATCAAGAAAATATATAAAGAATATTTCAGAGTAACATCTTCCGAATAATCGCTTGCACTGCCATTTAATCGTTTTAAAACATTTCTAGAAAATACACTTCTCTGATAGCTTTTAGAATTATGATTTGTTATTCGATCAGAGTCTTTTTTGAAAAATACCTTATTTTACTAATTACAAATAATATGTAAAAGCTCTTCTTTCTAATTTTTTATTCCATAAATTCATTAGAAATGTTTTTTGAATCGGAGATTGAAAACTGTGTTAGAGACTGATTCATTTGCGTTTCATTAATTCACGTTGTGCATGAATTTTCCTTGTGTCTTCAATACATTGCTATAAACATGATGTTGATTTTATACACGGTTATTTAATTTGCATTTGAATGTCTCTGTGACATGTGCAATTTTATATCGAAGATAATGTATGGCCTTTGCGCCACATCTATGCTGGAGTGACTGGAATTTGCCAGGAATGTAATGAATGTATTTCAATTTGTAAAGTAAGTTCTTCATGTTCGTAAATTTTACAATGTTGTATTCATGCAACATGTAGAATTCATCACTCCACGACAAAAATGTGCTATAAACTTACAATACAGATTGTACAATGATACTAGCATCCCTGGTTAATTTCATCTATTCGATGGTAAAATTATAGATGTCACATGATTAAATCATTGATATTTCATTGACAAAACATGCATGTCTCATAGATATAACATGCATGTCTCATACATATAACATGGATGTCTCATGGATAAAACATGCATGAAAATCATGCATGGCCATGTATGGTGCATGCATGATCATGCATGAGACATGCATGATCATGTATGAAACATGCATGGTCATGCATAAATCATACATGATCATGCATGAATCATGTATGATCATGCATGGGAATCATGCATGTTTTATCCAAAAACGGGCATCTAGGGCATGCATAAGCTTACATGTAGGCCTACATGTTTGTAAAATGCTATCAATCATCAATAAAATTGTAAATAAAAGACAATGAATTCCTGGAAATTATCTTTTGTTATTGCTGGAAAGAAAAGCTACACGCAGA
Organism: Prostheceraeus crozeri; assembly: GCA_907163375.1. Classification (NCBI taxonomy): domain Eukaryota; kingdom Metazoa; phylum Platyhelminthes; order Polycladida; family Euryleptidae; genus Prostheceraeus; species Prostheceraeus crozeri. The sequence continues at coordinate 43,011 of CAJQUW010003253.1, forward strand.
GGTCAGATCGATGACTATTGCAACGAGGCTTCTCACATTTTGCACAACAAACGAATGTCTTTCGATCATTGCGGAAGGACAGAAAGCACATCGAACACTTCTCCAAACGAAGTCCTCCGAAGTGTTCAGTTTGAGTAACCGCATAGCCTGCGAGTTTCATGGCAGATTTTGTAGATTCTCGAAGGTTTGCTGGTGTCTGGAGGCGTCTTTTGATTTGCTTGTCCACCAGCTGATATCCCGCATTTACGAGAAATTTGTAGTGCTGTTGACATTTTCTCGCTTCTTCAAGATGCTTGTGGTAATACACTACGCAACCGTTATTTCCAGCTATGTCCACCATGTTGGAAAATATCGAGACCGGCCAACGCCGACACTTCCGCTTGCAGCTGAATCCACGAAGTCGCTTGTCCGCGATGTCGACACCTGATTTCGTCCTGTTGTACTCGAGAACAGTGGAGGCCTTCGTATTCACTTCGGGTTCAGGAACATGTCTGTGAAAGTTATCAACAAGTAACACAGGTTTTCGACCCTTGTCCCAGAATGAAACAAGTGCAGTGCCTTGCTCATCGTAGAAAACTTTTGTGTCCTTCCGTTGACGACCCTCGGTGGATTTTGCGACGGCAGGTACTCCACGGTTATTGTTCCTGACGGTACCAATGTACGTGGTATTCTTCTCTCTCAGTGCATCAACCAATTCCATGGAAGTATACCAATTGTCAGCAGTTAGATGACGACCTGTGCCCAGATACGGTGCCATCAAATGCATCGTTACGCCGAGTGTTGTGACATTCTCATTTGGCCTGACAGTTCCAACACCAATGTAGACAATCCCATTCAAGATATAGAATGTCTCAGCACAACAAAGCCATAGGAACTTTATACCAAACTTTCCAGGCTTCGAGCTTATATACTGCTGGAAGCGAACTCGTCCGTGGAACTCGAGCAACTGCTCGTCAACAGTCAAGTACGGACTGGGATGAAGAATCGAGACAGATCAGCGTTAAATTCTTGAAACACATCTCGTACCGGAGCAAGTCTATCACTGTGATCGCGACGCAAAGGGTCATCAAATCGCAGCACTGATTTGATTTGTAAGAATCTTTCTCGAGTCATAGTTGCTCTACAAATCGGAAAGCCATCGCGTGTACCCCAGAGTTCCGTCACATCCCGATATTTCGAACGAAAAGCTCCAAGCAAAATAAGCAATCCAACGAAGGCTTCAAGTTCTGGCAGATCAATAGGAACAAACTTCTTCTGGTTGTCGGGGTTCGCTCGATTCCAGTTGACGGTGATTCGGCGGCCCTGCAAATTGGAGTAAAGCAGTGTTGTTGTAAGTGTCTTTGACAAGAACATCAGTATAGCCTCCCGTTCATTCGACGGATTCACACCTGCAGCAGGCCCTTGCGTAAAACGTACAATGTTTCTGGCAGGTTCTCTTCCCGCAGTAACACCTGTATTGGTCTTCCACACACGTCCGGAGGGAGATACATATGAGTCTGAGTGGATAGGCACATCGGCTCTCTCATCACCTGATTCAGTTTCCGAATCGCTGTCCATGGTCACTAAATCATTCTCATGTAGAGATTCGTCGTCCGCAGGCAACTCGTCGAACTGTTCCTCAGGAACCTGTTCATCACTAGCGACGTTGTCAAATATCTGCATGGAGTCGTCCTCATCCTCATCACTATCTTCGAAGCGTCGTTGCACAATATTATTCATAGCCTCAATGGCACGGTCTTTGCATTGACGCTTGGAACGAGAGTCCATCCTACGAGCCGAAGAAAGGATACACAATGTGGCTTATTCACCGCTTTCCTGTTCTATAAGCTTATGTCAAATAAGAGCATGCCACTCCCTCATGTCTGTGAATGATTCTGATTGGTCGCTTCATGATGTCGAACAAGGTTGACACCACAAGGTTGATACAACACTATTCGGTCGTGCGGTGTGTTTCAGCGGTGTGCTGTTCATCACAGAACTGAAAAATCCTTTCCTATTACGAGTCAAATTATCATTTTGAATATAGTACCAAGTTGGTATTTGTCTTAGAATGACAAATATACATTGAGATGAACTGCCATTCAAAATTTTAAATTTTATGTGTCTTTTCAATGTTGAATTGCGCAGTTTTCTATGGCTTCTGGCTCAAGATTTTGTGATGTACTTTTTTGTGGATTATTGAGCATCAATCACTAGCAATTCCGAGATTGAACTGAAAACGAGCTATACAAATAGTACACGGGTATGACTCACCCGATCCGTATAAGATACCATTATCTTATTTTTTTCTAGTTGTTTATGTGGAATTGTAACTCAAGACTCTCATGGTCAAATGAGATCATACATTCGCTAAAAGTCACGAAAGGAAGTTTCGTAAATATAAGTACAAGCGAAAATATATTGCGTTGAAGATGGCGTCGGGTGCTGTATACCCGTAAAGTAGGACAACCGTTAAAAGCCATTGTGATTTGGCATTATGTTTAAATGGCCCAGAAGTCTATCATAAACACAGCGCCATCTTTGAGATTTTCAGATAAATAAATAAATGACGAATTGCGTGTACAATAAACATATGCTAACATACATGCCAATATCCAATTCTTGAATTTGTTGGTGTGTTGAATTTGAGTGAGATTATTGTTATAAGCTAGAACTTGTCTGAATTGCATAATTTTTGTAGTAGATAGTCAGCTAAATGTATTTGGTTATTATGTTATTTATAATTTGACTATTGCACATGTTTTTGCTTTAAATGTCCAATCGATTCGATTTTTTTCACATTATTTTTTCACTATTTTCTATTTTATCCCATTATTTCTAAATCATGTTGAGGGCTACTTTTGTTTCACATGTTTCGTGCAATAAGTGTGCAGGCGTGATACTTTTTTACGACTCCGATAAAAGTCTATACTACTACGACAAATCAGACTCTGAAACCCTCCTGAAATTTCACCTAAACTGCATTTGAAATGCAACTGAAATTATTGATTGATAATCATGTTTCTTTTTGTGAAAAATACTTAATAGCGATTATCTGCAGCAAGAGATTGCAGCACTCCACTTTTGAAATGACTGAAAGTTTTTTACTGGAATGTTTACCATAACAAACAATTTATTTATCGATTATAATTGCTTATTGCGTTGATTATGCCATAATTGTCATGATAATGGTATAGTTAATTGCGTGTCAATTGTGTAGTGATTATTCACTCATCCAAATTAGAGATAATACTGTATCATAACATTAGAATTACCGTCTGAGTAGCAATTAGTGCAGCAATTATGTAGACAATTCATATAAAATGCAGGTAATGATGGGTAGGGACCGACCAGCAATCTAAAAAACATGTGCATATTTTCTTAATTAATAATGCTCACACCCTAGCATACTTTATAGCTTCAAATACGAACATATACGTTTTAATAAGTAGTAAATGAAAAGTGTCCGATACTAATGTGAATTCAAGCAAATACAATTAATTGGAATCCGTTATCGGAGTCGGTATGTACTATAGCAACCATTTTTAAAACTCTGACTCCGGCTCCTCATCTTTTGGAATTAATATGACAGCTGAATTCGTTGAAAAGTGCTCATTGGGTGGAATAAGTTAGGCAGTAATTTTTTTGGCAATGCTGACGCTGCTATTTGTTGTACAAGTCAGGCCGATTAGGTTGCTACTGCCTACAATGCTCTAGTCCCGCTCACTTCTAAAGTCGCTCGTACAATATATCTAATGCACCTCTCTTGAATATAATATGCACATATGTTTACACTTTTTGTACATGAATCTTTTCAGTGATTGTGTTGGTGAAAATATATTTCTATACGATTTCAATTCTATGTAAGGCTGACACTGTATTGATAATTAGAATGGAAGAACTAATTGGTCTGTGCTTATCTATTATATTTAGTTTTTTATGTAAAAAAATAAGTTGAAAATGGAATTTACATATGGATGAAGATTCGTCCCATTCATCTATCGTTGATAAGTTATGATCACTTGCTGGGTCTGGCAATGCATACTTTTGCCTTTTGTATTACTCGGTTGAAATTTCGCTAAACATCAATGGAGGTGTGTCATGAATGTCAATGCTATTTTGCGGAAAATATAAATTCTAAGTAGATTACTCTGATGCAATCACTGTCTGCTTCTAGACATACGAAAAGCATTGGTTCTCCTAGTACCGCAGTTTGCATTAAAAGTTACCTCATACAAGCGTTTTTGCATAATACTTGCGGTAGTGGTGATGACGGACGATGAGGTGTTGGCTGAGAGAAAACTACTCACAACGTCTCCTGATATTGATACGAAATGGGCATTCATGGTAATGTTTGGAGGCTGCCTGTCATTGACACTGTCTCTTGGCTTGACTTATTGTACGGGCATGTTTTATACGATACTTCTTGATGAGTTCGATGAATCACCTGTTTTCACTGCATGGACAGTGAATCTGAACTGCTTTGTTTTCTTTATGTCTGGTGAAGTAGCTAATGTCATGGATGGACTAGTTGGCCCAAGAGTAACACTCGCAATCGGAGCTTTAATGTCTTCTACGGGATTTGTAATTTGTTCATTCGCCACAAATCTCATGACTATTCTCATTGCATACGGCGTGGTGAACGGTATTGCATTTGCCTTCTGCATGTTCCCAGTATTCAAAGTTGTCGCTTCCTATTTTTCAAGGTATCGTGTTATTGCGTTCGGCGTTTCTCAATCCGGTGGTGGATTGGGTCATTTCATTTTTCCTCCACTCATGCAATGCCTAGTCGAAATATATCATTGGAGAGGAGCTTTCTTTATTCTCGGTGCGATCAGTGCAAATTTGTTTGTGGCTGCAGCTATTTTTATGCCTCCAAGAAAGCCGGAATCTGTAGTTGAGAGGAACAGAGCATGTTGATTAAGTCTCAAACAAATGACGGTCGACCGATTATGCGCCAGTTCCGCATGTTAATTCGAAACGCTTTACTGTTGAAGCGTATACGATGGAGTCTGTTTTGCATTAGTGGCTGCTTGAGTATTATTGGAATGGGAGGGTATTTTACTCATATTTCAAATCTGGCCCGAACTTTAGGTTTCGGTTCAGAATCATCTTCTTTGTTGCTATCTTGTGTTGGCTTGGGAAGTCTAAGTGGTAGAATAGCAATAAGTTGCTTGGGAAAAATACCAAACGTCCATATTGTGGGTTTATTTCTTTCATTTATGACATTTCTTGGCGTAATTACTTTTATAACGGGATTTTTGACTACTTTCACGAGTTTGGTAGTTTCCTGTGTTTTGGCTGGTTTATCAAGTGGTGCATACGGAGTTTTCCCAGAAGCTATCATACATGTGGTCGGAGTTGATAATTTATCAGCTGGTTACAGCTATGGATCTTTTTTCTGTGCAATAGGAATGATAGTAGGCGGATCACTCACAGCATACTTGTATGAGCTCGATCCATCATATCATTTGAGCTTCACTGTTAGTGGATTGATCACCGTTATTGGTGCTTTGTTAAATCTTCCATCATGGTTTACGATAAGCCATGGAAGGATTATGCAAAGAAAAGCAGAGACATTGGGACTGTGAGAAAATGTTTTACAAGCATAATAAATTGATTGTCTTGAATGTGTCTGCTTCATGACTTTTATCGGGCGATGGAGATAAGAGAGAGAGCTCTAAGTGTTGAAGCATGAGGTATGAGTTGAATGAAAAATTTGTGTAGACCTACGCGGATGAAAAAATGCGTAATGCATGGATATTAAAGATGAGCGTCGGGTCGAGTTTCGAGAATTTTGAAGCTCGACTCGCATTAAAAGCCAACGCGAACCCGACCCTAACCCAATGTCGGATTGAACCCAGAAATTCTACCCGAACTCGATCAGAAATTACCAGAGCCTGACCCGACCCGGCTCGACTTGACCCGGCCAGATTAGATCTGGATTAGAAAACCATTCATGATATTAATGCTCGCATAACCTGAAAGTTATCGAATTGCAGGAATCCGGGAATTTCAGAGTTTCATCAAAGCTACATCCCAGGTTCAGATCGATCTATAGTCTTCAGGAAGGGCCATCGGCAGGATTTAATTGTGCTCTCCTCTAGGGGTACACGCTGCACCGACTATTTCGATGGAATAGAAAGGATGACAAATTAGCATGATCCATTTTATGAGATCAGAGATTTTCGTCTGAGAAAAGTTAACAAATACAGATGATACAAAGCCATTTTGTCTATAACCTGGCATTGATCAGCATCTGCCATGCATTGACGTAGACTGCACTTCATGGTTGGCACTTAATAACAGCACCATCGAGAGCATAAGATAGAATGCTTACTCCTTTTTAACACTGATGTGCGAACTTTTTGATGCATCGCATCCAATTAATGAATGCCGAAACGTGAAAAGGCATGCATTTCTAAAGATTTTAACTTTCACCAGCTTTTACATTCGTTCCATACATATATCTCTTGACGCTGCTGTCATTACCTACCCCAGCAGAAAGCGGTTTTCCAACCGAACCAGAGCAGAACCTATACTTTCGGTTTCGGCTGTCGGGTTGAATTGGGTTCAGGTCGGGTTCAGATAGGATCGCTCATTTTTAATGGATGTCCTATGCGGTACCCACAATTGCTCGCACGACGATCGTTTGAGGACACAGACTTGCAGTATGTTTCATTCCGCATCACTAATCGAGCAAGGTCAGGAGGCTTAAATCGTCGCCCGGGTCAATTGTCTTTTCTAAACTCAGCCAAAAACACAAAAATTACAAACCAATCCCAAGAAGTTACAGAGTTTAACTGATCATCAAAAAATGGAAATCGGAGACTTTTCATATCCTTACTTGCTATGGAAACGAATACAATATCCCCACGCCAATTCAAATCATCCAAATGCAAATCATTCCCCATATTACGAATAGCCAAAAACTTTTCAGTATTGTGCAGATCATTGTGGTGCAGATAATATAAAACGGGAACTTGAACTCTCTCAATCATTCCTCACTGCCAACTATCGAAACCATTTCACAACTGAGTATTTTTTGGCTGATTTTCAGAGATGAAAATTTTCGGTCCGGTCCGAACTTTCAGGCCGGTCGCCGAAAGCAGGCCGGTTTAATACCAATAACAAAAGTCATATAAACTGCTGATAAGGCTATATACCTGTATTTAGTATAGGGTACTTCTCGTTGATGTCAGATAGAACGAAAAGACACTAGGTGACATGCCACGCTCAATTACGCGTAATTCACGCGTGAACCACGCGTAATTACACATGACCCCAAACATCTGTGGCTATGCGGGACATTGCTGCAACATCTGTTATATACTCGTGAGTTAGTATAGTTGGCAGTCCTGTTAAACAATGTGATAGGACCTCAATTTCATGCTTAGCGGTTCATTCGTGGTTCAAGCGGCAACGCAGACAACC